>JBBMJY010000002.1:21224709-21279341 GCA_037833715.1 Toxotes lorentzi | reverse complement strand
ACACACACACACACACACACACACACACACACACACACACACACACACACACACACACACACACACACAGTGCAGCACACACACACACACACACACACACACACACACACACACACACACACAGTGCAGCACACACAAACACACAGTGCCCTTGGAGAAATTCCTCAGATTTTTGTTGGGATTTTTGAGAGTGATAACTACTACTAGAGAGCATAGCTGAACAGTGCGGTGCACAGAAGAATGTGCAGCTTTCGTTCTAACAGAATTACAGAAGCTAAGGTTTGAGACTTTTTTTGGCACAGTCTCATGGTACATAAAATATAAAGCTAAGCTGTCTCAACTATGTCTGGTGTGCTGCTGATGGAAAAAAAACCTACACATTCAGAGCTGGAGGGGACCTGGAAGACTTTATTCCAAGACGCTCCAAGGCCTTTTTGGGACAATGTTCTCCCTAAAATTCATCAGTCACTCTTTCAAAACCAAACATGAGTCCATCCTCAATAGCAGCTACTCAGCAAGCATCCTGAGATGGCTCATAACTTTAATACTCCTCCGCAGTGCACTAAACTTAAATCCCAGATATCATCTTGTGAGAGTTTGTAAGTTATTCAGTTTAAAAATGAAATCCCTATATGGAAATTTACCCCCTCTCCCCAGTAAAGTCATGCAAGCGTCCAGAATGAGCCCATAACACGACACTGTGCACAAATTCCACATCATAAATTTTAACTGCAGTATGTAAAACATTTAATTTCCTGTCCCTCGTCTCTGGACTCTGAGCTTAAAGGCAAACACACTTCAAATCTCCTATATATCTGTCTGAACAAACTGAAGTTATCTTTCACTGGAGTTTGACAGGCATGGTAACATATCCCAAACATCGCACTCACTTACAACAGTCATTCCTGAACTACATTTTAATTTCTGATTGAATCTTGATTAGTTAAATCTGTACAAAACACAACTAACTGTATTTCTTGCATATCTTTGAACGGAGGTATTAACCTGTTAGTTGGTGTCTGGGTATAAATGTGTGTGTGTGTGTATGTATGTGGCCTGTCTCCTCCAAGTCTATGAAATACAGAGCTCACAGCAGACTACACGAGGCAGCACGCTGTAATCTTATACTGAAATACTACTATCTGACCAAAGTTTCACGATGAAAACAAGACTAAAGGAAACAAAAACCAGCAGAAGAAACTTTTACATATGTTTGTCAGCCATTTAAACTAAATGATAATGTGAATGACAAATGGACCAATGAACTATTACCTGTTTTAAAGCAGTGTTTTATTCAACAACCTGCATGCATCATGCATCTTTGGAAACACACTGCTTCATCCTGATTAGCAAATCAGTTCTATGCAGTATGTTCAGATGCTTAAAACATCTTTTCTTTAGAAGCTGATCTAGCTTCTTCCAATCAGAACCATTATGTCTCTGCCAGTCATTTTAGTTAATACAACCAGTTCATAGATTCAAAAAAAAAACATTTATGGACTAAATTCATCTACACTTCCACTGAAAACTAGAAACTAGAAAAGAAGCATCAACAGCTGTGACAAACCATAAAAACACAAAGCACATTTATCAGAGGGTAAGCTAATCTGGGTTGTGGATGTGACTTCCAGTCTTTAAGACGGGCCCACAAGATTAACTTCTAAAGTAGTACCTGCCTTGGTTGATGTTGTAATTTAGTGATGAAAAGTCTGTCTCTTACAAATCAGCAGTAAATTATTCCAGCAGTGAACCTGGACTAGGTGGGGCCCCTAGGGCCCCTATTGATCACCCTAACACTGAATACAGAGGTCTTAAAGAGAATGAACTTCATTTACCTGTGTGTCAGTAGACACACTGTTACGCATGATGGTCTATATAATGTTCAAAAAGGATTTCCTGACACAAAACATACATATGTGGACGGAAAAGTGAATCTCTCTATTTTTAAAGGCATCATTCCGGTCATGTTATAAGACTTTTGGCACAGAATATCAGCTATGACCATCTTTAGTCCTCAAACTTTCAGTATATCAGAAACAGAATTCAGTCAAACTTTGAAGAACAGTCCTAAACAGTCTCTTAAACTCGACTGCTTTTCTTTGCTGAACATGCAAACTCAGCGTACGCCAGCAGAGGCCAGTATGGTGACACTGAAAGCAAACGCAGTCAGTACACATGTGCTCACTGATACATGTGATCAGCTATGTCACACATTGTTTGGTAGAGTCAACACACATAAGGCAGAATGTGGGGTTTTATTTTGCAGTCTAACTCATGTTAGTTTGACCATGTCTTGTTTGTTTGGGGATGAAAAGGGTTGACGCACAGGAACTAAATGAAAAGTGTAAACACACTCTTGAAAAACGTTTGTACTTTTAGAGAAAATGGAGATATAAATATTCAGCATATTGAAGTAAATATGCTTCATCAGCTTCTGAGCAGGATCTTCAGTGACCTCCTCTTGGCAACGTTTTGCCATTCGCTCTGACACATGAGAGAAATCTGGGAGTGTAATGCAGAAAAGGCCCCTGTACCTTAGAGCATTGTTCTTTTCAACCTTGACATCAAAGTGCGGAGCTTCGACAGGAGATGCGTTTTCCTTCCTTCAGCTGTGTTATCGTTTATGATCGATATCAAACAGACACACCGCATAAATCAAACACAAGCAGCCCCAACTCTCTTTCAAGTACCAACAATCTCCACCATTCTAAAACAATACACAGACTGTGCCTGTCTGTCTGTTTGCCAAGAGCAAGGAAGTCAGGAAGTATTGGCCAAACATACCCATTCTGTAAATAGATAGGGCTTAATGCCCGGCACGCACACACACACGCACACACACACACACACAGACACAAAACACAACCAGCTGCACACACACACAGATGGAGTCACTTGTGTCCACATGCACAGACAGGCAGCACATTTTCCCCCCAGAAAAATTCACACAAACACAAATGAGTTCGTTCCTGCACGCAAATGTGTGGCTATTCACTCATATTCACACAGAAACTTAAAAACATTTGAGGCAAACAAACAGGCTGACACTCTATCCTAGTGTTTAAGATGATTAAGTCAGTTCACACAGGAGAAACGTCTGAGGGGCCCTCTAATGGTGTTTCTATCAAACTACAAGCAGGAGGGAGGACACAAAGTGGGCAGGTTTCCGAGGCTTGAGCAGTCTCACCCTCAAACAAGAAAAACACTTTTATATTTGTAAGACATATCTATTATGTGTTATGCATCCCAATTTGTACACTTTTGCATGAATTTTAAAGTTTTAATCTAATCAGTAACTCTAAGGCACATTTTCTGACATTAATGTTGACTTTATGAAACTCTATGAAAGCAATAGGAAGAGGAAAAAATTCAATGGTACTCCACTTTTATCAGCACATACTGTTGACAGCAATAACAGACTAACTATGAAAACTCAGCCAATTCCATCTGCTGAGGAAAATTGTAAGATGTGGCTGAAAAGTACATTGAGTATATAAAGTAAAAAGAGTATTTTTGAGGTGCTTATGAAAAAAGCATTTGTTTGAACAAACTGCAATTATACAATATTGGAAAACAATCAATATATTTATTTAAAAAAAAAGAGCTGAACTACTTTAAATGCTCAAAGAGTCAACAGGACTTCACTTGACATGTTACTGTTTGAGCAGTTGGGTTTTCTTAATCTTTTCTTTTGATCATTAATGTGAGACTCTACTGAGGCAGAAATACCATAGTGTAAACACACTCTGATAATCTTAAAAGGTAAAAGTACTTTCCCCCATCTTTCTCTATTCCCACATTTTCTGTCATTTGTGTCAATTAAAAGCCCAAATTATATTAACAAGGGTAGGCTAAATAATAGGAAACACCGCATGATGGCCCCTAAAGTAAAGTATTTAGGGCCCTAAGCTGTCAAATACATGTAGTGCAGTAAAAGGTACAGTGTTATTCTCTGAAAAGTAGAGGAGTGACTTTATAAAGTCAGACTGAATGGAAAAATGCAAGTTCAGTACTTAAGTAAATGTAGTGGTGGCTGATTTGTTACTCTCCACCAGTTCTATTAATACACTGACACAGTGATTTCAGGCGGCGGCTTTCTCTCCAAATGGATATACTGCAGACTTTGAAGTGAAACCTCTCATCCTCTTTGTCTCTTACAGGATGCGAGGACACACTGTGTCCTCCTCCTCAGTATTTCCAATTTGGTGTGTTTCTTTCCTCAAATTGTAAATTCCCACTCAAGCGGCCTGCTGAGTGGGAATGGGAATCGAGCTGTTCCCTGCAAAAAGGAAATAGCATTTCCTCAGGACATCTCTACAGTTCTTTTCAAGGACATTGCAGTGGAGAGGATTGTTTTGTTTCATGGAGTTCTCAGAGATAACCGAAAATTGTCTGTTTTGTTTATCTCCACTTCCCCGCACTGTTTGGTCACAAAGCTCCTCCACATACTGCCTGGAGCAACCGCCGTCCCCCGCCGCCCCGACTGTTTGTTTTTTGAACTGCTATCTTTTGTTGGTTGTGGATTTTGTTTTTCAGACAGAGCTCAGAGGGGAAATTTGTTCAGTTTGTATCTACAAAAGTGTGTGTGAGAGATTCAGCTCTTATCTCCTCAGTACTCCCGAGGGCAGGAAGTGACTGGCTGAGAGGAAAAGCTACTGCTAATGTAATCTATTAGAGATCCAAAAAAGTGCAGAAGGTTGTGAATTCTTCAGAAGAGATGGAATCTGGAGGAAGTGCAGGTTAACCCTTCAAAGTGTCAGGAACATAGACTGAGATTAGCAACAGGCTAAATCGACAGGAGATGCCTGCATCTCACTTGCAGAAAATTGAAAAATAGCTTCTCTCGTTCACTCTACATTACACTTTTAGAAAGCTCTTCAAGCATCCTAGTGACATTATTGCATGCTTTATCCAGTTCTTTTGAAGGTTGTTCTGTAATTGTGTAGCTAATGTGTTGGGCTGAATTCTGATGACAATAAGCTGATGAACCACAGCCTCTTAAATGGAAGCAGCTACCACATTCATTTTACATGTTTGGGGATTTCCACTTGCTTTTGTTTTTTTCTTACCATTTATTTGAAAGAGAAATAAAAAGTGACAATTTCAACGGGTCAAAATTGCAACAGGAAGATTGCAAATGTATATTTTAACTGGGAAAACAGCAGGTGTCACAAAAGGATCTTGTTGGTGCATTATGGGAAATGTAGGATCCAACATGTTTTGCGTTTCACCCACATTAGGGACTTTGTCAGGATATGACGTTGATCAACTTTATGCTATTATGATAATACATTAGTAACCCTTTAAGGCAGTCCTAGTCCAAGAACAACCACAGCACAGTGACTGTATTAAATAAATGTAAATGTCGAATGTCCTCCTCAGTGTATTGCTCGCTAGTTCTGCCAAACAGAGGCGTGTTTGTGCCGCCTGAAGGCTGCCCTTTGGCTGCCTTTGATTGGCAGTGACAGCTCTAGTCCAGTGTCAGTCCCCACCAGTCCACTGCTAACCCCACCATCAACCCTTCAACCACACCAACATCAGCATCCTGCTCTGATTTGGCTGCTGTTCCCCTTCATATTTAAGCTCCTTAATCACTCTCATTTTTTCTCTTGGCAATCTCTTTCACTCTTGCTCCCCTTCTCTGTGTCTCTCTCGTTGGATCACTCTCATTCCCCTCACAATCCAATCTAGTTGTGTACATGTTTGTATTCATAACAGGCAGGAAATGTTTCAGTCTGAGGCTGGAAGTGATTTGTCGTGGGCCCATTTTGCATCCAGAGAGCTGCAGGAGCAAATTCCTCTGCTGCTCTGTTGCTTTTCAAACAATGAAATCAGTGAAGATTAACTGTGAGGGAATCACAACTGAGCCTCTGTCATTTCTTTATGTTTATGTTTTTGCTCCTACAAGTCTATACACGTTACAACTCCCATTTAGATCTGTGTGGGCTCTATCAATTTACTATCATTATACATAGGTGTTGAAATATTACATCACATTCTCAGTTTAACACCGAAAATTTCTCGAGGGTTAAAAAATCTTCTACTTTTGCAGGAAGAAACTCACCACAGAGACTCGTGTTTGTTTAAAAGGCACGGCACAGAAAAAAAAAAAAAAATGTTGTTTGCCTAACCACAATTTCTATTCAACCACAATGGCAATTACGCCAATTTGTTACATGACTAGAAGCTGCAGTGTGGGGGATTTCCTACATCTTTGCTCACAAATGATTACACTATGAATCACTACAATACAGTATATTTAATCAACACAGAGGAGATTGCCGCAGGTTTTTTTTTTTTAATTCAGGCCTCTTTCTTTTATTTCCATCGAATGCAGAACTGATTTTAAACCAACAGAGAATTATCACCGTTTTCTTTGCACAGCCCACTGTTTTGATTCTTTCTCACTGCTCTCGTCAACCTTGTTTCTGGTTGCATCAAGCATCCGTTACTGATGAAGATTTTTTTTATTAACCCCCTTTACAGACTTAGCTAGCGACAAGCTAGTGAACATAGCTTGTTTTGCTGCACCCAAATGGCAAGAATGAAATATAAAAATTGCTTTAAGAGTCTTATGTTCAGCTAATGCTAAATCTTCTATTAAAACGTTTCACACTTTATCCTTATTTTTTATCTAAAACAATCTTTAGCAATTAAAGTAAACTCATTTTTCAACATACAATATTACTAAGTGATAGTAAGTACTACTAAGTGATCCAAGTCAAAGTTTTTTTTTTCATCCTTTTACCATCAAATAAAAAACAAAACAGATAAAAAAAAAAAAATAAAAAAAAACTGTTGTAGAATTTCTCAGTTGTCACAGGCTAATATGTCAGTGCTGTTACGTTTTGAAAAATTGTTTTGGTGGTTTTTTGCTAATGTATTTGGCCATCAGAAAGGAGCATCTGGGAAATTACAAACCCGTATGAGATCACTGTGCTCTTTGTCAAACATCCAGCATTCAACATATGGCTTTTGTAAGAAAACTTAAATAGTACTTTGCCAAAGTAAAATTCAATTGTGGAGACATTCCCGTGTGTAGGATACACACTCGACATGTAAACTTTATTTGGCCACGGATGTTGACCACTAACACTTTCCTATAAACTGGGAGTGGTCACAGGTCACAGAGAACAGGAGGGATGCTTTCATACAGAAAAGCACATACTACATATGAGCTACTTAAAAGAACCACAGATTTAAGTTATGGCCGTGTGAGGGTGGAGGAGGGGATGAACTTGATGCAACCTTAAGCACCCCAGTGTACATAATAGATTTTTCACAGATTTCTGGGGGAATCAGAGAGACACAGTCACTGGAGGAAAAAAAAACTTCTGTTGTAATGAACTCTACAGAATGGGATGAGGAATGGGATGAGGAACCATTTGATGTGATTAATTACATGTACATGTAATTTACTACAGTAACTCAATAAAGTGGGTTTAATGTTTAATGTCTCCCTAGACAACCCTGAGATTTACATTTCTATACAACTAAATTGCAACAACAAATAATATTACACCAGTCACTGGGGTTTGACTCACATCTGTGGTTAGGTTTAAGCAACAAAAGCGCTTTGGTCAAGGTTGGAAATATTGTACAGCAAGATCAGATATTTTGGAGGAAAACAAAGACGTTGTCCATGAACATTTTTCGGTTGCGTTCAGTAGCAATATACTAGCCACTTGCTAAATTATTAGTATTAACACATTGGCGTCAGACAGCTAATATAATGATTAGTGTAGTTTCAGTGAAGTAAACTGATGACAGAAAATAATAATAAATTACAAATTAAGAAGTACATAAGAGCAGTGATAAAAGAATACCTACAGTTTAAACAATGTGTTTAAAGTGGCATTTAGCCTGAAGTTTTTAGAAAACAGCTTACAAGTATTTAATCTGCATGATTTATAAATTCATAATAGAATAATTGTGAGAATAATAATTGGCCTTGTTTGCCATTTGGAGGCGTCCCTTTCTCAGATGTATCTCTTACCATGTCTGTGGTGAAAATGGTTTTGGGGCTGCAAGCGGCCTTTTTCGAGGCAGTACCACAGTTGTCCAGGCTGACTCGCTGTTCCACACTATGCTCGGTTAATACATTCATGATAAAAGCTCTGCTACAAAATATGTAAAGAAATGTTAGCAGTAAGCAGGCTACCAAATTAATACTAACTCATGGCTAGAACTAATGATAACTTCAGCTGGCTGATCATGAAGCAGGTGTGAGATCTGTGTGCGTCTTTGAATGTTTGAATGGCTGGCTAATCAAGTTGAGAGGGAATGAACTTTTGTTCACTGGTCAGAACGACAAGACTTTGTGCAGCCAAAAGCCTCTTGGCCCTGCATATCCCAGCCCAGAGGATGAAGAATCCTGGGAGTTCCGCTGTGATCTGGAATCATTGTCGTGGTTCAAAGTGGCTGCCGAAGCCAAACCTTAAACAAGGACTTAAAAGGACAGCGGGGGGTGAGTCTGTTGGGTGGCTGTCATGGTCATTATCCTGGTGGCTCTGAACCCCCCCCCCCCCCATACCCCCCTTCAAACACATACACACATCTGCAGCTAGCCCACCCAGTCCTCCTCATGCCCTCAGCTTTTTGAAGTTGAATTTAGAAATCTCCCCAACACACACAAACGTGTGTAATATGCCAACTTTGTAGCGTAGAGGGATCTATTTGTGGAGGGAGAAATGAAAAAACTGCCGAGGGATGGCAAGAGCAAGGTGGTGGATTAAAAGGTGAGAGAGAAAAGCGCAGAAGCTCTTTTATTCAGGAAATCCTTGATCCCCCCTCCCTCCCACTGAGAGTGATACTTCATGAAACACAGAGACAATGGCTCAGTGGAAGAAGTCACCCTTAATTCTCCTTTTGATCACCCAGAAGCCTTTGTGTCCCTGGGCTCTTTACACATTCTTTCCTTTTTGTGCCAATGCTCTAAGTTGGGAATGATTAGTGTCTGTGGATAAATCCCCTTATTTTATTCTCCGTCTTCGGGGATGCTGCTTCTCGGGCAGTCGGCTTAACATAATGCCGAGGTACCTCACAATTAATCCGAGTTACTTTCGACGGTGCATGCCCACAGCTTTCCCTCTTTTATCAATCAATGATCATTTGTCAGCACGCTTAATCTAATTACTTGAACTTGAGGAGATTTTAAGAAATAAAAAAAGATCATTTTCAGAATGATACATTTCTTGTTCGGTGGGAGGGGTTAATTAATTGTGCAATAATGCTATTGCATCATTAAGAAAGTAGATTTTCACCATTTTAGTTATCACCCCCAGCTGTTGAATGGGAAAACTTTTTGGGCATAAAAGGTATTTTCATTAAGTGCAGCATCAGGCTAGATGAACTGTCACTGTCATTGTTGCTTTCAGCTCTTTCCTTGTATTTTATTGACTGAATTATATCTTCTTTTTTTATCTGCAAAACACATGGAAACCACATCATCACGTCATCCACATGTTTATTACATCACACTTGGATTGGAAAACTCATTGTATTCCTTTGTAAATCAGTATCCAAACCTTCAGCTTGTTCACAATGCCGATTTTTTTTTCCTTTTTTGGCAGAATTAGGCTTCCACACCTTTCCAGTCAAGATTTTTGAAAACTGATACTGATTAAAACTTGTGCTTATTAATTTTTCCTCTAAAAATGTTCCCTTTAGGTGTTCATTGCTTCCAAAATCTTGCAGGTATTGTTATTGTCTGTGATTCCCTGAAAGATGATACACATCCACCATATCCACCTCCTCTCGGCAGATCATGAGGGCGGAAGCAGGTGGCTGTGGTGAGCTAAAGAAAATCAGGCTGCAGATCTTTGCACGCACAAGAAACTGAGCAGCAAATCAGCATATTGTTCACTATCACTGTGTTGACCCCTATGTTCTAAAGATAGACCATCAGAAAGAGCAGAGGATGTGTGTGTGTGTGTGGGTGTGTGTGTGTATGAAAGGGCTTACATGCACATACCAACATACGCGTGCACCTGTGCCACACTGTAACTGTGTGTGGTGGATTTCGAGGAGGAACGCATTTGCCTCTGACCACTTTAACCACTTCCTCCCTTATCTACGACAGCTCCTTGGTGAGGTCGAGATAACAGCCTGGCTCTGATGCTTTGATGCTTCTCCCCTTCTGACAGCACTAAACAAGGGGGAAACCCACATGTTGTGCCCCCGAGCCTTCCGTCTCCAAACTTATCTTCAACTGTGTGATGTGGGACCAACTCTGAGATCAAATAATTAATTAACATCCTTTTGTTCAGGGTGTATGGCTGGAGAATTTACATGCTGTGGTTCAGTAGAGAGAGAGACGCCTCTAAAGTGTTGATAAGAATTTTGCAGTTATGCACTCGGGAAAGCACAGACACACAAATACCAATCATGTGATATCACAGCACACATTTGGCTTTTATCAAAAGCTCTAAGTGAAGTGAATATCCTTCACTTCGTTTGGATCTCATCACTTGGCTCTTGCATAATGCACATAGAAAGTTCATGGGACACATATACATGCCAAAGCCTGTCCAGACCTGCAGGGTATTACTCTGAATGCTATCAAGTTCATGTCCAAAATGCCACCTACAGGAAAACACTCAGAGAGGTGCTTGCTATAAGGCCTCCAGTTGAAAAGATGAAGTAATCCCTTCCTATAATTAAAGGATGAGAAAACATCAAAGTAAAGGTGTCGCAGTCAGAAAAGGATATCCATTAAGTGTACGACACTTAACACCCCTCTCAAAAAAAACTTAAATAAAAAATAAAAAGGAATGATCCAACAAATAATCTTGTAGTAAAAAAGGGAATATCAAATAAATGACAAAATGATCATCCTTTTCTGTGAATTGTGAACTTAAAGCATTGTCTTTCTCAGATCTGGTATCTTGTTTTGGAAAGTAACTCGGTAACAAAAGTGTGTGCAGAATAAATCCCTGAGACTAACTATGATTCTGTGTCAGTTTCCATCTGCTTCCAGTGTTTATGCTAAGCTAAGCTAATGTTCCAGCTCCTGCTCCATGTTTAGTGCAGACCAGAGAGTGGTATTGATAGTCTTATTTATTTATTTAAGCTATTTAATGCTAAGAAAAAATGACTATTTCAAAGATCTACAGGTTTCATTATCACGTTAGTCAGCAGTCAGATCACTATACTGATTCAAACTGTGTTTTGTTTCAAACCTTGTGACTGTATCTGATATTTTTCTGGGCAAACATTTTCAGTTTGGTCTCAGTATGATCATGATTTTTGCTCACAAAGGTCAGTTGGGTCAAAGTTCAACAAATCTTTCAACTGCTGCAACAAGCCACATCCACAATAATGGAGAAGGTGCTCTCAATAGGTGTTTTTCCACAATAATGTGAAAATAGAAAAACTCTTGGCGAGAAACCGACAATGTCTTTCCCAAAATATCAAACTTTTCCTATGAGGTATTTCCACTTGACAACCCCAATAAATGTTTTCTTTGTCCTTCCTTCCTTTGAAATATTTTTAAAGACTTCTGTAAGTCACTACTGACACAGGCCTCCATAAACTCCTGTCAATCAATCCCAAGAAGATGCAGTAGGTTAGCGTATGTACAGAAAGACAGACAGAAGCAGTGAAGGGTAAAGTAAACATTTCAAACCAGAGAGAGAGAGAGACAGACAGACAGACAGGCAGGCCGTCAGAGAGACAGACAGAGTGAGAGCAGCTGGGAGGCTGGGTGGGACAGCTGTGTTCTTCCGGAATGTTCTGTTATTTCCAGATCAGGAGTTCTCTTTTGACCTAAACCAAACTCTGTGCTTTCATGGAGAGCTGCCTGCGGGCCCTTCTACCTCCACAGCAGGCTTTGGTGTGTGCCTGCTGTCCCTTGACCCCTTTATAGTCTTGCAATATTGGTTTAGGAACAAAAGCGGCTGGTTAATTCAATAGAGCACCTTTCCCAATAAACTGGCTGGGCGCTCTTGCTGTGTGTGGCAGGCTTCACCGCATGTAGCTGTTTTCATTGTGTCACCACCGCTGAAGATAAATGAGAAGTTCCCAGATGGAGAGGGAAGGAGACTACACGTGAATGTAGGAAATATTACACTCAGAGGGAGGCAGTGAGAAGTTCACCAACTAGAAGTGTCTGACAAATAGTGTTTACTCTGGATTTATATCTCAACTGGAATATTATTAAATGTGATTTGAAGCATTGTAGCACTTCAGTGCAAAGGGATGTGTCCACACTGAGATCTGAGAATTAGCAGCGGGGCAGAGGATACAGTTGTATGCAAACGTTTAGCCACCCCAGGGCGAATTATATATTTTGTCAATTTTTTAAGTATAAAAGAAGTAAACACAGGCTACAACTGCAGGAAAGATTCATTAAACGCACATGACACAGTGAATCGCAGGTGCAGCCAACTTACTTTGCACACCTTATTTTTCAAACGCTTGTTCCAAAAGTCTGATCAGCCAGATCCTTCCACCAAAACCAGATCCATTTGAAACCAAACCCTCTGAGGATAGGTCCATACAGAAGTCATCGTATCCATAATAAGTAACATGACAAACAAGTTAAACACAATTAGTGAAATAACACAGTAGATTTCCAGCTGTGAGTATTTACCAGTCACCACTGATAACTAACTACTACAGCTTAATTAACAGTTTTCTCAGTCAGTTTGGGCCTGTACATGTGCATGGAAGTCTTTGTGTATACAGTATGTAGGATCCCTGTGTGTGTTTGCACAGCGAATGTGTGTATTATTTGGTGTCACTGAGGTCATTAGCAGTGCGACAGTATTGAGACACTGACGACAGGCTGGTGAAAGCTGTTCCTCTGTGTTTCACCGAACTGTCAACAGCAGTTAGTTACCGGAGCTGTTGACCTGCTCTTTTCACTCTTCATCGTGGCCCAAATGTTTGGATGCTGCAGTTAATACACATGGACTGCAACACGGTTCAGGGGTTGATCTTTTGTCAGTGGTTGTGAGTGATGCCAAAGGCCTTTTTAAAACGCAACTCAGCAGTCCAAAGCCAAGGAGGACTCTGCTTATCCTATGAGCATAAGGATAAGCACAATTTTTTAACATATGAGGATTATGCTTTACAATTTATAGGCACATCAATCAAAGTCTTGTATTGAGTACTTGGCTGATAACTGGATCATGATCATATTCTGAAGTACTTACATTCATATGGTTACAGGACTGTACTGTAAACAATATACCACTGATTGAATACCATTGATTGAATATGCATTTTATCTCTCAAATTGAATTTATATTATTTATGCTGGTATATGTATGGGTGTGCGTTGGGGACACAAGTATCTCCACAGGTATCTCTTCTCAGGCCTCCACTTCCCTTCTTCCTGTGCTAAACTTGTTACATTGCTTCGAGGTAACACATGTCAATGGTGGGAGCCAGTTTGATGGGCCCTGACTCTTACAGCACTTTGAGGATCAAGATGACAGTTTCCCAACGAGAGTTTTTTAATGGCATGGGGAGCGAAAACATGAAAAAGAAAAAAAAAAGAGCTGCCGGCTGTCAGATGTTGTAAATGGTGATTTTGTTTCACTTCCCCAAGTTTCTCTTCTTCTTTTTTTTTTTTTTCCCAGAATCAAAGCCTTATTGAACCTTGTCCAAAACCAGCATGTTCGGCCCTGCCATGAGGAAAGACAGCCATGTTATTTATTTCTTAGCTAGAGGTTGTACTTAGGGAGGTGTTGATGGTGCTTCACATGCCACACTGTAGCTTTTCTCCAGCAACTGGCTCCACTGTTGTGCACTACGAGTGCTGCTTGTCAGCCAAGCGCATGCCCGCTGGCATTTTATCAGCTTGTCACATTAATGAAATACGGTGCATGTTGAGATTGCTCAATTTCCACTTCAACTTTTAAACTTTGTCTGGCTCCAGCTCATGACGTAAGAGTTAAATTGAGCATTTAAGTCATTGAGAGGCTGCAACAAAAACCACCAACACACTCCGATACTGTTTTGAAGTTTCTTGAATGCATGCACATATAAGGTTAAGAACAGCTATTGCTTTCAGGGCAGGGATTAACACTACATTTGTCTTAGGAAATCCTTCTGTGTGAATTCTAATTTGCTATCATGTTTTGAGAATTGTGATGAAGTCATACTTCATGATTGATTAAATGACAGGTTTGACTGAATCATTGGAGAATCAGGTTTTTATAACACTGACAACAAACATGACCATGATGTGTCATTAAACCTTTCTAATTAGTTTTGTGTGACAGAACAATGTCTGGTTAGGTTTCAAAAAAGGTTTCAGGGTCTAAGCTAAGGTCATAGTTGTAGTTATGTACAGTTCTTTTTCATTTTTTTCCCCCACACACTCTGACATAGGTACTATGTATTTATCCACAGCAAGTGGCTGCCTACAGGCTGATGTACACAAGTTGTATTATTATGTATTTAACCAATGAACAAAGTTCAGGACTTGATTCAGAAATTGCTGAAGAATGAAAATTGTTACCTTCAGAACGTCGCCAAATTCCTGGAAAAAGTTGTTGCAGCGATATAGAACGAGCTATGTGTACTGTGCAGAGTGCTAGTTATCATTTTAAATGTGCAAAGGCTGATTAAGGAAGCCAGAATATATCTATACTTTATTTGCCCCTAAGGAAGTGTACAGTGGGTAACAAGACAACAAAACTACTGCTGTACCAGTGATATTTATAATAATAACAATTATACTTGTGCAGCACTTTTCATAACAGAATTACAAAGTATAACAGAGCACAATCTGCTTTTTCCCCTCTGTGACCTGTGATGTTTGATCCAAACTAAAGCCTGTAGTTATCTGCCTGCCTCCTCTCCCTCTCTGCTCTGAACATTTACAAGTCACATCATGCCGCCTGTCCCATTATTACTACTAAATAAAGAAGCCTATCGTGGATCGCCTCTGTGGAGCTACTCGGTGTTGTGTTTCTTCCTTCCGGCTCTGCAGTTGTCAGAAGCATTTCCTACTGTGCAGACTGAAATTATTTTACAGTGAAAACACCCGAGAAGTGGACTCCTTTCCATAACAACAAAAAAGACCCAACATGTTTCATCAATTGCTTTCATCTGCTCTCATCACCATGGAAATGTAAAGTTGCATGCACCCTTAAGCATACACACACACATACTCACACTAAATGAAGAAAACACACTAACAGATAGAAATGTGTACGGTAGGCTTACACTTAATGATTATTATACACTTAAATCATGGAGTCATAGAGAAACAGCACACACAGACACATTTACATTATATTGTGACTACATAACAGATGGCTTGGACACACACACACAGAGACACACACACACACACACACACACACAGAAACCATACAAACCACACCCTCACATATAACACTGTAGGGAAACAAAAGGCTCACAAGCAAAACTCAGGAAAAAAAACACAGGTGGTACCTTTCGTACCAACAACTACACAACATCTACAACAATCTACAAAAACACACACTGTGTCAGATTAAAATTTAAAGAACTTGAGAATGAGAGCGAGAGCAACAGTTTATCCTTAGATGTAAAACAACTCACTCGTGTTTTTCAGAAGAGTGTTCACTTAAAGTTAACAGCAGATCCTTCAGCCAATCACACACAATCACAGGGTACAGTTATTATTGCAAATTGCAGGGTATTTAAAAAAAAAACATATCACTAAAGTTTTCAGAGAGAAAAATGCATTAAAGTGATGAGTGGACCTGAGCCAGCTGCAGAATGTGCACAGACTCAAACAATGACAAACATGACAGCTTCTCTCTGATTCAGTGAGGGGACAAATAGAATTCATCACAGTGAATTGTTTGGATGCCACTGTGGAACACCTTAAAGCAAAGACACCCGTGGAAAAACACTTCTATGTAAACTCCCGGGCTCCACCAACAATGGTTGCTATGCAAACCACGTTCAGCATGTTTCCAAAACGTGAGGCTGTTTCCAAAGTCCGTCCACTGTCAGGCCAGTTTGAAATATGACAGAAAATAGATGTTTCTGCTCACACGTATGTTATAAAGGATATTTTGTCAACATTCCATGAACTCTACAATTTGCACTCCTTCTCCAAAGGAAATTGCTTTCAAAATGAAATCCTTTTTTTTCAGCAGTCAGATGCATAAAACTGTCTAATTTGGTGCATGTATACATACAGTAACTTGATCATGTTTCCTAACATATCACAAATGACTAGAACAATGCAGGATGATACTGTGCATGCCATGAGAAATAATACAAGAAACAAAACGTAGCACTAATCTGCGTCTTCATTGTCATGTTCACACTTTCAGGCAGCAGATATGATATTTGTTGAGATCTGAAAAAAAAATTCTGTTGATACCAAAGTGCAGCCTGGTTCAAACACTGATCTTTCACACTTTGCAGTCCCCCAGAGCATTCTGGCAAGCAGTGGTTTGCTAAAAGGCATCTAGGCTAAGACTGTTAAGAGGTGTAGGATTTGAATCACCCTCTAGTCTAACTGCAGAACTGCACGTCCAACTTTTTTCTGTCTTTTCTTTCTAGATTCTTATTATCATTTAGATGCTAACAAGCAAGTGAGTAAAATCTAATCAACAACTAAAATTCATCACACAAACAAACATCAGTCCTCGACTTTTCCCCCTTTTATACATGTCCATATATTGCTAACGCTGATGAAAATAAAGGATTTTATGACTTAAATGAAGTTTTGCCCTTTATGATGTTGCTGTTATACAAAAGCATGTTCAAAATAAAGTTGTTTTTTTTTCCTTCCTGAAAAGCTGACTTTCAGTTGAAGTGTAGTTTTAATTATTCAGTGGTGATTTATCCTCTTTGCCAGAGTTTTGTCAATCACAAACAGTGCCACAAGTGCACTTGCAGCTCCCATGATGCCTCTGGCTTTTCCTTGGCTCCAGTCCACTGCTGAGAGTCAATGGCTGGATGAAGGCAGTGAGGTTGAGGGCTGAGGACACAATGGGGCTCTGACAGGCTCCTTTTCTGATGGCCTCATGTGCCTTGTCGGTTGTGATAAGTTGCTTGAATAAAAAGAAACAGAGGCACAGCTGAGCATGCTAATAGACTAATTGTGGCGGGATTTCAGACGGGGGCCGGAAGCCTGCCAGCTCTTTCGGAAAAGTCTTTGCACCTCCCCATCTCACACCATACCCACCTCTTCACCCTCTCTCACCATCCAGCCTTCCCCATTAGCTTTGCCAAGCACTTGCAGAGTTATTTTAACCAGTTTATTTCCCGGCAGAACGACCAACACACCCCCTCCAGGTCCCTTTTTCTCAATAACCTCACACCAACATGGAAAAATGGGGGGAAAAAGCCTTTGTATTAACAAGTCCAAAAGTGCAGACAAAACATGTCTGTGAACACAGCACAGCTTTCACACATTAAGAAATCTGTCCTCGGTCCGGAGGCATTTGATAGTTTCATTTCGGCATGGATCCCAGAGGGGCCCGAGTGCAGCTGCTTCCATTCTGCTCGTCTATTTTGGAGAGAGAAAGGCAGGGAGGCAGGCCTGTCACGACAGCCATATGAAGCCTGTTGCTTAAAAACAAGCAGGGGTTTAAAGGTTACGTCTCCAAAACAATGACCATGACCACTTTCTGCTGACCTCCGCATTTCACCCTGAATCAAAACTGAAGACAATGCAGTTTAATCTCAGTTTATCCACAGTGTGTCAGGCTGGTTCCATAAACATCTACACTGAATGATGAAGTTTTTTTGTTTTTTTTGTTTTTTTTTTACATGTATTTGTCAAATATGTACAGCAGCTTTCTTGGCTGTACACCGCCTTTGTAGCATACTGTACGGATGAATGACTGAATGGATTAGGGGTTTAAACATGGCAGTCCATCCGAATAAACAACAGACAAACAGCCAGCTGTAATCGATGTGCAGGGCGAACAGTGAGCAAGTAAGAGTTCAGTAAAAGACATTTACTGTAGGTTGAACCTCTGACTTTCTGTCCCATCACAGACCCTCTAACCACGACCGTAAGCTTCACTGGCATTTGCAGTCTGTGTTTACTTCTGTCATTCTTGGATGTGGATTTAAACTTGATTAATGCAACTAGTGTTATTAACAGTTAAGGGGCATTTTAGGAAATGCTTCCTGTTCAGCTTAGCTTCAGAGTCATTTGAGGCTTTAAGCAGTTGGCAGCCACAACTGTAAGGCTGGATTACCAACAGGGCAAAATTCTTTGGGGCCCCAGCCTCCAAGACATTAAGTTTACTCTGTATATGGCTTGTGATTCATTTTGGCGCCAGGTACCAAATATTTGCTTTAATTAATTCATTATTTAAGTTTAGAATGTGCTCACATGCTGCATATGCCTATTTAAATCAGTTTAATTTGTTAAACTGACACTATACATACATATACATACATACATACATACACAGTGAACAGAGAGATGGGGGGTGTCACTAGAGGCCCAAAGCTCATATTTGCCATTGGCCATCCTCAATTGCTAAAAGATGAAGTGAAATGTCTAATGAAAAAGGCAGACAACAGAAATATAATTCACAGTCAAACATAGCCAAATTAAGGCATATGCAAAACCAGGACCAAACCTTTCACTGACCTATCTCTAGTTCCTTTTCAAATGATCATTAATGCTGGACTCAAAGCACTGGACAAATGTAGGAACTGCATTAAATTTGCTGTTTTCAGGATTTGCTTTCCTGGGCTGAAGTCGTAAGAGTAACCAGAGCCTGACATTTCTTTGCGTGAGCAAACAAACATCTCTAAAATGTAGCTGGTGGGGGGGACGGGAAGTCACGTGTGCAGCCTCTGTCCCAAATGCCACCTAATTCCCGGATGCTGGATCATCCTGTCCTCCAAATCTCCCCAAATCCCACGGACAGTGGTCCCTGAGAGGCCCTGTTTACCCTGGGCCCGCTGGCCATGGCAGCCTCAGACCCCCTCCCCGTTTTCTCCCACACGACACAGTCACGCACTCATCAGTTAATGCTGAACATCTGGAGGGATTAGCAATGTCAGGCCAATCAGAGCTGAGCTGACAGATCCCAAAGAAATGCCATTCTGCAGCTGCGCTCGGCATTCAAGTGCTTTCAGATTCCCATATCTCCTCCTCGCTTTCCTCTCCAGTCCTTTCACTGCTTTCCTCTTTCCTTTCCTCATCTTTTTATTTCCTATTACTCTGCTCTACTATACCTGGGTCTGTCTTCTTGTTGAGTGAATAATCTTGCTCAAATTACAAAATCAGCCTTAAACATCAGAGAAAACAAATTTCAGACATTGAATGTTCCTTCCCGTGCCATGTTCTGTCTGTTCATAGTCTTCAGCTTCTTTATGCCTGCTCACGGTTGAGTAAGTTGAAAGCAGGCAGATTGTTAGATGGGGGGACAAGTGAAAAAGGGAGACACAGAAAAAGAGAGACAAGTGGAAGTGAAGTGGGGTTGAGGCACCACCTGCTCCAAATGTTTGCAGCTATAAATCTGTGCTCTAGTTGCACCGTGCATTCTGCTACAAAAATGGACAAACACAAAGTCAAAAGTGCAAAACAAACTTGCCACTCAAATGCTAACTTGAGTAGTTTTTCCATGGTGCCACAAATAGTTTAACAGGAGTTAACAGGAGTTAACTACTGATTTGAGTTGAGATATTTACATTTCTTTGAGTCACAGCTGCTGTGTAGACAGAAATAGTCGTATTGGGTTGGTCAGATGTTCTGCTGGCGGAACCACAGAGCAGAGGTTTTACAAAGTTAGATAAATGCCACCTTTGAATGACAAATAAAAACTCTAAGTTAGCACTAAACATATATTTCTTCTTTCTATAAATTCATGATGTAATTTGTGATATTAAAAGCTGAGAAGGCTAGCTACATAACAAGCTAAAACACTAATCATGATCATAACTAAAGGTAAACTTATTAACTTTTTCAACATCATCTTAGAAGAATAAGAAAGTTTATTTTGCCATTTGCATAGATACATTGCAGTACATGTACACTGGAACTCTCGTCATAAAATCCGAAACCTCCATTTCCCCAAAATTAAACTAAAACTTCAATTTTGTTTATTTCCAACAGTCGTACGTAATTTTAAACATTGCTGAGAGAGTCTTTTTACTGTGGATATTTTTCATGTCCGTTATTACAATACCTAATGCAGTTCTACTGGGGCCTGTTCAAATCTGGCCATTACATCTGCAGTTGGGTAAGTCACTACCAATAGCACATTATATAAGCTCAAATGCTAAGGCGGATAAACAATTATATTTTTCCAGATGAGACCCCTCAGACGTTCTTCTACCCCCGCTGGTGATGAAATTGCATGAGATCAAGTTGCTGGAATGCACCAGCGGTCTCGGTTCTACTGGGACTAATCGGAGGGGTTGCTGAGCCTCACATGGACACACAGGGCTCGCATCTGATCCCAAACAGCTGCTTAGCAGACAGGGCCTGCAACTGAGAATGCCCAATCCAAAACCCTGCTCCAGTCCAGGCAGGCACATTTGAAAAACATTGCTCTGACCCCCAGAAGGTCTTGACCCTGTAGTAAATATATTTTGGCATATTTGGTTGGGAAAAGCACCTGTCTTCTCACTGAGTGTTTTTGGATTGAGTTATTTTCAGCTAACACACATTCCTTTGGGTCTGCAGCAGACCTACGCTGCCCCTGATAAATGTTAACGGAAAATCTAAATGTTCTCCGATTTTCACACACGTTAAACACCTTCACAAGAGGTGCAGGTGCTCCATGCTTCAGGACGAGTTTCTCAAGAGTTTGAGTTTGCAGTTGCTTCATTTGTGTCACGTGTTTGCAGCTCATCAGCACTCAAATTCCCGACAGTATGAAATCGGTAAGAAGTCAAGAAACAATTCCCAGACCTGACGTAGCAGCACTGAGTGGATCATGTGTAAAGGCACTTAATGGAGTTATGATTAAGTTCTGATCTCAGAGGGTTACTACTGAGGATGTGAAACTGTATACGTCGAAGTGATAATACCGTCGGGCAAGTGTTGATTTCCTGTTGTTGTCATCTGGCAGCCATTTCACATGAAGATAATTAGAGAAATTAGCCACCATGTGGAATGTTTTCTCTTGACAGAGTGAGAGGGAAGCCTTCCAGGAGTGCTCTCAGTTTCTGATTCATAGTTCCTGACCGGGGCCCTCAAGACACACACATTTACACACACACGCTCTTTATCCCTCAGTTTTACAACCACTATCTTTCCCTCTTCGCTTTTCTTTTTTCTCGTCTAGATCGCACACCATGTATGTGCACACACGCTAACAGACACACAAAAACCAGAGCTCCCTCCAAACTGAACCAGATGGTTTGCATTAAAAAGCAGAAAGGCTCTCCTCTGGAACCCTCCACTGAAGAGCACAGTCAGTCTCATTACTCTTTTCTGTTTACGTCTATTTGTCTTTTGTTCATCCTCGCTCCGTTTACAACTGGAATTCACTCAATCGAAGTAAATTTATGAAACGAGGAGAACATCAACAGTTTTTGAAATCAGCTTTTATTTTTAAAGATTCACACTGCAGCTTTTCAGCTAAGGCAAAATAAAGTCATCACTATCCCTGCCCTCCTACTTTGCTGCCATGACACCTGTTACCCTCTACTTTGAAACAGTATGTATGCAACGTGAAACTAACTGGCATCCATCTACACCCATCACAGGCCCTGAGAAGCTGAAAACAGTCCATCTGCTCCTGAACAGAATAAAGAAAAAATGTATTCTAATGCTCAGGTTTTTGAAAAGGTCCTATCCATTTAACATCACCCCTCTTCTCTGTTTTATTACTTGCTACCTTTTGTAAATAGACAGAAGGTGCAATCTAATGTTTTGTTTTTGTTTTTTTTTTGTTGAAAGCTGGCTACAGTCAGTAATCGTGTTGCTGGTGCAGACCACCGGAGTCTTTGAGTTTTTGTATCACATCTGTGTTGCTGTACTTATACCTTCATCTAGTAGACAGAAGCCTCATTGTTTTCTCATACAGTCGCCTTAACCACACTGTTGGCTCTGTAATAAAGTCTGAGCTGGTGTTGTCCAGAAGTCTGAAGTCCAAAGCACTGGGTGGTAAAACAGATACAGGAAGTGCTCCAATATTAGTGCCATCTTTTATCAAAACCCTCCTCTACCTCCTCCCTCCTGACTCCTGCTGCTCTCCCCCCAACCCTCTACTCCCACTTCCTGAAGACGACAGGCTGGTTTCCCCCCTGACATTCCAACTCTACCCTCCACCACCACTTCCAATATCCCATCTCATCTCACTCCTCCCAACATACCTTTCATTTCTGTATTTTGACAGACTTTTATTTCAAATGCTAATAGGATTCCTCCTCGCAGGGATCCTGCTGGTTGATGTTTGCTGGCGGGGCTATAGAAGCATGTATCCTGAGGCGCCAAGGTGAAGCAAGCAATGGGATCCTCATATCTTTTTTTTCCTCCACAGTGTTTTACTTCAGGTTTGAAAATTGAAAGGATAATAGTTTAACGGTTCTATACTTGATGAGAGCAACATTTTTAAATCTATTAATAACTAATATGGCACAGTCTGACATCAGTGTGTATCCCAACAGTATTTTCTGTGAAATAAAAACTTTCCAAACCAAACCTAAAATGTGTAATAATTCTTATAGTCTTGAAGCTGGATTTATAGTTTAAAGGGGTTAAAATGAGTCTTACTGTAGATGACTTTTCTTAGACATAGCTTACACATGAAGGGGGCCAGTATGTTTGGAGCATGCACTGTATCACTGCAGGGCACTGACCTATACCAAAACAAAAAAATATACTCTAGATCATACTATGATATGATGATTGGGGTTGAGCCTCCTTCTATTGTTGCACTCACTGTAAGTCATTTTGGATAAAAGCATCGATTAAAGGGGTGAAATGTAACTGATTATGATTGCAATTGCAACTGAAGGGATCTTTGGTAATTGTACACGGAGGTGAGGGTTAATCAGAGTCAGGGCACGGTTATGGTTAGAAATAGAAGGAGAGCACTTTATGAGCCTTTCAGCCTCTGAATGTTACAGCAATGTCACATTTGCTCCAAAGACAAATTGCACTGGAAATATATGGCCCATAAAGCCTGTCAAACCTCGGTGCATGTGTGGCAAAGCATGAAAACGTGCCATAAAAGGAAACCCAAAAAAAGAAAGAAAGAAAAAAAGACAGAAGAATTGGTTAATGTGTGGTTGTGTGTGCCATGTGTCAGCGAGAGGGAGACAGAGAGGGGGAAAGGCTGCACCATATATGCATTTAAAATGCATATGTTAGGTGGTTTTACAGGTATCACATTTACAGTGGCAGCAGTTCACCATCGGCTCACAGGCTGCTGTTGTGGAAAAACCTTGTAAGCATTTTTTTCTTACATTAATTTAGACTGTGCTTCATCTTTTTGTGATGTTTTATGACCCATGGCCCATTGAAACTTCTAACAAAGCTAATTCGTTCAAGCGTAATGTGTCTGCTACCAAGAAAATAAACCTTCCTTTCTTCATCGCAAAAAATTTAATTTTGTGGACACAATTGGTAACGGAGACATGCACCGTAGCCTTTTAATAACACTGATGCCTCGGCCATAGGAGGCCCATTCCCATGCAATATTGCAGGTGTTCTCTTTCCCTTAGTCACCACAAAGTACAAATGTGAAGCCCGCCATGGTACGCTGCCCTGTGGTCTCACCATCATGTCCCTGCCATTATGTTTAGAAAGCACTGACCTGCAGGTGTAACTGATGCTCCACGCTCCTTTCACATCTTCCCTGTAACCTCAGATGTTTTTTTTGAATTGTGAATATTTGAAATATATTGTTATAATTATAATTATGATGTCTGTGGATAAATATTCTAATTTCTTAACCTGATGACAGGACAAGCTAAAAAACATCCAGCTCTCATCTGCGACCCTCTATTTTTTCTGCTGTTGTTTCCTCAGGACACAGACATACTTGACATTGTTTTGCCCTCACCTTCTCTTTGTTTATGTAGCTTCTTAAGGAAGTGACCTGGAACAATTGGCTTAAAACCAACAAGACTAAACACAGGTACTTGGAAGTGTTTTGCAAAGAGGTCTAGAGAGAAAAATGCTTTCAGGCATTATTTCTGCCCGATAGCTGAGATCCTTTCTGTAAACTGACGCACACATCGCCTGAATTTATCAGACAGGAAGATTAAGAAGCATGTATTCTGATAAATAATGTGTTGATATGGTCAAAAACAGATAAAAATAGATTGTGGCTGTAAAATCACAGAACGCTGAGACTTATTCTGCTGACACAACATTTGATCCCATTTAACTCTGTAAAATGTCTTTCTTGTCTCCCAAAAAATATATGGAGATTGCAATGACTCCCATCTGACTCTGAAAGTCTTAACAATAGGTGTGTTTGGTGGGTCAGTGGATTAGTGAGCACAAAGGGAGAGGGATGAGGAGGTTGTGAAGGGGACGTGAATGCGAAGCTTGAAAATTGTATCGAAGGATGCCGGTGTTGGGTTTCCCATCAGCCGGGATAGCAAGCGTAAGCCTCTCCCTTTCCAGTTCAGGGGTCGGAGTTCATACAACCGGCCTGGGGCCCCCGAAATGAGCTGGGTGGAGAGAGGTGAGGGGAACGTTTGTGCATAAAGTGCATGAAAAGGTCACAGAGAATGTAAACTGCAATAATCTATCCCTTCAAAACTGCTCACTTGTTTTCTTGTGGTTTACTTGGCTGGTTACCTCACACATCAAATTATTGAATGACTAGAAAGAATCAGTCCGAATTCTCCACATTTTGGAGTCTTAAATTGCTTATTATCATACTTATCCTTTGGGAAATATGATTATGCACTTTCTAGAGTAGCTATAATTTCTAAATGATGACTCTCTCCTTAAAGCTTTTGTGTGCTCATAGACATCATACAGGAAATAGTGAGTATCAACTTAGCAGAAACTAGACAAGACACAAACCATTGCTATCCTGGTACACAACCATTTGGATGACTTAAGGCCAATGTCATAGGGGTATGTAACCTCTGGTGAAGGGGTTAACAAGGCATTATGGTCATTACTGGTGGAGAAGGAGCAGCAGCCCCCTCCTTGAAAACTACCTTTAAATTACAGAGCTGATGCATATCAATTTTCAGGGCTACGCCAAGTACCACCTAAAGGCAAGCTAATCTTCGGCACAGAGAGACTGAGCCCGGGCTTAGGTTCTGGGTGTGTTCACTCAGAGATAAGAGGAAATACTTTCTGTTCATGCTCATGTGACAAACTCAGGGTACATTTCCACTACATGCAATTGTAGTGACCACAAATGTGGTGTTTTGTCAGAACTTCCATTATGAAGTATATATGTGGGCTAATCTGTAGTTGATTTCTACTTAATTTCTACTTTACCTTTGTTGGTTGTTGTATCTAACCTTTCATTTATTAAAACTGTTGCACACAGGATGCGTCTAGCCTGTTCTATATTCTTTATCACCATCCATTCAAATCTTTAATTTATACTGGTTTTGTGCAGCTGATGTTTCCTAACTGTCTCAATCTTCCACAGCAGCTGACAGGGAGTTAAGAGCCTGCTCTTCTTCAGTCCGTACACTGTACAAATTTCCATCTTAACAACTCCTTTGATCTTTTATGTGCTCCTAAAATCTTTTTTCTTCTTGATGTTCTTTAAGTCTTTTGAAAAATCTGCATTTGGGATGAATTACTTTCATTTGTTTTAAATGAGTCAGACTCTCCTCTTATCTCAGATTAATTACTCCTGAGGTCATCACTTGCAATAATTGCTGCAGTCATGCCAGCTTGATTGGGGGGGGCGGGGGCTTTACTGTAAAGCAAAAAATTATAGTGCACAGTAGGATTCAAGAGTAAATATGCTGCTCTTCCTGCTTCCACACTCTCCCTCCATCCCCTTTTATTCACAACACCCCCAGCTCGTATCAACAAACCCCCTGAGCAATGGGGAATGGGTCATATAAAGGAAACCAGGAGTCTTTTTATATCCGTTTACTGTTAGTGTTAGCAGCCATTTATGACTCCACTGGCTCCAGTGACGTGGGATACGGGGCAAAGGGAGAGCAGGCCGTCTCCTCCAAAGCTATTCAGCGTCTCATAACCTTGAAGCCTTTTCCTTTTTACTGCCATTAAACTGCGTCTGGGAGTAAACCTCCCATGTGGGCCCTGGCGGTAATCAGGCTCCACGACTTCAAATGATCCAGGGTGTCAGAGTGCGCTTTCTTGGAAAAAGTTCTAACGCACTTTCTAGCTGGTTCATTTAACTGATGGTGAAGCTCTGTGTTGATTGTAATTATGGAGAATTAACTGTTTATTTTTCAGTGCAGATTCACTCTCTAATAGCTGAATTACTCACTCAGCATGAGAGGATTCACACAAATAAACTAAATTTGAATTGTGGACAACATAAGGATGTTTTTTGAAGTGAGAGATAAAACCGTCTATAACTCTTTTAATAGTTTTGTCACATCACAGATTATTTTGTACTATTATTGTACCCATCACTCTACTGTAAGCAGTCTTAAACACCTGGAAAAGCAAATGGAAAATGTTCAAGAAATACTTCAACATTACATTGATGTATTTTCAATGCGTTTTCAACAACTGCAAGACCTGAAAACTTTGGAATGATGAAATAATCATTACTACAGTACATTTAAAAAAAATGTAGGAGCAAGGAGAATTTGGTGGCCTGGCCTGGTTATGATGCAAACCATATACTGTGATTACTGCATCCAGTTTGATTCCGGATAGGGCCTTTTGTAGCACATCACGACCCCTTCTCGCTTTTCCTCACCATCTCTGTCGGTCTCTGTACTGTGATCAATCCAACAAAGGCAAAATACCATAAAACAACCTAAGACCAAAGCGAAGGCTCGGTATAAGACAAATGCTGCTTAGTGATGTGAAAAATGTGGTCATAAAGTAATTCTTCTAATCAACCACGCCTCAGCTTCTCTTACACTGTTAAACATAAATTTATGACGTTCCTCACATTCCAGGATGCAGTGCTGTAATTCACTTTTCTGGTGTGTCAACTTTTCTATGAGCCGCCCCACCTACTTCTGTCCTGTCATCAGGCTCCTGAGACAAGGAACTTGTTTCTTTATATTAAACCTAGATGTATGGGCATTTAGCTACTGTGGCAAGTTTATGCACTCTTGCACTTTTTTTTGTTGTTAATATCTCATATCACATATATACTTATAATATCCAATCATAGCGACTTGCCTACAGTGCTGTTACTAGCCATGCCCTGTCTAGCGTGTTTGCTTTATGTCACTTTATGTCATTGTGTAAACATATGTATGTACATGTATGTCCTAGAGTGTGTGTTTGTGTGAGTAGGAATGTGTGGTCTCAACGATTGTGTGTGTGTGTGGTTCGAAATAGTGTGTGTGCACTATACTGTATCTGTCTTAAACCTACTTGACTTGATGAACATGTTGGCTTCTCCACTTGTTGGGCAACACTGGAAATGCTTCTTTCTGGATAATCTGAGTGAGTTATGTACTTGACTGAGTATGTGATGTGGTACAATCAATGTGTTTTACAGTAATTTCTCCTATTTCAGGGCTTTTATAGAGGCACAATATATTATTTTCTTGTATCAGATTTATCATGATAAAAAGACTGATAAATCAGTTTTGTTCATTCATTCATTCAGCCCGACATAGCAGTCACTGTATGGGAGCAATTAACTTAAATTTGTTTTTTGTTTTTGTTATTGTTGAGTTAATTGTACAGTCAGCTTTTTTACCTTAAAGTCAGAGTTTTTACTCCAGAACCTGTTGTTTTTTTGTTTTTGTTTTTTTTAATATGCCCACCCTCCAGTCTGGTAGCCTGAGGCTGGGAAACATATGACCATGGTAGCATCATTAGGTACTTGAAGAAATAAAAAAGACAGAAATTATCTAACAATGCCTTTTAAATGTCAGTTCCTCTCTGTTGTCACCCATTCAGTCCTCACATCAAATGCCCCTCATGCTCTTTCCCTTGTCAGTTGGAGTCTTGGTGGATTTGTGACCCCCTCATGGTGTCCTCACAACATCAGCATGACCACTTCTCCCCTCCCATGACATGCAGGATTCTCAGCTAAATCAGGTTTATACCCTGACACTTCCCCCGCTTTTACATCCAGGAAGCTTTAGACAATCACTACCTAAGTCAAAGGGATCTTCTCTAAATAGATCAGAAGCAGAGGATCCAGTGTTTCCACACTGAGGACACAACCCACAGTGCTGGTCCAATCCTTTAAACAAACAGCAATTTTCCACACCGCTCCTCCTTAAGTATCAATAAATATATATAAGACAGCAGTCTTGGCGAAAATGTGTGCACAAAACCAAAACTGGAAACCAAAATCATGATTTATGCCCAGCCTCCATTTTTGTAAAACAGAAGAAACACTCCGGTGATGTCTAATTAAACACTATGTACTTTGTAGAACTTGTAAATTCAAATTCCTGTCGCAGAAAGTGAGGTTAAATTAAAGACTTGGACAGCTTGAGTGCACTCTTAATGCATTAGTGAGCAATAAAGTAAAATCTCTGTCTCTAGGTTTGTCAGACTCTTGATCACTTTTGCACAAACTTTTCCATCATGCATCTTTCTAATGTTCTCTAATTTAGTTGTTGTGAACATTGCTTTCCCGCACTGTGGCAGGCAGGAGTGTAAAACATGTTACTGTTGTGCAAACACTCCCATGAACAAAAAAAAACCCTGACTGTGTCCAAATGAGCCAAAGTACAATGCACATTTTTCAAAGTGCCTCATGCAATGGCAGAAATATTGTTTCAGCCATTAAATTTACTGAACTCAGCATCATCACCGGGTCACGTTTGCTTTTATTTCATCCTGGCTGAACTCACGGTCTTCAACACGAGTTCACAGCACAAACAATATGGGCTGCCTATATTAAGTTCCTGTGTGCTGACTCGCCCGGCTGCTCATGACTAGCTTAAAACGGTACTATCACAGGAGTAATGTTTAACCAGCGTGTGGCAATTTTGCACTGACAAAGAGGCCAGATACAGAGTTGTTCATTAAAAGCACCAAATTGATTATTTCCTTCCTGTTGTTTGCCTGTTATACAGGCCTTTCGGGTTTACTTCCGAACCTGAGCTAACACAATGACCTTATCTAGCAAGGGAGCTGATTGTGTAACCATTGCCCTCCAGTTATCGCTGTACCATGGCCAAAGTTAATAGCCGCTTCCCTTTTTTCCTGGAATCGGCACTAGCTGCAGGGCAGTTGTCAGAAAGAACTGGATCCAGCGGCCTGTTTGTGAAATGAGATATTGATTCAAAGGAGTAGGTATACCTCTGAGAAAGCTATGGCAAAAGTAACTCTCACTGACTTGTTTGGGCATGACTGTAAACTTAGCATGGCCGATGCTAATGCTAATGCAGCATTCGGAATGAGGAAAAATTGGAAACCTGAGGAAATTCTTTGATAAATGCAGTTTAAATACCTGCCACACTGAACAACCACAGTAAAATTTACTCAGGCTGACTTCATGTTTACTTGTCTTTAATATTTCCTGTGAAGGAGGCCTTGGTAGTAGCAGAGACAGGTGTATTGTGCAGCCCACCATACACTTCTGCTGAGAGTATCAAAGCAAACAACCACACCTTCTTGTGCAGGTCATTTAGTTGCGTTAATCACACATGGAACATACTCACAAGTAACTTTTCACCCGCCTTGCTGCTCTGCTTTTGTGTGTGTGTGTGTGTGTGTGTGTGTGTGTGTGTGTGTGTGTGTGTGTGTGTGTGTGTGTGTGTGTCCTGATCCCTTCCTCTGCCTGTATAATGTAGATTAAAGGCTAGTGTGTTGTCTGGCAGGCCCTCACAGTGCTGTGCAGATAAAGTGCTGAAGCATTCACAAGAGGTGAAATCACCCGTCGCAGGTATTTTGTTGTGTTTCATATGCCAAAGGGTGATTAATATCTGTCAAATTATTGGATTTCACAGGTAGCCTGTGTGAGTGTGTGCACGGACCAGTGCTTGTGTGTTTGAGTGGAATTCAATGCTGTAACACTAACAATACCTAAATTTGTAAGAACAAGGCAGAAGAAAAGAGAACAACCTGAAAATGAGGTAAGTTGTGGAAGATAAAGGTGAATTAAAGCAACTATTTTACCTTAAAATAACATCTTCAAAATCATTTTGATGGTACACTGACTTGTAATAGGTAAAATGCTGCCTCTTTTATTCCCACTACTCACCCCAAATGGCTGTTCTTGTACTATGTATCTTGGATACAGTGGGCATGATCTCCTGCGTGGCCTCCTGGGAGAACTGCGTAACACTTAACGGCACTATGTCACACAACTATGTGCTTTCTGCAAGCCATAAGAAGAAGTTAGTTCAGTATTCTCGCTATGGACTTCATGGCAGACGTGAAGAGGCTAGCTCAGTTGTGTATTGGCCATTATGCAAAAAATTAGCTAAGGTTAAAACATCCCGAACTGTGTGACTTCACATCATAAATGTAGAGTGAGCAGAAAAAGGACGGGGTAGAAAATCAGACTGAATCTGAACCATAGCCCACAGTCTGGTGCACACTGAAAGGTAGTTAGAGCAAAGATCTGTACTGTAGGTGAACTATCTGTAGTGAGTAAACATGGAATAAGGAAAACAGCTCATAGTTCACATTTGCACAAATAAAGCATAGTAAAAAACATACTTTACATTCCGTGTGAGTGCACTGCAGTTCTGTCTGCCTCACTGTTGTACCCGATTCTGCCACCAGACAGCGGAAATATAAGAAATTCTCAAATCCGACATACAGTGGCTTTAACTATGATGTAAAGTCAAAATCACAGTATTTTTAATTTCTGTAAATAGTGGAGAATCATTAGCCTCAAATAACATCATTACAGATTTTTCTGTACTCAGTCACTCTCCTCATAATAGAGCTGTTACTAGTCACTTTTAAGGAGTTAAAATGGACACTGCATCTGAGAGAGGACATGAACTATAACAAATAGTTTGTGTTCACCTAAATATTTTTAAATAAATCTTGTTAAATCTAATGTGTGATGTGTGCCAAGTCACTTCAGACTGGTACAGCAAGTAAAGACTTTGTGGAGCAGTAACTCTAAACATTTTCACATTGTGTTTTACTTGGCAAACTTTTCTTTCATATCTGAGATCTGCCCCATTTATGCATAAGGAGCTGTCAGGGGCGAGTGTTTGTGTTACTCACATATCCAGAGTGTACACCGGCAGTTAGTTTGTGACTCATCTGAATTCATTTGACCATGGGATGAGAAATTTAAAAAAAAAAAAAAAAAAAAAAAATTACACAAACTTTCAACACTTATTTCCAAGAGTTCTGGTGAGTACCGCTGGTGCCAAGGAACGCTGAGTCAACTTCCTTGGCAACACAACAGGTCCTAAATTGAGAGTGTGTAAAAGCACTTGTTTACATGACTCTGTTCTTTTCCTCATGAGAAATCCTGACCCCAAGTTACATTAAACGCAAATGTTTTGTGTGTGACTCAGGAAGGAAATATGCTGAGTTGTTTCATTTGACCATCAAAATCACTGAAATTCTGGGATATGGTACATTTGCAGAAATATACCTTTTCAAATTAATCTTGTCAATAGCTTCTGCTTACATTATTTTACTTTTTTCCTCTAATTTTTCTACTGCTACTTTAACATTGCTAGTTAATCACTTGTAAAGTTTGTGATTCAGCAACTGTAGTTTATCTTTTGTAGTCATGGTGAGTCAGTTTAGATAAGAAAGTGCTAACTGCCTGTGATGTAAACATAAACGTAATGAATATGAATGTGTACACCATCTGCAGTGGTGTACACGATCACGTTCTTGTAGGAAGATTTTGTTTGTGTGCCAAATGATGAGTAATTGTGAATGTCACGCTTTAGCGGCAAATGAGCGCCTCATTAATACTTGTCACATGTGTCTCAAAGAAATTGTGTCAGCACATCTTGAGTGCAAATGCATGGGGCTTGTAAATCTTATGCCTTTAGAGACTAATAATAACAAATTTATCTCTGGCGATTGCATTTCATGGGTCTGTGTGATGTAAACCACACCAAAAGCTGTCATTAATGCCGCTTTTTCGTGGCAGATACAAAGTGGAGGACTTGAAAGTGGCTCATTATTCAATATTTACACATGGCGCTTTGTAGTGCACTCCACAGAAGCTTTCCATTTAAACTTGAAATTCATCAGAAAGTTCCCCAGCGTCTCTCATCTTGTGGGAACCGCTTTAATAATGAATCTTGCACTATTGGTAATGGCTGTTGTAGTGATTGGTAGTTTCTTTTGAAACTTTGGGCGGAATGGAAGCATTCTTGGTCATTAACAAGTTTCAAGGTCTGCATACCAAATCTACAAACAGCGTTTTCACTCTGGTTGATGTTTCAAAGGAAATTATTCAGAATTTAGGCAACTGGCATAGACAATGTGGAATTACTCAATGAATTCTGTGGTGACACCCTGACTTTCACATTGTAGTTCAGGGCAAAATGTCTTGACAACTATTGGATTAACTAATGACTATTTAACCTCAGCTGCAATTTGTGTTAGCATGCTAACACAGTCAGCTAAAATAGTGAACATGCTAAACATTATAGCTGCTGAACATCCGCACTGTCATAGTGAGCTTGTTAGCATGCTTGTGTTAGCATTTAACTCAAAGCAGCAGTGTGCATAAGTCCAGCCTCACAGAGTCGCCAGCATGGCTGTAGACTTGTAGTCTTTGTAATTTCTGTCTGAGGTGCTGCAAACATTTGGTCACTCTGAAAAGTCAAAGTCAAGTCCACATGTACAGAAGATTAAATTCATTTAACAAACACCCCCACACTGACAACATCTAATAGTTGTTTTCCTGTCCATAAAACTGTTTTTCAGCCCTGTCTGTCACGAACGTTAAAAATAATGAGCGCTTTCAATCCTATAAATGCGCTCAAGATATTTTGCGTGCTGAGTGCACATCCTGTGAAAAAGAATATTATGCCTGGTGCTAAATTTTCACTAGCACAATAGTAACTGGCAGCGCAGCACCAATATAATAACACAGTAAGGGGGCGACATAAACCTGTCACACCAGCTAAAATGGATGGGCCCTGGCCAGAGGGGGCTAAACAGGACCTAAATCAATTTGAGTGAAGAGGCTGGAGGAGTGGAGGAGGACTCGCTGTGGGTTGTACTAGTGTGTACCCTCGGACTTGAGAAGGGAGGGGAGGAAGGAGTGTTTGTGTCTGTCTGTTGAGGTTCCCTATGTGAGGGTGTCAGTGAGGCCCAGGCCCGGCTCCAGGCTCAGCCTCCCTCTCCCTCCCGCCCCTTCGCGGATCCTCTTCTGGCTCCAGTCAGGCTCTGGCTCTGATTAATAGCCACCGGAGGTGTCCAGCGATGGTTGATAAGGGACCCCCATCCCCCCTCCCTCCTCTGGAACAGAAGGGCTCGTAACAAGCTAGCTCTCTCTCTTTCCCCTCCTCAGGCGCTTGGGGAAGCCAATTAAGCACGTCTTAAAAACTCAGGAGCGGTGACAACTGGTCTGGGCCTCTGGCTGAGGGACGCAATGTGACAGTGGTGTTCACTCAGAGGACACTCCAGCACATTTAACCTTGAATCTAAAGCCTTGGGTCAAAGGTTAGAACTGCTTGTCTGTTTCTCTCAGGGACACAACGCTGCATTTCTAAACTAATTAGTTAATCAATTTGTTTACCATGAGGACGCCTCATTAATGCAGCCAAAGAATAATAATTTCTCTAACAATTCAACAACCGCAACTGCCCCCCCCTGACTTGCAGCGATTTTGTTCCCAGGCTCATTGAGAGGAGAGACAAGAAAAAAGGAACTGCTGAAAAGGGGGGGGGGCTCTGTTCCAGACAAGAATACAAGCTTATCCCAGCAGCTCGTTTCTCCATTTTTTTTTTTTTTTTTTTTTTAAACTTGATGGCCAACGTTACAGGTAATCAAAGGACTGAACCCTAGGAAGGGGCTTAGGGCACAGCAGTGCGGCCAAAGGGATTGCTTCCCAGTGATTTGTAAGCAGGAAAAGACTTTTGACATGAAAGACAGCTTAAACAGCAGAGGAATAACAATAAACCAGCTGTAAAATGTTTCTTGTTGCAGCTGAATTGATGCAGAGGGTGGCTCCCACAACTATTTTTCTCTTGCTTTTTTTGTGGGTGTCTGGCATTTCCTACCGAGCCATTTCTACAGTCACATGCACACAACAAAAGGCTACATCTGAGGGGGTGGGGTGCCTGGGGTCTTAGGGGTAAAGAGATGCTTTGTGCTCTGGATATTGTGAAATCAGACGACTCCCATTTCTTTTCACTCAAGCTATGTTCGAAATTCGGTCGTATTCTTTCCTGGGACAAAAGTGCAGTTTTGTTCCATTGAAGGATTAGGCCCAAAATTCAATTTTAATGGATCAGTTGATTATAAGAGAAAAAAAAAAACAAACCCCCCCCCCCAAAAAAAACAGATTCCTTAAATGAATCAGGAATATTGAGGACCATAGTAATTCTATTACAGTTCTTGTAAGAACAGAATCCTGTGAAAGCACAATAAGAAGACGTAAAGCACTCCTTATCCTTTGTATGTCTTGCTGACTTTGCTAATTGTACTGTAAAAGAGTAATCAGTGGAGAAGCATCTACCAAGTATTTTAGATAAAATACCAATTAATAAGTTAAACCCACAGTCAGTGATCTATAATATAATAGTGTAACATAGTTACTCAGCAAATTGTGTTAAGCTTAGCTTGCTTGGCATGCTTCATCAGTCACATGACCTTAATTTTACTCAAAATGGTTACTCAGTGTTACTTAAAAACTCTCTGCCATCCAAGTTCTCCTGTATACTCCTGTTTCTCTTCCAAAAAACACAAAAAGTATCAAAGGATTATTTCCAGGAAAGCAATTGATGAAATGTTTTGTATTATTATTTAAAAAAATAATAAGTAATCAGATGGATCTGATATCTGGTGGAACAGAGCTGGAAGGATTTCACCTTCTGTATGACAGCTGTTGAAAATATCCTGTTAGTCCTGGAAAGCCTCATGCCCGATTGCAGTGACACATGTGGCATGTTAGTGTATTTCATGACAGAGATTTAGGCTGATGCCTAAGCCACTGGCCATGTTCAAAAGCACTGTCAAGACAGGGAGGAGGTGAAAAAAAAGAGAAAACGAGTAAGGATAAACTTCCTGTGGGAGGAATGTGGCTGCTACCCATCACAGCTGGAATCTGCAGGGTCACATACCAGGGGAATGGTAAATATTTAACATTTAATTTCCTTGCTGTAAGGTAGACCGGACACAGAGCACAGCCAGCAACTCCATATTATAGAGGGCCTGAAACACGTAGGTGAGGACTCAAGGGGGGAAAGAGGTATAAACTGAAAAGAGGTTGTTAAAATATTTAGGCAAAATTCCCAGCCTCTCTTGACTATAAGCCTACAGTGTCAATATTGATGGTATATTTAATAATGCACAGTGAGAAACTGCTTTTCATTGCTGTGGAAAGCATTTCTTTTTTTGTATAACACACGCTAATACAGAAAATGTAGTCATTAAGCTGCGTGCCCAGCTCACTTTGTGAGGATTTTATTGCCTCACCTTGAAATGAATCTTACTGTAAAGGGGGTTTAAAAAATGACAGAGCAAAGAGCAAAACAAACCAAGCCCTTATCCACTGTTTCCTCAGACCTGAATTCCAAGATGGCCGCTGTGCATATGTTCTCTCCTGCTTTACTACCTGGCCTTGCCTTGCTTTATGAAGAGCCTATTGTGCTCTAACCTAGTTTCCTAACAGATGATTCATAATCTGTCAGGGCTAGATCTGAAGTGTACACAGCAAAGGGAGACGGTCAAATGACAGACTTGTCCGTATCCTCGTTCAGACAAAAGGAAAGCTAAGAACCCAGCCCTGAAGGCACAGCAGAGCGAGAGCAACTTGACAAGTTTTTTTTCTTTTCTTTTTTTTTCTTTTCAGGCATCTGGCAGGGATCCTTTTAATATCAGGTGCTACAGTGATGGGATATCAATATCAGCGAGGTTGGCTTCAAAGCTTGTGTTTGGCTATGTGCACATTTACATTAATCCATTCCACTGAGGAATGTGAGGAATACATTTGTTGACAGGAACTTCTTTGCCTCAAGTAAAGGTTTCAGTGTCTGCATATGAATTATGATTAGAATTGTCATCCAAATAGGACTTTACCTAGCAACATGAAAATGTTAATTTGCCTTTAATAAAAAAAAGATGATTGCCACTAGTGATTCTGATTTTCACTTAAGTTCTTATCAGACATGTAATATGTCTTCATCCTCCTGTAAAAGTAATGTCTTTTGGGCTTTCAAAAGGTCTTTGTTAAGTAAATGTCCATCTTATGTTATGTTTATGTTATGGTTTTATTCAGACATGACAGGTCTGTTAAATCACCACAATGCTTGCATGACATTTGGCAGCTGGCCTGCAAATGGCTGGTGGCACAGCTGGAGAACAGAGGTAAGTTGGAGAGCAAGATGTCACAGGTTGCATCAGTGATGCATTTTATCTGACCACTTAATCCTTAAATTAATGACCTGACTGACAGAAGTTTTACAGAAATGCACCTAGAGCCGATGCAGCTTTATGGAAAACTGACTTGGGAGCTCTTTTAGACTTAAGGCCAAAATATATCCATCCAATAGCTGCTGAGATTTTTCAAATTGGGATCAAATGGTGCACAATGAACAGACAGACTGACAAAGTTAACACTGCCATCTCTGTAGAAGCACTGATTGCATGGGTAAAAACCTACATTTTTATCACTTTAAATCCTTGTGGCCTTGTTGACCAAGTTTTCTTAGTAAATGTGTTGATCTCAGAGGGACTGACCCGGATGAATAACCAGTTCCTGTCATTTCCTGCTCAACAGCACCAAATCCTGGGGGTTATCCCACAATAGAATACTGTACTGGAATATACTGGAAAGGATGTACTGTTCATCTCAAGTAACAAGCTGAAATAGAACTTTAATTCAGAGAGTAAATGCTTTTGGACCCAGTGTACTGCCAGTGAGGAAACTGAACACTCATGGAAGTGAAAGGAAGGAGGAATGACTGTGTCTGGACTCTCTCACAGATGTCCCTCCAGACTGTTTAGTGGACTCACTGGATGACGCAGGCTCCGGCATAGTTTTGCTTTACGTTCCTGGAAGTTGAGCACCGGGGTTGCCTTGAAATTACTAAGACAACCATCACCGTACTCCCAGTCATGGAAACGGTGAAAACACACGCTGACTCCTCACAGCCGTCTGCATCGTGCACCAAAAACGTGAAACATCTGGACCTTATTTTCAAATGAGGCTTATTTAGAAAATGTGGTGGGTTACTTTGGCATCGTGACTTTCTATAAATATTTAGCTGTTATGAACATTCAGAAAAAGACATTTTAAGAGAGTAGGGATTTTGAATGTTCCAACATTGCAGGTGCATGGAAACAAGCTGCAAATTTTTGAATTTGCTGATGAGAGACTATAAGCGGTCACTGAATTTAGCTAAAAGTATTGAAATAGCAGCACAAAATTACAGAAATACATTGTCAAAACAGTTCCAAGATAATTGACTGAACTAACAACATTTTGCTTAAAATCCTATGGAGAGAGATGGAAATGACACTAGATATATTTTCTTGTCATCATCACTTTAGAAGCACCCATGGATTTGGCATGTGAGCTCTCCCTCCTACAATGTCTGTAAAATTGTTTGTGTGAGTTTTGTTAGAGTGTTTCCCCTCAACTTAGCACGTAATGAGACACAGCTTGTGTTGCATCTCGTCCGTACGACTCCTCATGCCAAACTTTGTCAACAAGTTTGTCAGACAAGCAGAGAAAAGGCAACTGCACACCACGAGAGTGGAAGGCCTGCAGGACTCTTCTGATCCAGACTGGAATCTCTTTGATAATCTGGTCTGATCACTGGATTAATACATTTAATTTGTCCAATACTTTATGGTGGAATAACGGAAAAACTAATGATGTTCACATCAACCTCACTTGTACATTGTATTTAGTACTGATTAGTAAGTGATAGCATGCTAATATGCTAAAGCATGATAGTCTATGGGCATCACCAACAGAGCCACAAGCATGGCTGTAGACTCTTAATGGATGTTCAAACTAAAAACAGCCTGTGTTAAAACTACGCAAGAGCAAAACTACTGCTTTGGTAGGGGTGTGCTGCTTAGGTACAGGTGCAACATCAAATATATGTTTGGGTTACAGATCTGTGAATCTGAAGACTTATCAGATGCCAAAACACTACCCTGCTTGCGCATTTTTGATTAGTCACTACAGCACCTTCCCAGATGATGTGCAGTTTTGGTCCAGCAAAAGTTAAGCCAGGTTCAACTTTTCAGAGGAAGAGAAACATGTTCAGGCAAACTCAGTAATGTTTTTAGTTGTGAGCACTAATTGAAAACCTGCAAGCTGTGGGAGTATTATTTATATCTAGTGCTCTTTGGTGTGGGTCTGCAAAAATGCATAGCACAAGTGAGAAATCAAAGCAAGAACTGCATAGAGATGTTTCTGATGGACATGAAACCTAACTCTCATTCAAGAAAAAAAAAAAAAAAAGATTGGTGTTGAACCGGGATTTGTCTTCCACACTTGTGCAATTGTACATTGGAGGCATCCTGTTTATGTGGCCATGGTTGCTCCAGGAGGATTGGCTCAGGCCACATCACTGTGCTGCAACCCAACAGCTGGGAATGGCCTCTCAGTCTGACAAGACATGCCGTTCCTATGACAAATACCCATAGAGCAACAGTAACATGTGTCTCCCACCCCTGCAAGTCAACCGCCCACCATCCCATCCCATCCCATCCCACCCCCCATACAAAGCTGCACAGTGTACTTAATGAATAGCACACTTGGGGCTGCAGGGGTTTTTGCCGGAACAGCGAGGGGGGAAAAAAACGGCCCCCGGTGACCCTCTGAGGGCCATCTGAGATAATAAATCCATGACCCTGAGTTCCGGAGTCCTTTGGGCAAGGTCGGGGTGGCAAATTTCCCACTTCCACAATATCAGATGTTAATGGTAATTCCTTTTAGCCAATGTGTAATGGTGAAGGAATGTCTTCTCCCCAGCCTCATCTAGGGCTGGTGGAATCTGTTGAAAATGTGTGACAGCTGTGAAAGTTGAAAGCCCTGGCCTGTGAATGTATAAGATTTGGACACGATTCAGGACTGAGGGGTGCAGGGTGAGGTGCAGTGGTGGAGGGAGATGAGGGACTTGTGTTGTTGTGGTGAAGTTTGCTCTTTTCTCAGTGGTCTGCTCCTCCTCTTCTCTTACTGTCCTCTACTCCAGTGTAAGCCTGCTCTTGATATATTCTCCTCTTTTTTTTAACCTATGCAGGAGCAGGAGGAGGAGGAGTGGCCAAGCACAACAAGTAAGGAGACGTGACTGAATGAATGCAATCAGTTATTGTTTTATGAAATGGAATTAGTGGATGTTAATTTTATTACCATAGTTACTATCATTCCTGATAGCTATGCAAAAGTAGTATCAGTATCTGCACAATCAGCATGTGGGTTGTTTGTGTGATAAGTTTTTTAAGATTTTTCAGTTCAGTTTGGTTGGACTCAAACTGAATGTGCTGGTATATCAGCTGCAGCTGGTTTCAGCTGTTTTATATCAGTGGCACTATGTGTACTAATTGACAACCTATCTATGTTTGTTGTGAAAACTGCAGTCACAACACATAAGATATGCAAGATGCTGTATTGTTTGACTACCTACCAAACTACATTTCTATGAGTGCAGCTTTAAGATGCTTTCCAGAAGCACAGTGAAGTTACGAGGCATGCCAGAAAAAAAAACAAGATTAATGAAGAGACTGTCAGTCATGCTTGTGGTGTTGCTGTGAGCAGGGTTATTGAGCAACGTTTCCTACTCCAGCACTGTGATTCTGAGTGACAGTTTGAAAATATGCTAACATGCTCAAAGGCTTAATTTGAAATCAGTGTCATAAAGACTAGATTTATACGTCTGGAATTGATTCAGGGGCTTGTGTGTCCTCAAATAAAATCCTTTATCCCAGAGACTGAGTGCAATGAGAGGTTCTGAACAACACGTCAGACATCACCTTACATAGCAGAAATTAAAATGCTTTCCCAGTTGCTGCAATTTCTCAAGCTCCTCAACAGACAGCTGTTGCCATCTGCACGTTTGGAAAGAGGAAAAGCTTGGGGAGGGAAGAGGGGGAGGAGATGGATCTCTGCAGATTCCACAGCGATTAGGAGCACCTTCTCTTCTCCTCTCTTCATGTAATGCCTTTGAAAGCGAGGTTGCGGATTGCTAATTGGATTAAATGGAGCCAGTGACATATATTTCACTTCTCACTAGTACAGAGCATGAAATCCATGAAATCTTTTTTTTTTAATGTCCCAAAAGCCTGGCTGAGTCAACAAAAATAATTTCAAGATCTCAGATGTGGTTTTTATTTATTTGTTTGTTTTTTGGTTTGGGAAGGCCAAAAGGGCCTGCTATGATGGTTTTGTACTGCTCTTCCCATAGATCACCTGACAGTGTGGGTCGGACAGTGATGTCCTTGTTTCTGTTCTTGGTTTTTCTTTTTTTGTGTTTATCTGTGTTCTAATGGATTTTGTTTTTATTAACAGGATCCAGGCATGTTCACTGTTTCGTCTTCTTTATTGGACCAGCAAATGCAAAAGATCCTTAACAGGCCTGTAGGCTATACTGCTACTGTGTTATTTAAATTGGCAAAAATTAAATGCATTATTGTTATTGGAAGTTCTTGTACACCTAAACATCTAATTTATCAGTATGTATACATTCGCTATGTTTACTGTGTGTTTTTACTTGTGAGCCACATAAAAGACAAATTGGTATCAGCTTGTGATGAGAAATAAAGTTTTTTTTTCTTTTCTTTTTTCTTTCTTGCTGCAGAATGTCACTTATACACAGGCTAAAATGCAACGGGCACCAACAGGTTCAGGGTTCATACATGGACCTCAAAGATTTTATAATAGCTAGTTTTGTTCCTTTTTGTCTTCTACACGTAAATGGAAGAAGCCAACCGCAACAATTGTCAATGGAACTGTGGGACGTGGAACTGGCGTGGCACTCTGCCCACCCTGCCCTGCTGCCATAATCAGCCCAAGAGGCAGGATGGGGGGGTCGTGGCAGCAGATAGTATTTCTCCTGGGCCAAAAGGCGCTGCCCAGACAGAGAGCTCTTTGTTGCCCCCCTATAAGAACGGCTTTCACTTTGCAATTGTGGAGGTAATTCCAGAGCTTTGCCCCATTAGTTTTTTTTCACTCCCCCCCCCTCCAAAAATCGTGACCTGCAATTGGAAAGACCTTTCAGCCATGGTTGCCTGGTCGTCAGTTCTCAGTGAGTGCACAGCACGATGATAGCATTACATTACTAAACAAAGAGATTGAAATTTCAACGAAGGAAGACCGGGGTGGAAAAACTTGTTAAATGCAGGTTCAGTTGCCAGATTAAACACCAGACACCTGTTTGATTACTCAAGTGGAGATTAGATAAAATACTGACTTAAAAAGCCAATGTGCAGTCTGAGCAAATTATCACAAACATGTCAAGGCTGCACTCCAGGAAGACACAAACGTCAAAATGTCAACTTCTCCAGCACTTTAAAAATGAAATAATCAACACATCGCTATTTCCTGTGATATGGGTACAACATGCCCTCAGGTGAGAAGGTGAGTTCCACATAAAGCTGCACTGCTCAAGGTAGCTTCAGTAAAGAGGAATGTCTCATCCCTGCTGCATTAGGAACCACGTATTCTGCTCACACAAATAAAATGCAGATCTCTAATGTATACTGACAATCTCACTGCAGCACTGCAAAACAATTAAAATGAATAAATCGGAAAAGTTTCTTCTAAGTAGCCTCAAGAGGGCACTTCAAATCGACTTTAATCTGCATCTCAGAACAACAAGAAGCCATGTAGGTCTGAAGGGTGAGCACTTCATTCTAAAGTACATTTATGCCAGAACTTTATTATTTGTTCAAATGTAGTCAGTTATTCATGACATACAGTGGTTTCATATATGTTGTGGAGTAATATCTCCTGAAAATGTGGTGGAGTAAAAGCATAAAGTGGTATAAAATGAAAATAGTCATAGAAAGTACCTAAAATTTGAACTTAACTGAGTGAACGTACTTTTAAGTTGAGTTTGCTCAGGTGTCATGGAGATTGCTCAGCTCTCATCACATAGGTAAGTATGACACTTCGGTCATGTAATCACAGGGACTCATGTGTCTCTCTGATCAGCTCCTGTCCCCCTTGGAGGGAGGAAGGATGGTCTTAAGCATTGAGGCCATAGTTCCATAGTGATGAGGTGTGGTTGAAAGCTCTGCAAATGTTAGTAAGTTGCTCTTGATGTAGGACTATTTTCCAAACTATTTCCAAGATCAAGGATGAAGTTTGACGCTCAAACTGACATACATTTGATGGTAGGGCAAAATTTACTGCACTGTATGGCTCACTGCATAAATCGTAATAAGAGTGAGCAAAGTGCAGAGTACTGGTGCTGCTGTTAAAAAGTTCAAATACAAATTCAACAGTACAAACACTCAAAGATGTACTAATACATGTATCAACATTCTTTTTCCGAGAGAGAGTGAGGGTCCACGTGTTTGGAAAACCCTAAAAATAGGATTAGAATCATAGGCAAGGGTAGATGTGGCAAGGTAGCAGATTGGGAAGAAACGTGACCCACCAAAACTCCCACCATTACCCCCCTGCCCGCCACTCCCTTGCACTTCGCTTCGGTACGATCCTCTCCTTCCTATTGAGGATGCATTCCTGGCTCACCACACCCAAGATCATTGTAATGAAAATTCCTGTGCCTGTGCCAAAAGGATCCAGTTGCCGCTAATCCTTTTGCGGAGCATCACCTGATCCCAAAGCTGGCGGAGGTTAGGACTGTGGCCTTGCCAATGGTTGGAGGTGCTTGAAACACAGACATAGTGTGTGTATGTGGCGGTGGCGGTGATGGGGGATTGGGGGTGGGGTGGGGTAGGGGGGTTAGTGACAGTCAGCAGTGGCTCAAAATTCATCTGTTGAACAAATATTTCACGATGCTCTCATCCCTTTGATTCACATCCATCGCTGCCTCCTGTCATATACTCTTCTCTTCAAGCTCTCATTACCTTTTTTGGAATTTCTGTCATACGTGATCATCGCAGCATCGCATGAATATTTTGTTACCGTTGGCAAAGTGTAGAAACCGTGAGCCGCACACTCCGTACCATCGGACTGTTTGTAATGTTAGAATTTAAGCGTACTCCACTGTCAGAATCATAGTTGGTCACACCAAATAAAAGTGTCAGCTGAATTCATAAAATATAAAATGTCAACAGCTCTTCAGACACACACTTGAGACTTGAGAAATACATCTCGTCGTTTTCCAGAAGGACTAATGATTCAAATGGCTAAAACTAAAACAAACACACCACAAAATACAGTTTAATCATTTCCTCTGGCGAAGCCGGCATTGTCTGGGAGCATTATCATCAAACCACGAAGGGATGATATGTTCCATACGATTTCAGGTCCAATTCACAATGAGAGAAGAAAAACTTGTGTATTTTAGTATCTGTAACACCAGGCTGCTCATATTACAAGAGTCTTTTTAAGCAGTAACTTAAACCTGATCTGGCTGTGCAGACCAAACACTGAACAGAGCCGACTGATACAGGGATCAGTGTGGGAGTGAAAAGAAGACGAGGATGACACTGCTCTTTTCCCCTTTTTGAACCAAATTTTATTTCTTGGAATTTCCCACAGCCATGAAAGGTTTTACGTCTGGCCCTTAGAGCAGTCAGGGGATTTAATGCCTTGCTCAAGGGTACGTGAATGATAATTACTAAGAGAATGGAGAGTCTAAATGAGTGTGTGAGTGATTGAATGAAACAAAATTCATCAAACGTGAGACATCATCAGAGACATATGACGACCAAAAATGTTTCAGTGACCTTAAAACATCAACAAAAAGCATCAGGTTTGGTGTCAGTAACCAGGAACTACAGCCACTACAATGGTCACACAGGGACACAGGGACATCCATCCACAGTAGCCTCAACAGACCAGAGTACAATCCAGCCACAGTGCAGGTTGTTAAGTTGTGAAGTTCAGGCCTCCTCTTTGGGGAATGTCAAAGCCACTCTGTGAAATGTATGAGATTATATCATCATATACAGTATATGTATATATAAAGAAAAGTAAGAGTGAGGGGCTGGACTTAATTTGCCACAGATATTGGTTAGACAAACTTACAACGTTCTCTTTCTTCAAGGTCTGTCTTTCCTGGTACGTACCAACACAGACTTTCTTCATATTCTTTCTTTCTCTTGTCTGAGAGGGTTTAGTAAAAGATACTTTCATCTCCTTCATTAGTGTATGGCAGTCAATGTTATTGCTTGGAAATACAGCATATCTGATTTCTGCTTACAGATCCTGATGAGCCAAAACGCATGTTCCAAATCTTGATTTAAAACAAGAGCGCTGCTAAAAGCTTGGAGGAAATCACTAATGAAAACTTGGCAGAAGCTAAACACCTATATATCACGCTCGCATGAATGTTACATGAGCTTTTAATTTACAGCATTAAAACATGCTACGACTGCATTACTATTTACCTTTCCATATCCGATAGCCCCGGCCGGTTGCCATGGGGTTTCAGTCATATCCAATCCCGGCCCCTTTGGCACACACTCTTATCTCTGTTTAAATATCCGGTTACTTCCCCCTCTGGTCCAGGCACACAGAGACATGTCATTAAGAGCAGTATCTCTCCCCAGCCCAGGCTTCCTTCCTGTGCGCGTGGTGACGGATTGATTTTCTCCGGTAGGGATCCACTGCAAAAAGTATTCATCTAAACAGGTTATTTAATCTAGTGCTGAATCTTAAAATGGATTTTTTTTTCCCCCTTCGTAGACGGAGGAAAACAACCAACAGGAAAGAGAGATGATTTCACTTTTCTACAACTGTTTCCAGAAAATTCTTCAGCCAAATGACGTCAGCATGAAATAAGTGGGCGATCAACCTTGTTATCACTTTTTCCAACAATTTAGTATTTTTTTTTAATAAGTGAAGTTGCTTTGGAAAAGAAATGCAATTATGTCACGCTACCAAACTTCTTTGTTTAATGAAACGACTTTAAAGTGGAATTAACTCATCTATAACTTTTATTGACCTTGAACTGTGCCCATGAAATTGGAAAACTAATTTAAAGTTGGAATCACAATTGTACTGTACTGTTGTTTTTCTTAATCAAAAGTTATCATAACCATCTGTGGTGTAGTGAAACAGTAGTGAAGATGCATTCTCTACTCTGAAATTCAAGAATGTTGATCAGTTACGTTGCACAACCACAAATTCACGACAACTGGACAAATGTTACCTGCTGAGGAAGAGCTAGTGACACAACTGAAAACTCAGGGTTCAGCTCAACTGAACTCTGAGGTGAGACTGCCAACCCCTGCTTCCAATGTCAAGAATAAACTTTCAATCTTAGCACTAAAACTGCATTGTCATTTGCTTAAGTGAAAGTCTTGATTCACAAAGTTAAAAAAAATGTGCCATTTGTCAGTCAGTAGCAACCATTTCCACCCTAGACATGCTCAGGTCATGAACAAGCATATCCTTAACACAGAATCCTAAATCAGAACTGTTCATTCATCAGTGTCAGTGACCAAATCAGTAGCTTTTTGCTAAGTCACATACATACAACTACTGAAGCAGGTCTGCTGTCAGAACTGCGGTCATGACTTAGTCCTACTATTTTTGTACATTTCCAAAATCGACAATCTGACAAATACGGCCACTTCACACTGTGATGGGCCAGGTGTGCGGACATAACAAACTGGCAAGCCCGCTTTTCACTCAGCCCTGGACTGTGGCTATCTGGATCAATTTTAAACACTTTATCCCTTAGACGTGTCGTATAGAAGGCAGTTCTCTTCAAGCATACTCCCTGAACTCTACAATGAGAAGTGGCTATTGAAAGGTGGTTGCAAAGGCACCATTTAAACTGTGCCTATGCAGGCCTAATTTTTGAACTGAACAAAACATTAGAACAAGTAAGAGACTAAACACACTGAAGGACATCAGAAGGCTGCATCATGAATGGTGATAAAATCATGTACCGATCATGCATTCAGTAAAAAAAAAAAAAAAAAAAAAAACCAAAACACTAACTCCATAGTCAGTGTCTGCAAATCCTTGTGCTGAACTTAACCATATGACTTCAATCAAAAGTAATTCACAATTACTACATATACCTGTACAACAACGAGTTGCAGTGACATCCACACTCATTGCAGTTTTAGGACTCGGCAACACAAAGGGACTTGTTAAAGTGGACATTTTTTACAGTGGAGTCTTGGGTCTGTGGCTTGGCGTCTGCTCTCCGGAGCAGCCCTTGGTACCCACAGGGGTCAAATCTCCCTCCTCTGTTTCTGGAAGAACAGACGCTGTTAAGAGAGGCCTATACTCCAGTATCTTTACAAATCAATGGAAGCACTTCCTCTCTTCTTGTCCTCCACAAGCACTAAGTACGTATCGGTTACAGCAATACACGTAATACATTCCCTTGTTTCTTGACTGCTTGTAAATACGCAGCTTGATTAGAGATTTCTGGTCCGGTGTAAAGGGGTGATGTCTTGAATGTGAGGGTCAAAACCTAATTTTAGGAGTTCATTTATCATGCTTTACCAAAATCCTTAGTCATGGCTATGAGAAGTCTTAGCTGTATGGGGATAACTGCACAAAGGTTGCCCTCAAAGCCATCCACTGTACAGCTGTGGGGCGGTGAACACCCCAAACGGACATATTTATCTTGAGGTATAAAATTTTCTCTCAGCACCTCTGCTCTCCCACAGGTTTAGTATGATCGTGTTACACGTCCTCGCTGTAAGAGGACAGTGAGGGGGGCAACTTTTGCACGTCTTTATCGTAAAAATGTTTGTCCATTGTATAGATGCCCTGGAGTTGAACTCTTAGGGAGAGTAAACAGAGGAGGGAATGGCTATGCAGGCCTTTCCTTCTCTTTCAGCTGCACTAATGATGTTGTGCTGGACCACAGCTGTTTCTTCGTGGCAGGTGTACAAGTGGGAGCCACACCAGACTGCACTCAGCCCGGATCGGAGGAATGCCAAAAACAAGACGGAAGGAGAGGAGACGGGGTGCATAGCAAGGCGGAGAAACGAATATCCATACAAGATACAGCTCCCTGAGCTCCCAGAAAGCTGGATACAATATTCAATTGAGAATTTCCCCTCAACACCTGGCCACCGGCATTATTGGGTCCCGTGCCAGAGCCCCACAGCTTGACTCATTTGAAATCCTCTGGCAATTTCATGCGGTATTTAGCCGAAATGCTTGGACAAGAGCTCGTCTGGAGTTCTTTCCTGAGACGGGGGACATAGCCAGTACGTCTTGAATATGCACTCCGCTAGTCTGGGCCATAAGGATAGGAATGGCCCCAAGATCATTTCCTGTTTGGAGCTCTACCGGATCAGGAGCAGAGAGGGGAAAACATGTACAGAATATTTGCTGTGTGGATTGGAGAAGATCACTGTGGAGATTACTACAGGCCTATTGTAAGGCTGTGTGTACTGTACAAAGTAGTGTGTTTTTTTAATCGTTTGAGATGTAGATGTGGTATTTTAATGTAACTCATGAGGATTTTTCTGTTTCAACTGACATGCAAAGCTCAGATCTTTGTTATCAAGAGATAAAATAATTATATTACTTATTCATAGAAATTCAATCTGATGTAGACCCCTGTGTTTTGCATGTATTGCAGACATTCATAACAATCATTCCCAACTACTTTTTTCACTGAAATTCAAGCTGTGTGTAAGTAAAAGTGAAATTTACAAATTATAACTGATGACAAATATTAATTTCAATCAAGACAAAAACTTAAATATGTGATAAAACACAAAAAGATGCAGACACAGAAGTTTCTGTTGAATATACTGACGGAAGCATGTACAATATGCACAATGATGCGGGGGTGTGATTTTGACTGGTGACATTTGTTACTCCTCCCTCTTTCTTTCCAGTCTGATACTTTCCACTCTATCTTGTCTAATAAAGCAGTAAAGGTCTAAAAATTAAATCTTTAGATATTGCTTTCAGGTAGCAAGTGAGGCCAGAGTGAGACCTCTGTTCTCCCTCAACTAGCGCCTCTAGCTAATATTAAAGCCGAGGCCATACGTGGTAAATATTAGCTTTTCTCTCCCGTGTTGACAGTGTGTGCTTTTCCACACAAACACGGAACAAAGGTCTGCCATATTGCACACCCACCTGGGAACTCAGATGGGACAGAGCAGAGGTAGGTGTTCATTGCTTAACAGTGGTGGCTTTTCATTGTGTGACTTATGATTATACAGTTGAAAGGCCCCCTCAGACCGGATGTGTGATGTTGATAATGGGAACAGGAGACTTGTTCTGTTATTGTGGATAAAACAGGCAGATAAATGCTTTAATGTGAAAATCGGTAAGATTCTCATTCATAAATGTTTCTTGACTCTCACGGCTGCCGTGCCACTGCTGTGTTGTGTTTTTCCTTTTTTATTTTCAGATAATTTGAATTTCTGAAGGTGCTGTTGCCTCCTATACAGCCAGTGCCTATTCTGTTTATCACAAATCTAAAAAGACAAATGACTATTTCACCAACAAGTACGGGGGCAGGAGTATTTTACACCCTCCTTGCTGACCAACCACTAGGAGTCACTAATGCAGAAACTTCTCACCTGTAAATTTTGCTGTTGGTGTTTGTTAGAATTCACAACCAAGCCAGCGGCAAGGCCGGAGCATGCTTGAAAGAAAACAGTTTGCACGTAATGTCTTCAGAATCTGAGATGCTTTGGAAACGCCATCACAGAAGAATTGCTCAAATGGGAATAAGAATTTTTTTAAGAAGACAGAAGTTCTTGTGTGAAGAATAGAAAACGTGGGCATTCCTGCTCAGACTGCTGGTTTCAGAAAGTTACGAAAATTGCCAGACGTAGTCTCCCTAAATTCCTGAATGGGAAAGATGTGGTGAGAGGTTTGTTTCAGACGCTGTTCCACAATCCCACAAGCATTTCATTTGAAGCATTTCAATGCCTGTAGCACTATTGGGAATCGAACTGCAGGTGTTGTTCATGTTTGCTCATGTTTTTTTTTATTAGTCAGACTCAGTGGAGAGTGATGTTGCAACATCCCCAGATCTCAGCAATGAATTTTGTTAGTAATTTCATCTCGAACAACATGAATGATGATCAAAACGTGTTTTTCCAGTAAAATGTAAAGTGTGACTATACTTGAACACACACTAGCAAATTTAGAAGTATTTGGCTGACATTAGCTTCAGCCCAGTGTTGTTGCCCCTCATCCAACTCTTGCCACACATACGCACACATGCATGCCCACAAACACATAAAATAGCATTCTCTGTCTACTCAGGTGTTTTACTTACCTACCTGAAACACTTTGGCTTGGAATACAGGGAGAGCTCAGTTAGAATTTTGTTTTTTCCAGCTGAGAACGTAAACTCAAATCTAAGAGAAAGAGAGACGCTTTCCTTAACCAAAGATTTTTTACATTAAGCAAAACGCACCCAAAGTATTCAGGGTGAGCATTCATTGCTCAGGTGTTGGCAAACAAACTGTCCCAGCATGCTCCCTGGCTCAGACCATAGGGAAGGTCAGGAGTCAGCTCCTAAAATGAGCCAAAAACCAGCAGCAGAGGCCCTATCAGACTGGCATTGCCTCCCCCCTTCTCCTGCTCCTCCTCAAACCACCTTCCCTAACTCCCCCCTCCTCCCCCCACTTCCTCCCCACCTCCTTCTCTTCCCTCTTTGGCCTGCCAGTGTGGTTTGCCTTGGCTGACTGATAATAAGAGACACAAAAATCCTCTTATCCCCCCCCTCCTTTTCTCTCCGCTGAAATGAGTCACTTCCTTGCCAGGGCCTCGGTTGCTGGACCGCCGCCAGGAGATACCCTGCTATTTATTGCCCCATTTCCACCCCAGAAGAGGGGAGTCTGGGATGGCGTTTTCAGAGTCCACACACACACACACACACACACACACACACACACACACACACATACACACATACACACAGAAACTCTCAGCATGCATCCACACACATACAAATCCACCAACACGTCCACACAAAGAAACACACACACACAGAAGCACGCTCAGGCACACACACACACACTTCCTGGCCTGGCTTTAAGCATCCGACAGGACCCAGAACACTTGGATTCCACGATTGATGTTTGCGTTCCTCCCCTGAGCTGCTAGTCTGCCTGCCTTAAGGTCTCCGTTTTCCGTGACGTCCCACCGGGAGTCGGGGAGATTTATGTCCCTTTACCGGCATTTTTTCAGAAGGAAAGGGCCTCGCTCTTTCTGACCACACATGCAATGCACAAACACAGGCCTGTGAGGAGGCACACAAACAGTCTCTCATGATAAAAACACATAGAGCTAGAGCTATAGCATGGCTGTAGTCAGCTGAAAGTATGCATAATTTTTAACACAGATGTTTTGTACACAGAGGCTATCCTTCATGACTATATCAGACATGCCTAAAGTCTGTGATATGACAGTGGAAGCCATCTGCAGCTGTGCACACGTTCAGATTCAGTTTCCTTACTGAAAGTGTTTTGCAGTGTTGAATTCCTGCATATACATGAAACATGCTAACCTGGAGTCAATTCATCTATTCACACAGAGCTTTACACCACACTCATGCACACACACACGCACAGACACACACACACAAAGATTCACGTGCACTCAACCTTCATAGTCACATACTGCCACATACACATACACACAAAGTCTCACACACAGGATCCTTGTGAATCCAAAACATTCCTTTCAGCTCAAGTTCAGGCACATCCCCCTAATAGAGGGGTTTGCACTTTTATTCATGGGCCCTTCTTTGGAATATGGCTGCTTTATAACTATCAGCCTAGTACTTGTTGGGCCTTTTTTTTCCGCTACACTACATTGTCCTTCCAGCATTGCTTTGGAACACAGAGGATTGTGATTTAAATGGCTTTTGAGTACTCTTAATCCACCGGAGGCACATAAGTCACACAAAGGTAGCTCCGAAAGGCTGGGCGAATTCCACCGAGCAAAGAGGAAGTCTTAAATCCCAAGCTTCGCTTAAATACCACGGAGGTGACTTATTAATGGAATGATTTTGACTTGTGTGTAAAGATGGCCCTTGATCGAGTGTGATGGGCTCAGGTGGCTGGAAATAACACTAATACGGCACAACAAAGGATGTGGACAAATAGAAATTCTTTGGTTCTCTTTGCTATTGTCCAATGTGAAAGAGGAGGAAAGGTGTTTCCAGTCTAGGCAGAAAAGGCTTCTTTGGAAGGACAAAGAGACAAAGACATGTGTGCACACATCCTGGCATGGACAGGCACTTAAATATTAAAGATTTCATTTGTGTACATTTAAGACTGCTGAATGTTTGGAAAGTCAATTTTTAATTTTTAATTTGTTTTTCAGATCACACAGACACAACTGTTTCACACTGAGGAAAGTTACTTCAAAGTTACGACAGCTACTGTCAAAACCTCAGTTTCAAAAACTTTTATTTTATATTATTACAGTTTATTATTCTGATTTAATGTAAACCTTAAATCAGAGTTTGCCCATAACAGCACAGGGCAGCTGTTTAAAATTCAAAATGTAATGTAAATTCAATGTTGCTAATAAATGCTGTCCGTGCATCTAAACTACAGATACACTCACTGTAGAAGTCTGATGATTCTGCATCACTTATACAGGTTACAAATGCAGCACAGACCTTACAGAGGGACTGGGCTTCAAAAACACTGAGCAAAATGTGATGTTGCTTCCAGCCACTTGTCAGTGAGCTCTTTGTGGTGCACTGCACAGACCTGTTTCAGAAAGCATTTGCAAAACCTTTTTTACACGGCTTGTTTTAACCTCCTCAGGTGCCAGTTGGGTGGAGTTTGCCACAAACAGTAGGACAATGCACTGACTGTCGTAATAAAACGAAACCATTTGAATCTTAATGACTAATTAACATGATTGGCAGATGAACTGACAATATCGGAAGTGTCCTATAAAATAAAGTACACCCAGAAAGGAAATTGTTTGGTGATGTCCTGTAAACAAACATCTATATTTAGCTTCACTTCCTTTCTTCTTTGTCCTCCTGGAGGCTAAAAGTCTCAACAAATACAAAACTTTGGGTTGTATCTTGAAAGGAAACAAGCTCTTGCAGCTTTTTAATCCATCATCACAGGATAAGTATTATTCTATTGCACTGTTGTGTCCATTTATATTCAAATGAAAAGTTTTGACTCATTCTGCAGCTGCAGGTAGAAACTGTGCATTGTTCAGAGACACCATTCTTCATCTGAAAATCCTGGATTCATTCTCTAGTGACATTAAGCAGCAGTTCTGCTGAAGTGCCTTTGAGCAGGATAACAAAGCTTAACCTACACAACGGTGGCTGTTCTGTGACTGAACCTGACCTCTGACCTCTCGGACAAGCAAAACCATGAATTTCAGCAATCATTCACTACAATTATGTGTTTGCGGTACATGATCTAGGAAGTCAACACACTTTTACTTCAGACTGTGCCTGTCCATCAAACATGTGGTCCAGCACTGCATGCCCTGATGGTGATGTTATACACAAGTGTCAGTACATTCAACTTTGAAAAACTGTGATTGTTGTTAGGAGCCAGTTCATGGTCTGTCACAATAAGACATGCCTTCTGTGGGTTTCAGACAGTTACAGAAATGGTCTGACACAGACCCCCTTTATCTGAAGCCTCAAGGAGCCTTGAGAATCTTTTAAGGTTTTTCTTCTCCCATGTGAGGGATTTTAATTTTAGGGAATTATTCTGTGTTTCACCTTTTCAAATAAAACAAGCCAATTAAATAAAAAATAAATAAATAAATGTTGCTCCATAAAAACCTTACCTCACTTGTGAGGCGGCGGGTGGTGGAGGTGGAGGTTGGGGGGGTAAAGAGAAAGAACATGAAATGTATTCTTCACTTTCATTCAGTTATGGAAGTCATCAAAGCCAATTTCCTCTTCTGCTGAGATAAGATCAGCCAAATGAAAGCTTCTCTGGGGGCTGGAGGGGGTTAATATCTTGGCTGGACTGAGTGTAACTCAGGCACTAAAGGCAGCATGTTTTTTTTTTTGTTTTTGTTTTTTTTTACCTTGTCCTTATGCCCGGGGTGATCCACTGCTGAAAAGAGCACAGATCAGCTCCATGGTAACTGAGGGAGGTGTTAGTCTATCTCAGGACTTCCTGACTAAGGAGTAGCCTGGAAATAATGCCTTAATGAATTATCTGATGTTCACCTATATATTTGATATATGCTTTTATTTAAAACTGCTGTTATACAGTATGTCACATATAAGCAACATTGATGTTTGTGCAGCACATCATCTCTCAGTTTCTTTAATTATTTGAATAAAACCCACAGCAACACCTGCACACACTACACCTGTGCTCATATGTTCTACTTAAAGGTTAAAACCAGTGATTTTGTGCATGAGTGTGGTGTATGTTAGCCCACTTTAATCAAATCACTTCACCCCATAACTATAACCATTCATAACCTGGGCTCCATGTATATTTTGTTCCAGGCAGCCATTGATTTCCAATCTGGTTTCTACGCATTATGAAAGACTATTAACAAACTCGTGGGTGAGATCTAGTATGTAATTCATCACAGTGAACCATGTCTCTGCATTAATATTTGTCACAGTTACGTTACTGCAGTGAGGTGCTGACCTCTCAAATCAATCTGCACTGACGCAGCATTACCACACAACAAGAATGCAAAGATGAAGATGAATGCAGACTTGATAGAATACAAAACACAAGCAAGTCAGGCTTTGAAATGCAGGAGAATGTAGTAAAAAAAAAAAAAAAAAAGTCTAAAACTTGCATGGTCCTCTGACGTGAGCTGAAATCCTCAGTCGTGACTGAGTTAAGAAATGAACAGGTCTCATATTAATATGGAACATCAGGGGGTGCTGAAGAATCTGCTGAAGGAGTCAGTCCCCCCTTTTGGGACCCCAGAGACAGAACGGAAAGCATAAACACTCACTGAGCCTCTGTGATGTTTTTCAAGTGCTTAACAGCTCAATCTCTCTTAAAATAATTACACCTGAAAGGCAGAGATCCATCACAACTGCCCCGGTCTGGAAATTGCCCTCAGATGGGCAGAGAGAGAGAGAAAGAGGCAACATTTGTAAGCTATTATGACCTGCCTTCCTTCCTTTCTTTCTTTCTCCCTCCTCTCATTCCCTCCCTGCCTCTGCCTCTTCTTTATAAACCTTTGCTCAGAGGATGGTGATGATGATGCAGGTTGTGGTTGGTAGACATAGCTGGACATAGCTATGCTAAACACCATGTGTGTTTGTGTTTGCTGTGTTTTGCATTAAGTGAATGCCAAAAATGCAATAAAATGCTCTGATGTGAGTTAAACTTAGCATTAACCTTGCTATAATAGAGGATATTAATAAAAAAATTAACTGTAACAGCTAATAGTTACAGTTTATAAGCACTTTGTTATACACACTATTCACCATACGTATCTGTTCTCTGCACCTTA
>JBBMJY010000002.1:21208404-21224609 GCA_037833715.1 Toxotes lorentzi | reverse complement strand
CTATCTATCTATCTATCTATCTATCTATCTATCTATCTATCTATCTATCTATCTATCTATCTATCTATCTATCAGTATTTAGGAATTTCAGCACTGACAGTTTTTGGTTTAGTATCTGAATTTGCATCAGTACCATCAGAAGTATGGGTATAGTATAAGTATAGAATAGCAAAGTGGTAGAATTCCAGAAATAAAATTAATTTCCTAACAGACAAGAAGTTTTTGGGGATTTTTCCATCTCCATCAGTTTCCATTTTCTAATGCAATACTTACTACTACTAATTAACCAAATCCTCCATTTAAATATACAGTTTACATCAGACCAATCAATGTAGAAATTCAACGACGATGGTGCAGCGTTTTTTTTTCCCCCAACTCGAATAACCAAAAGTTCTGCTATACTACAGCTTAGATTCAGGCGTTCATCTTGTGTCTCCACCACAGCAACACCCCCTGAGGTCAATGGTTCTTATAATTTTAGAAACATTCTCCTCACCAAAGTGACTGAAAACACTGACTTCTCAGAAATTAAGTTGGAATATTAAAAACCAGTGGCCATAACATAAAACTACTGTCGTTAAATAATCCAGGAGACTACACTGTTTCTATTTTGAGGAATAACATTGGGGTTGTCATGAACAGAAATCCCTCAAATGCTAATTTTCAGTGGAGAAAATACTTCCAGAACCAGTTGCAGTAAAGTATTTTTAGCAATACTTTAATAGGGGCTGTCCTTTGATCCCACAAGTCATAAGGTTTTCTGGGTTAGACCTTAATACTGTGAAAATATCCTCTAATGGAAACTACCAGCATTAGATTAATAGTTTGCTAAAATAAAACAGACTGTTGTGCTCAGCCCCTGTGTCGGTAACTGTTCTAGTAAAAGTGAATCAAGTAGAGATACAGAAGAAGTATACAATGTAGGCCCAAGCATGTTACAGTCCAAGCTGCCATTGTTGTGAAGGCCTGTGATACAAAGCTAGTTAATGTTTACCCAGAAAATATGTAATTGCAGACTTCCCCCTAATAAACTGTTCCAGAATGCAGACCGCAGTCCTCCAGCTGTAACATTATTATTATCTGCAGGCCTCTGGGCCTGACTCCCCCTCTCTCACTCTCTGCCTCACACACACACATACATTTTATATACACATCTATAAATACAGAAATGATACAACCAAAGTAAAAACATCTTTAATCAACATTTGGATACACAGTCCAGTCCTGTTCTGAAATGAAAAAGCTTCAACATTTAGACCAGCCCCTGCATGTGAAACCACGCTTGTAGACTAAGCTGTTTAAATGCTCCACAACCTCAACATGAAGCTAAAATCACAATTAAAAAAATACTATTCAATTATACAAAGTCCTTTGCACCAATAGTATTTTTTTAGGTCGTTCAGACTCTGTATATCAGACTCTGTAGTTTGTCAGTTAGCCAACCAACTAACTGAATGACTGAAATCTAATCTTAAGCTATTGATAAATGAGTAAAACATGGAGCGCACATTATGCTCTTTGAACTGCCTGATGAAATGTCACTGCACTACAGCAGCAGAGAGTAGAGTCCTGTTGCAGTGAGTGGAAAATGCAGCCAAATAATATCTACTCACATTGCTTCCTCCTCAGGTTCCTTTATAAAATAAAGAAGCAGAGCAATATACATTTCCTGGCCCGGATGTTTTTATATTACTTTATGGACCCATCAGTCACACTGATAGAAGAGGAGGAAGTCCAAGTGCCACCGGTTGCCAAAAATTGCTGCTATTACTTTCTGTAAAGATCATCTAACAATGATGATCCAATCCAATCATATATCTAATGAAAGTTTTTCCAAAATTTCCAAAACTGTTTTGTTAAAGCACAGCCATTTACTCATTTACAGCCATTTACTCTAACAGAATGAAATAAAATAAAATAATACACCTAACCTGTGGAAAATACTTTTTTTTCTTTTGAAAAAAATGTGTGCAGTTTCTCTTTAAGAGATTTTCACAGCTACAAGGAATTTCATACACTCATTCAGCCAAGCCACAGAAGGTGAGTGTGGTCACTAAGGTCTACAGGAGAACTTGTGTGCAGAGAAATAAATCAATCCTTTCAAAATTTCAAACATCAGGATCATCAGGTGAAAACCACAGCAGTGAAACTTACTCAGACTGAGGGTTGAGATGGTTTTCGATGTATCTATGTGCATCTATGTTATGAGAGGGTTTCAAACTTTTGTCTTTGTTCTGCCTGGAGAAAATCGCATTATGTAATGGGGAAAATAATAATGATAAGCATTCTTTTCTTCATTCCTGAAAAAAGAAAAAACACATTTTGCAGATGTATGGGTTTTCCGTGACAGCAGTGATATTTCTTAAACACAGGCTTAGGGTTTCACGCAGCAGCTCCGGAAGAATGTTAATATTCAGGTCAGATAAAAAAGTAACTCCCCGTTTCCGGCCACGGCTGTAATTTTTACGCCACAAAGTAACGCTGGTCGTCCCAGTTGAGGCTGAGGTTGGCTGACGTCGCTTACATTCATGATTACGGTCTGCAACATGTCTTTAAAAGACCATTTGGGATGGAATTATTTTATGCTGGATTATTTTTACATTCTATGTTGGCTATGTTTGTCATGTTGGAGCGCTAACTGTAGCTGGTTCCTTCATTTTCCTCCTCTTTTCACAAAGACTTATTGGTTTCTGCTCTGCTTTCACTGTAATAAGAGTGGGCATCTGCCTCCAAGTCTGCCGACTTTAATATATAGGGACAAATTGCATTACCTCAGTCTTGAGACCCGTGTAAATAGCCAAGATGGCCACCATGTCATTACTGGGACTTTCCTTTGTAACGGTAGTGCACTGCTGTTGATTTGTGGTACAATCCTGAAAATCATAAGTCTCTGGTCTCTCTCTAATTGAGAAATAAAACCAATAAAACTAACTGAACTAACATTCACATGTTCATACACAACACATCAAGCATCTACGAATGGAAAACAGCCGTCATGTGCATCCAAAGAGACTTCAATGATTATATGACTAAACAAGTCACATTATAGTGATAATAAAAACCCATTTTGCTGCTCTGTATTACTGCTTTCATTGTCAGGTTTGCTGTCAAAATAGTTTTGCTAGATCACAAAAATGCCCAGTGTTATTAAACATGACGAGGAGCCCTTAGTCAGAGTAGAGTCTCCGGGAATTTGCAATGCCCAATAAAAACGAAACTCTGAGACAAATAAACCAAAGCACTGAACAAATGGACAAATTCACATTTGATCTGATGAAGCTGTGCACCAAAGTGCACAAAGGCCATAAATGTCTGCGCCAAATTGCAAGGTAAGCCACCCAACTGTTGTCGAGACATTTCACTCTGAACCACAAATGTCAACTTGTTGTTGTTGTTAGAGGAAAAGTCAAGGGAACCACAAGAGACAGTAGGATTCATCTTCTGTGGAACAGGAGTGTGTGTACCAAACGTGTGCCAATTCATCCAGTAAATTTAGAGATACTTTACTAGATACATTACATTTCTGATGGTGCTAGACAAAAAGTCAGGGGTGCTCCAAAGTCAGAAGATTCTTCCTCTGGGTAGATATATTTTAGTCTGGACCAAAGTGTTGGATTCACCAAATAACCAACAATCCTAGAACCATGCACATGTTCCTTGATTTCTGCAGGTGAGGGTAATATTCCTAATCCTAAACTGGCCAATACTATATTCTAAAACCCATGTTGTAATTAACAGGAATTATTCTTTAATACAAGAAGGAATTGATGCAATACAAGGAGCATGTAAGCCTTGGCATCCATTATAAAAAAAAAAAAAGCCAGATGTGAGACAGTGGAGCAGCACAGGTGGGGATAATAATAAACCAAATAGCTTCTGATGCCAAAGTCAAATTCAGTCGCTGAAGCACAGAGAAGGGAGGTGGGGTGTATGAAGAGGAGTGTTTTTCTTCTTCTCTCTCTGTGGGGAAAAAAGGGGGCTCAGGACATGCTGGCATCCCACGAAACACTGAAAAGGGGCGGATAGTGGAGATGGAGGTGGTGGTGGTGGTGGTGGTGGGGGGTACATTTTCTTTCTTTTTTCTCCCCTTCCTCTAACTCCACACTGCTTCGCTGCCCTCAACTCCGCCCCTTCCGTGAGCCGGGAGGTGGTCGAGGAGTGTGTGTGCGTGTGTGTGTGTGTGTGTGTGTGTGTGTGTGTGTGTGTGTGGAAAGTGTTGCTGGGGGTGGAGGGGGGGCTCTTATTGAAGCCGAACAGAGTGGAACCTCTCGCATTGTCTCCCCTCCTGCACTCCACCCCCTCACTGCCTCACCCCCTGTCTCCCTCCTCTTTTCTCCAGGGACAAAGAATGCCCTGAATGCCTGGCGTCTCCTGCAGTGTCAAATAACTAAAGGATAGGTGGAGTGGTGCAAGGGCCCAGGATGAAGCGGAGGAGGAAGAAGAAAGAGACAAATCAGAGGAAGTAGTAGTCCATTTGATTATTTGTTAGCTTTTCTTATTATGTATTTATGTAAACCATCTATCTATCTATCTATCTATCTATCTATCTATCTATCTATCTATCTATCTATCTATCTGTCCTCATGCCTAAACAACAAAACTTGTCATTCTGATTGACCACCTCTGTGGTTAATACTTGGCAAAGTAATTAAGGCAAGTAAACTACTAGGTTAAAGTTAGGGAACAATCAGGGTCACATGGTTCAAAGAAATCAAAGTGACCTTTGGCAGGAGACAGGATACAAAGAACTAAAGTCAAAGCTGTCAAAGTCAAACACTTTTTACGTCCAACCATCCACTTTAACTGACCCAAAGTTGTGGACAACACTGGTCGTCCGCATGGATAAACGTGTTCACAAGTTTGTCTTTACATACAGTCCGAGCGCCCGTAAATATTGGCCTGCAGGTAGATGGTCCACGCAAACCCTCACTAACATGGGCAGATGACAAAATTTACACCAGTGTTCAAGTCAGACACTTTTTATGCCTGACAATCCACTGAGAGCACTGACTTCAGACTTTTCACAGAGGTACACAAACTTCACTCTACAACTTCCTGTTTCGCCACTGAACGACACCATCACCGTTTCACTGAAGAGGAAAGTCTCATTTTGGTTTTGGTGGGAAGTTAGTATATATGCTCATATACAAGGTTGGCGCTGTTTGTGCCTCGTGACATAATTTAACATTTTTCTCTTTCCCACAGTTTAGATTTGATGGTGAACTGAAGTAATCCTCTTTTAGTTTGATTGATTATGGGAGTGAATAGTTCCATTTCTTAATTCCATACAGCAAAATGAAATCCAATAATTCATGGGATACTGTTTTCTTTCCTGCACTGATTTGAATTGTTTACTGGCAAAGCTTAAACGCGTATTTCACTTGTCACTGCAAACATTTGCCAAAGTAGTCTTATGAAACTACAAGTGTGGTTTTAAAATTATGTCCCGGGAGATTTCACAGTCACATCTACAAGCACACACATACTCCAGCTCTCTATTTCACATGTACACACCCACGCAGACACACTGCAGCCCTATCATACAGTGAGTGTAATGGGTGACTGCGCTAATTGCTGCAGCTCACCAGAGCAACAAGAAAAGCGCGGCCTCACAGCCACATGAAATCATCTTATTCTGCAAGCTGTGTGTACAGAAAAGATCATCCATCAAGCTGTCATACTACCCTCATTCTCCTCCAAAGGTAGGAAGCGAAACTCTCTCACACATTGAGAAGCATGACTTCATCCTCACAGCACACCGTCCATTACAGGCCACCGTTCAAGAAGACACAAAGTCAGGTCTGAATCAGATAATTAGGTTTGTTCCAACCCGGTCGGTGCACCAGTGGGGCGGATCTTATTGCATCAGGATAACTTGAATTGTTCCAAGCATGCTGTCAACCATGGGAGAGCACAGTGATTTGATGTTCAGACCGGTTAAAGTTACTGGTACACTTTGTATATGCCAACGTGGGAAAAACTAATTCCATCTGGTGCTGCATACAGATCAAAACAAAAGGCAAGAAGTATTTGGATGTACCTTTTGAACTAGCTCTGGTTCAAATAGCTTTTTTTCATGCATGTAATCAGATGAATCAGAAGCTATGCATGAGTTGTTCACTGTTTTGACAGTATCTGTATAGTCACTGCATCTGAAAATACCAAATAATACAACTCCTGTAAAAGCTAAACCTTATCTGTGCTGCTTGAAAACATATCTCCTGTGTTAGCTGTTCATTAAATAAGAAATACACGGCAACGCCAAGTGTTTCAGAAGTTCCTGAAACAAGAAACCACAAAACTGAGTTGTGAGCAGACAGTTACACATGAAAATCAGTTTACTCATCCAGAGTAGTGCCCGGCCAGTGAGAGCAGGTGTATGATGTGAATATTTACTTGGGAGGGAAGATCTAACAGAAACGTGGTCCTGGTAGAACTTGAATCATTCTAGGGACAAAACTTCAGGCCTCTGCTGCATCAATTTTGTCTTTTCTTTTTAAAATTTGGGTCTCACTCGTCCCCCAGTCTTATGGATGCGCAGCACTAAAATTGATGGCTATACGTGAGAACAATACAGATTCAGTTATGAAGTTTTACTTAATGCAACACATTTACAAAAAATATTCTGATTCTAATACAATAATGAAAACATGCAAATGAGCATGAGTAACTGGGGGGTTGGGTTTTTTTTTATGCATGCATGCGTATTATGCCATGTGCCATGGATGCCTTCCCCCTCTCCAGATACTGCTGCTGAGCAACACAAATTCTTGTCTCAAGTAGTGAAAGACTGTCATTTCATTTTAGTTCTGGCCAGAGCTTCAAACCAGTAAAGGACCACCAGGTGGCGTCGTGCAGACTCCCCTGCTTTTGGTGCCATTTGGCAGGATACCACCAACAGTGGCTTACCAGCAGAGATAGGATAAGAGTTTGGCTTAGTACTGATCACTGGCAAGATATGCAACTGTTCTGCAAATGGCCTGTTCTACAGAGCAAAACTACAGGAACTGTTCCACAGCTTAAAGCTGCAACGTTTTTTCAGTCGACCAAATTTCTTTCATCTGTTAATCAAAACCATGGTGGGCTTGTGATATGAGGAGACTGTGTAAAAGGCACGGTTTGGTTTCAAAGGGCTTGCGGAAAAAGTTGGACTTCTGTGCAAACTCTCTCTCTAACCAAGGGGTGGATAGATAACAAAGTTCATAACCAAAACAAAATAACATGTCTTTAAGAAAATGAAACATGCAGTAAATGGAATGGTTACCATACAAAAGCAGGTTTTTGCCAAAAGAAAGAAAATTTCATGAAAAGTAAAAAGCAGCTGCAGCAAGAGACACAACGACAGACATATGCACCAACACATGGTGTTTGTATTGAGAAATAGGCAGGCTGCACTTTTTTTTCTCTCTTACTGACATGAGATATGATCTGCAGGATGGAGAGGAAAAGCAGAGGGAACGGTTGAGAGTCTGAGATTAAATGTGCATGTGTGTGCGCGTGTTTGTGTACACAAAAGGACAGAATCCCACAGTTTATGAGGTTCTGTTGCTCCTCAGACTAGATTCTTAAAAAAAAAAAAAAAAAAAGACTAAAACTCAGGGAATATTACTAGAGGTTCTGTGCTTCACTGCTGGCCTATCAAATACACAAAATAGTTAAATCAAATGACTGGAAAGTGCACTTTGAACTCGGCCCCTGGCAGAGGTCCCATTCAAGCAGAAATGTAAAAGTTCCTGTCCTTGGTGGGGCCCCCTGTTCGAGAGTGTCCCCATAAAAAGACTTATAGCTGGTTACAGCTGCTTGGAAAGAAGCCCATAGATGGCCCAACAAGCCTCAGCCAGCATTATTTCCTACCGGCCTCTTTGTTTGGTGAAGCCTTTTTTTGGCAGGGTTCCTATTGCAGCGCTCGACTTCCCATTGAGAAAACAACCCCCCCCCCCAACACTGCCCTGCAACTACCACCAAGCATGGCACTCGCGATTCAGCTCAAAGCTGCAAACCCCAGGCCTTTGGCCTCCTTGTTTTTCTTTAACAAATTAGTTGAATCTTGTTTATTCAGTTTGTGTTTTGTTCTGCATTTTTTTAAGCATCAAGTGAAACCTCACTGCATATAAACCACTTATTGATCATGGAGAATTTCAGGACAGGTCTTGCCCCCCCCCCCCCCCCCTCCCTCCTCAGTGTAAATGAAGTAGCACCTCCTGGTTATTGTTTTCACTGCTTTTTATGAATGGGCCATGCAATCAAAGTTCACTATTGTTTCATTGTTGGGGTAATTTATCAGTGTTCCAGGAGTTAATGGTTTCCTTGCCTGTCTCAGCAGCTTGTAAAGAACTGGCGCTCCTAATGAAGTTTGAGCACAATTTATAGTTATCTGATAATATAAAGTAACACTCTATTACCATACATATTATCTTAAAAAGGTTCTGTAAACAATTATATTCAATCATCTTTATTCATCCCTCATGAACATTTCTGAGCAGAAATGACTCTTGGACTTTGGACTGAGTCATTTGAAGTAAATGAGCCGCAGGGTTAAAGCAGGCTGGCATGGTTTGGCATGTCAGTCACAGTCCACAAGCAGAGCACAGTAGCACCTTTCCATGTTGCCCTGCTGCCTGTCAGCAGCTACATTAAGCCATTACACAAGTGTGGAAACCGCCCCCGTGGCTGGCCCACACCGGCACACATCCGCTCAGGGATACATACCATAATTATCCCCCCACTTCATACTCATCTCCCCTGGCAACTGCAATCATACAGTCTAAATAGCTTGGGCTAATTCATTACTTTGGTGGAGGGAAGTTGGCTGCCTGTAATGACACCAATTGCCCTGACCTAAACACTGTAATAGGACCTCTCGGTACACTGGCGAGGAAATGGCTGCAATTGAGGCTCTTCCACTTCCTAGCAACCAAGGCCCGGGCCTACAATTTGAAGGGGGAAATGCTTTGCATTACCTGTGCCCCGCAGCTTGAAATGCAGCCTAATGAAGGTGAAATTGTACGAATTAAGCAGGCTTCAGGGAGGGAGGGGGGGCAACAAACAGAAAAGTGGAAGCATGTGTGTTAAATGGGTTTTCTTGTGAATTCGGTGGCTGTCTAACAGCAAGATTAGAGTCGACCAGAATTTGCCTGGTCGCACAATCAGGAAAGATCAGAGGGGAAACAAACACAGACCGTCTGTTTGGTGCCTACTGGACACAGAGGGAAACAAGAGGAGAAGGAGGGAATGGTGGTGGAGGTGGTGAGGGGGGGCCTCTCACAACAGTTCCAAAGTTTAGAGTCCAATATTTAACAGCAAACTGCAGGGTTAGTGTTTCGCAAGACTGACCGGGGTCAAATAATATTAGCAAATACTTTTTATGATGTGTTATATACTGCTTAGGTGCCAGATGGAGAGGGTGCACCGTGCTGGACAATGCAATACAAGGAGTGAAAGAAAGTTCAGACGAGCACAGGAAAGTGGGTGTTTCTAAAACTGTCAAGATAAAACACACTGTCTGAGTTTTCCTGAGTGGATAAACTGCTTTCAACAGAGACTCAAAACAGGCTAAAATGAACATATTTGAAAATGTAATTTCAGCTGCAGTATTACCAATGATCAGCTTGTTTAAAAGGGTAATTTCACCTAAATCACAAAACTGTAGTGGGATCTTTTTAGAGATATGCAACTCCTACGCAATACAATGGAAGTGAAAGGGATACTGTTTGTGGTGCTCACATAAAAAAAGAATAAATAAATAAAAATCAGCTGCATAATCCACAAACATTCTTGTCAAAAGTTTTCACTGGACTTTTCTTCCAACAAAGAAATAAACCATATGAAAGCTTCACATTTTTCAAAAAGCTGGGAGAAGTTTAGAAACACTGTTGCATGAGATTATTGCCCAAGCTTCAAATACAAGTATGAAACAACATCTGTATACACTAAAGGCACAGCCACGGCACTGCAAACTAAACTCCACTCAGCAGCTATATGCACATTGAACAGCACTGACATTTTATCCCCGCTCATCATTACCTCAACAAACACCACAAAACACTGGCTGGCCCTGTTTTAGCCCTGGATCACATCTCCATGCTCCTATTGGTTGGCTGACAATAAAAGCAAGGCTCTTTCTACCGGCTCATCTGTTGGAAAGCCTACCTGTGGGATGAGGTATGGATCCAGGCCTCTGATTGGTCAGGAGATAACATTATCTGGCTGATCTTCAGTCAGGGAGAATGAGGCCAAGAGCTCAACGGGGCCAGAAGAGTGTTCCAAAGGTGGACTGGTGAGCAGATGGAGACCAAGAGAGTTTGTGTTTCTCACAGGTGGTGGTCCAGGTGAACTGTCTCACCCTCCCAAAACCTACAGAAAAGAGACAGTCAGAATGGACAGACACTGGATCTTATTCATATTCCTGCTGTTAAATGATTGTTTCTTTTGTTTTGTCTGTTTTTTAGTTGGGACTACAGGCACAGAATTAGCAGTTTAGCTAACTGTGGCACCTTTACATATGGAGTGCTAAAATATCAGTGTAGATCTGTGTTCTTCTACAAATAAACAAATAAACAGTACATAATGTAGACATCTATGTAGAAAAAAATCTCACATTAACACTGCCAGTAATCTTCTTTTCATAAAGTTATGAGCAGCCAGCAAACACAAGCTCAGCAGCATTTACTAAAAAAATAAACAGAGTCCATTTAACATTTAACATAATTAGTTAAACTAACCTTAGTGTGTATTTTCAGTCCCACGGGTGCAACCATTCTCCAAACTGTTTCTGAGATGTTGAAAGTTATGAAGAACTGAGAAGCTTTAAATGTCTGGAATCAATTTCATGTCCATTTTTGAAATCATCATCAGGTGTAACTGCTGCTCATGAGACTAAAAGCACACCACTGGAAAAAAAAAACACCATTCTCTGTGAACAGCTTGTTGAGTTCAGATAAACATGATAATATCCTTCATTACTCAGCTCCACAGGACACTTGCAGAGGCTTCATGTTACTGGCAGGGAGAATGGATATAGAACAAAAATGTTTGGTGGCATTTAAATTTCCAACAATCTGCCAGTCCCAGGTGTTACAGGTGAATCTTACTTCCTGAATGTGATGTATTTCCTGTTGAAACAGCTTGTTGGGGGGTGGGACATAACACAGTTTGTGGTCAGTGTAAACCAATGTGATTTCACTTTGGAAAAATAGAAGCTGTTTTATTTGTTGGGAGATGCAAAGGGGCGGGACTTGTTTAAAATGTTTGATGCTTTATTGGTTGTTGTTTATTATCAACATAATGGCAAAATGTGTTATTAATATATGTCAGTCAATAGTGTCAGCACTTTGCTTTCTTGGCAAGATTAAGATTTTTTTAATTGATTGAGATTAAAAAATGACCCAGAAAGTGAAAAGTTAACACAAAGTTAGAAATAAAGTTGAAATAATCTAAAAACTAATCTAAAAAAAAATGTGTTTATGTACAGTATGTGTGGGGGAAAAATGAGGATTTATATTTTAGTCAGAAATCAACAGTTTAGGAAAACCTTTTTTTTTTTTTCTATACTGGACTTGCATATAATTCTCATCACTCACTCTGATGTACAGCACACAGTAAATATCACTGGATCTGTACTGTTGTACTGGGGAAACTCAACATGGTGGGTTTACCCAAATCAGTTTGATCGCACCAAAGTTTGTACTGCAGTGTTTTCAGCAGACAAAATGGAGATCCTCTTTTGTATTTTCCATCTGCAGTCTGCCGTGGTTTGTGCCACTCTGAGAAGTGGGTCAGGGCAGCAGAGGAGCCCACCACCAGTCACTTTTGGCCGCTTCAAGTCACGTCACATAAACAATGGCACTTCATGGGGAGAGGCTCGTCTTCCTTCCTGCCTGGCTTCCTGTCGATCGTTCTGCCTGACTTGGCAAACTCAATGAGTCTTACCCCCCCCACACACACACCCCTCACCCCTCCACCCCCATAACCCATTCCTCTTCCAACCAGCAGGCCTCCCTCCCTCCTGAATCAGACAGCCAAGTTGGTCAGAACTGAGGAGAGGAGGGAGAAAGAGGGCTGTCAAAGAAGAAATGATAAATGACAACGAAGCTACAAGAGGTTTCTGTGGAAGTGGAACATACCAAGTCAACAAGCAGGATCCATTGACATGTAGATAGTGGAGGTAGCGGGGTGTGAAGGTACTGAATGTGCTGTTTGGTACCTACAGTGCTCTAAACTTTTAACCCCGCCCACAACCTCCAGCTCCTTTCTCATGCAGGCCCTTCGGACCAGATTGATGACAGTGCTGCACTTCCTCTGCAGGGAGCACGACCTTTGCCTGAATAATAGCTGACCGTTGATTAGCCCGTCCCATTAATATTCAAGGCTAGTTGTCATTGCATTTTCAACTGTACTTCCAGTCTGGAAAATGATGAATTGCACTAAATTCAGTGTGAGGTAAGATTTTAAACATAAATGAGGAGGAAATCGACTCCCTTAAAAGGAAACGGGTGCACATCTGTGTTTTTTATTTAACAGTCTTCATTCTCCTGCATGATATGTCTTTTAGAAAGAGAGCTGTGTTGTCTGGTAAAAGCTTCAAGCTGAAACATGTCCACAGATTTGTCAGTCCATTTGTTGTAAATAACATTATCCAAAAATCATCAGCATGACTTTTCCATTCACTCCACACAAAAAAAAAGAAAAGAAAAAATCTGAAAACAAGGGAATAAGTTTGAAAAACACAGATAAAAAGAACGGTTCTGGTGTCCTCCTCACCCACTGATGGCTTTGGAAACGAAAAGAAGTCATTTTTAAAAGGAAATAAATATGCTGTCATTAATAGTGGCATAAAAATGTCAAGTCCAGGTGCTAAAGTGGGTAGTTAAAATTGAAAAAGCCTTTAATAAATACACACTAGTGCATTATTAAATTACACAGACACGTTTTGGCACACTTGCTTTCCTCAGGAAATCATTCTGTCAGACTAAAAATACACACAATCACAGGTTTGAAGCCAAAATCAACTATTCAGTTCAACCCATGACCTCTGCAAGTTTGCTATTCACTTTTAGGGCCTGTAAAGTCTTACAGTGTTTATGGGATGAACTTCCTAAGGATGCAAGATACCCTTATCTGTTTTATAGACCTATTTAGGTCAATACTAGATCAACATGTCTGGTACAGAGTCGGAGAAGTGCAGCAACCTTTAGCATGATGAGTTACAATTTCACCTAATCAGGAAGAGTTATTGCTCTTCTAATGGCATCCTGACAACTTGGTATCTGCAGCTTGGATCGTAGATAGTAGACAGAAAGTCGTAAAGTCATAAAGTCCAAAGAATACCTGAGAGCAGCATGACAGACATCATCGGCCTGCATGTCCACAGACATGACAGAAAAGCTGAAGAGCATTTGCAGGTGAAGACAGGTGGTAATTTGTGTTTCTGTTTAGTGTTTAGGGCTCTTCAGAATCATTGCCTATAGGTTAAGTTCATTCATGAAAAGGCTTCAGTGAAGCAGAACATTACCTGCCTTTGTTCTTGTGTCTCTCTGCCTCCTTTCTAACTCCAAAAATACCATTGTCCCCTTTCAGACTAAACTTTGCCCTCTAGAAAGACTGATTGCAACGTTGGGGTCAGTCCTGAAATGATGTCCATTTCAGGAGCTCTAAAATATTTGATTCATGAATCTAAATGTTTTCCTTTGATCAATGTTTTTAACGTCTCCTTTTTTAGTGTAATTGGTAGTAGCATCTCAGAGTCATGGTTTGATTGACATCTATTGGTGCACATTTAAAATAATTTCCTGTTGGTACAAAACAATAGTGCATCCTTTCATCAGTCATTTTTGTTCTCTGTGAATACATCCAACCCTGTGATATAAAGTAAAGCTCTAATGTCTGTCCAGAGCAGCTGACGAAGAACGTCAGCCCTCAGTCATCGTCATGACATGCAAATGATCGTACAGAGTGCAAATGTCAAAGTGCCAGACGTATTTCCCTGACCTTTAAATGATCATGAGAGAAAGGCGAGCTGGTAAAAGAAATGGGGGAAAAAAACATAAGGGGAAAGACATAGAAGAGTTTTTTTTTTAACTGCAGGCGTCCAGCCCGCCTTCAGCGAGCGCTCTTTTAAAGTTGCACCTGTGTAGCATGGTGGGGGCTTGATGTGGGCGCACAGTGTTCTCTACCCCCTCAGGAAAGGAAAGAATTAGAGGGGGCCTTTGTTGTCTACACTAGCTACACCTCATATATATTTTAAAGGGACAAATACTTGAGGGCAGCCTAACCCACCCACCCCCTCTCCTCAAATATTGACCTTGGCTGAGCATCTCCAATATTCCTGTAAAGGCAAATTGAGCGTTTGATTGTGGCCAAACTTGAATGAGGTTATGAGCATGCGCCGCGGCAGCGTCGTAAAGATGAGGCACTTCCAGACAGCTGGTTTCACTTTTTCGTTCACTCTCTCTTCCTCTCTCGCTTTTCTTTTGTTCGCCCAAAGTGTTCCTCTTTTGATTCATTCTGAGTAATGGTGTGAGATTCACAGGGCAGCTGAAGTTTCCTTTCAACTTCTCACATGGCCTCCACAGCTGGCCGTCTCCCGAGCAGTACCCTGGAACAGATGCAGACGAAAAGCTATAGGCCCCTGCCTGACTGCTATTTTTTCCATCTGCTTTGCTGTTGGGCCCGTTGGAGCTGAAGCTATGAGCAGGAATTAACATTAGTGCAAATTTGGGTATTCACAACAGTTTAAGCAAATTGGTAGGAATCCAAAGTGACTTTCACATCATCACTGCATCCACTTGTAGCATAGATGGCACCCGGGACGTGATATTACCACCCTCCAAGCACCAAATACTACTGAAGTTTGTCACCTACCACACTGGCTGGAAATGTTTACACTCAATAACACAGCACCACCTCTGTTTCATACAACCCTGGCCTTGTCTCAAAGTTTGTTCCCGCAGATCACCATACACTTAGTGTCCAAAAAACAGCCGATTGGAAACGTGTAGCCCCAAAAAATAATAGACAGAGGAACTGTAGGAACATGTGTTGTGAAAATATTCTGGAAATAAAGTTTAATATGAAAGTTAAAATAGTCTTTTTTTCTGGTGCCAAACTTTCCTGAGGCCCTGCTCTGTCAGGAACGCAGAAAAAAACATTTTATCTGCTGCTGATTTACTCCTCCAAAACCTGAAAAGATTAGACCGGCCTGCACAGTAGTCTACAACAATTTTGGGTTACAAGGAAAGTTACTTTGGAAATTTGGGTCTATGGAGACAGCTGCATTGTATCTGTTCCACAGGATGGTGTGCAGGATGATTGCGTATCTGTGTAGTACGACTCTGAGTATATAATGGTCAACATCTAACCTGGCTTCTTGACACTGAAACAGCTTTATGTGGCAGCCTTCAGACCTCAGCAACCTAAGACATGCTCACACAACACTCCGGCAGAGCAGTGGTGTGGAAAAGAATTTGTCACGGTGGTACACCAGCATTTCTGTATACTCCCTCAGAGAATGCACACATACTACAAGGTGCCAATCATGCCAGAATTGACGATGTCAGAGCCTAAGCCACCGCTGTGATTGACAGTTCTCTTTTTATGATGGGGTGTGGTCTCCGAGAGTCAAGCTGGGTTGTATTATGGACGGACGTACTTAATAAGATCTACAGCAGGGAAAGTGCCTGCCCTTAAGGTCCAGTTTCCCCTTTGGCATAATACTGCCATTGAAAGAGGTGGAGATAGAATCGTGCCTCTTGCTGAGTTCGAAATTGAGATGTTAAAGACCAAGAAGAGTGGGAATAGAAATGATTGAAATCTACTGGGTTTTTCACAGGAGTAAGGAAGTACGCTTGCAAAATGCCACCAGAGAAATGATAGTCCTGGTTGTAAGTTTGGAAAAAAAATTCTGTTTTCCCTGTCACATTTGGTGCTTTTTTTTTCGTTTCACCACTCAACACCTTGCTTTTCCTATCTGCTCTTACTTGTTGCTTTCTCTTTTAAAGGACCCCTCAGAAGAGAAGAACAGCCCTAGTTTCAAAGACCTGGAAGAAGAAACGCATCAAAAAAAAAAGATGAAAAGGAGGAGATGCAATGATCCAACCCTGTAATTCCCTGACACATTTCTAGAACCCTGTGCTTGAGTGTAAGCCTAAAATCAACAACAGATAAGCCTTTTCTGTGTCCTTTCTCTTTGATCTGGAGGTCCTCCCTCT
>JBBMJY010000002.1:21081992-21208304 GCA_037833715.1 Toxotes lorentzi | reverse complement strand
CCCCCTCCCTCCTCCCCCCTCCCCCCCCCCTCCCCCCCCCCCCCCCCCCCCCCCCCCCCCCCCCCTCCTCCCCCCACCTACTCCTAAGCTTCCTGTTCAGGACCCCCCTGCTTTGGATTTGGGGCTGAAGACCCTGAAGGGAGGAGTGCAGAGTCCCTGTTAAGCAGATGCCCTAGAACTTTCCACAGGGCTTAATTCAGTCACTGTAATGGGTTGACTGTAAACAGCCAGTAACATGATTATTAAAGGCATTTTAAAGGAACTTGATACTGTACTGCCGTCATCTGTTCTGAACGGTATCCATTTATTTGAACTGCCGGATGAGAAATGACTTGAATCTGTTTTGGCATGGTTATCCTCAGGCAGGCTTTATTTGGACTAAAACCAACTCTATATTGTTGACTTGCAGTATGACCTATTGAATGTTTGAAGAGTGGTGTGATTGTCTTGCATGGTAAATCAAAAGATCTATGTACTGTATTTTCAAAAAAGCTGTCATTTATGTTTTTCATTACATCCTCACATGACTCAGATCAATGTGAAACTCACATTTCTGGTCCTTATTATGAAATTTTGTCTTATAGATCTACGTAAGCCTAGAAACGCATAAGTAACGTAAACACATTTTTTCTTGAACAAAATGGCTTCTGTCTAAAATGTAAATGTTTTTTTTTCCAAAAAGTAGAGATGAAGCAGTAGAAGAGGGAGCGACATGAGGTCAGCTCCTTTATGGAGGTAATCAGAGTTGTCTTCCTGTCTATTCTCCCCCTATTCACACAGCCTGGCCCTCATTCCCAAAGTGAAACTAGACACCAAGGGTTTTGTTATGGGTTTACAGCTCCAGAGGACGAGGAGACAAACAAGACGGCAGAGAGGGGGGGAAGGCAAGGTTTCCCCTGGACTTGTAGCACTGCTGTGAAACTGACACTAAAGTTGGAAATTAGTATAAAAAATCAGACTTAACTTTTTTCTGAGCGTTTTTTCCTTTGATAAACATAGTTGCTGGATTACTGAGTCCTGTGATAAAATAATTAAACTAGGCTGTAAGGTTGTACAGTTGAAGAGCATAACCACAGTGGATAAAGAGCCAAAGATGTGGGTAGATGTCATGTCTCCTGTTGGGAAACTATAAAATCTGTACACAGGGGGATTCGTAGTGTATGAAATGGTCTCTTCTCTTTACAAACATCCCGGTGAAGTGACACTAATATGACTTAAAGCAAAGAAAAGGTTTGATACATTCTTTAGCTAAAATACACATTGAAAACTTTTGTTCTAAAGGTTGACTTTCTGTGAACTTTCAGTCCATTTCAATGGAATCAACAGAACCAGGAGATCTGCCTGCGAATGTGAAGTAAATCCACACAAATCTTTTGAAAAGACATGAAAATATGTAACTTTGGACTACTGATGGATAGCAACCCGTCCTGACAGTGCTGATCTTTGAGGAAAAGGTGAGCCGGAGAGACCACATCCCACTGTGACTTAAAGCGAGACTGTGTAACTTGTGTATGTCTGTGGCCACAATTGTCATTTACAAAAAAAATTCTGAATCCTAAATTGTAAACAATAAACAGTAGCATAAGAATAGAAAAGTCATTATGTTCAGGAAGTGTCTCCTTAAAGTCTGCAACAACACTCTCTCTGGTAGTAGAGTTTAGGACTACAAAAAACGTAAATCTGAACACTGTGTTTCTGTAAGAAGTGACTTCATGCTCTTGAAGAAAAGGGGTTTTAAGAGAAGTCTCACAAATTATCTGATCATATACTGGCAGATTCAAATAATATACAAAGAAGGAAAACATTTGGTCTCGCTCTCAGACCAGACCTGAATATTTGTAGGGAACATGGGTCTTTGACAGGATCAAAACCAGCCTGATCCAAATCTCCACAAAACCCAATGTTTCTCAGAGGGCCCACCTGTCGGCCGACCACACAGCGCACTCAAAGGTCCTCTGATACTGTAGGAGATTAAAGCCTATCTATCTGTGTCTGGGGAGGCTCTTAAGGGTGGGGGGTCATCAGAAAAGGAAGGAGGAGGAGGCTTTGGAGGGTCGAAGGGTGAGCAAACCGGCAACTGGGAGGTTAACCATCATACTGGGAGGGTTGCAATTTCCAACCGGTGACTGGCTGACTGATGAAAAAAAAAAGAAAGTCCCCCATGACCCCCACCCTGTTGCCCCCCAGCCGAGAAGAGCCAGGCGGGACTAAAGCCCCCCATTGTTGTCCCCTCACACAGGCCCAAGCCGTGAGAGAGGAACGGGGGGGTTGGGGCTGGTGTGGGAGGGGGTGAGTATGGTGTGTGTGTGTGTGTGGTGGGGGAGTGGGGCCAGGGGTGGGGGGGGGTTGGCCCGCCAGCTCAAACACAATCGTGTGATAGGACTTGGCCCTATCTAATCAAGGGCAGGAGGTCACTTCCGAACAACTGGGCAATAAAAGATTATTTCCAGCCACATAACGGTGGGTGGGGGGGTGGTGGTGGGGGAGGGGGGGTGAGGGAGTGAGAGGGAGCAGAGGGGGAAGGGTGGCTGTCTGTGAGGAGAGGAAGTGAATTGAAAAAAGCCAGCAGACGGGAACCATCTGTCTGGATGCATAGTCTAATCTCAAAAAAAGAGGGAATGGAGGGGGAGGAAAGGGAGGATAAAGAAAGAGCAGGCTTCCTCTTCTTCCTCGTAAACAAACATACACTCGAATCTACACTCATTTGTCAGTTTATTTGGTACACCGAGCTAAAACTAATGCAGTCTAATCCAACAGACCTGCAGTGAATCCTCCTTCATAAAGGTTCTAATATTCAGTTAGTGTTGAAACATTGTCAAAGAGGCGTTGATTCAACTGTATGATCATTTTGCAGGATGTTTTCTGGTGCTGTTGAACTGTATCGCATTATACAGAGAAGTCTTTCTGTTATTTATCCTACCCTCATTGGTTTGAATAGTGACTTTATCGGGACTTGTGCTGTAATTATTAGGTGTACCTAATAAACTGACATCTCAGTGTATCTATCAGTTCATCTGACTACCTATCCATCTATCTATCCACCTATCTTTCTTTCTAGATATATATCTAATGTGCGTCCGCTTTTTTTGTCCTTGGTTGAGAAGAAAAGGAAAAACAGAACAAAAGTGGTTGTAGGGGGCCTGGAATGCAGCAAACACACAAAACTGTCCCCTGGGGCCGTTAAAAGAGGAACAAGGACATGATCTTGTCAGGGTTAGGCTATGTGAGAAAACGTTAAAGCAGCTCTGAGTTAACAGGAGACACTGCTGTTTGTGCCAGTAATGTTCTTCAACTCGAAGGCTGCATCCTTGTGGACATTTCTGACAAGCGTTTTTGAATTTGAGGAGGTGATTTTTATGTGAGGCAGGCTCTGTTTTTTGTCATTCTCTGGTGTTGCTATCATTTTGAAATATACTCACTATAGTCTTTTGATATCTCTTGAACCATTCTGAGCATTTTTGCGGATCAAATCTAACGACTCTTGACAACTGGCTGTTTCCAGCAACAATCTCCAATAAGAGCAACACTGAGACAAACACCCCGCTGATTTAATTAGCGAGCGGAATACAGAATCACAAGCTGGTCTTTGGGGCCTGTGAGAGCTGGCAAAGGCCGTTGCACTAACTTTGCAGAAAGGATGTGACACTTTGAATACTGATGAGTCAATCGTGCTGATGAAATAGGTCCCATTGATCAAGCGCAAATCTTGTCTGTAGCCGAAATAACGCCTGGCCATTAATTACAAAAGAAGACCACTGAATGATTGCCAAGGGTCATGTATTGTATTGATCCATTGGTGTCCTCCTCCTTATCATCATCATCATCATCATCATCCCCACAAACTGGCCTTTGTCCATAAAATGGCAGACAAAGACAAGAGACAGGAAGGGGGCTTGGAGAAGAATGCGGTATCAGATAGCTAGTAACGCTGCATAGACACATAGCAGGTTAAGACAGGGGTGTGAAAGTTTTACACTAAAGTTCCTGTTGGTGGGTGGGTGTGTGTACCCAGGAGCAAATGTTTAAGAGGTTCAAGCTCCAATGAAACACCTCCATCTTGAATAGCCCTCGACACCTGATAAAACACTGGGTCATCCCTACAGGCCTTTTATGGCTCCTGAGGAGGAAAGAGGCCGCTAAATGACTGTCTGTCTCTAACACAGCGCTGGTCTGACAAACAGCCAGCAGCTTCGAAATGTAGTTTTCTCCAGTGTCAGTTAATTTTCTGTCTAATCTACCTATTTATGTAGGTTCTTTAGTGTGTTCTGAGATATTTGTTTCAGAGGTCACTGCATCCACTGGAATTTTACATTTGTTTGTAGTTTCATAGCAATACAAGTTAAAAAAAAAACTTAGCAACAACTTGTGTATTTAGAAACAACGTCCCAGTTGCTTTGGATAAACTGCAGACCTCATGTCTAATGTTTTCATGAGAGAATAAATAGTCCTCATGAGAAGTGTTGGCAGTGAGTGTCTGTGGATTATGCATAGTAACCGGGACACTTGATTCAATGAAATGAGCACCACAAATGAAATGCCTTTCACCTCCATTGTTTTGGAGTAGAAATCAACTCAAAATGACTAGAAATAAATCAGAAGACACTTTAAATAAGAAATAGAGTTTTTCCCCGCTACTAAACTGTCGCAGTCACATTTCTTTTTATTTGGAATGGAATTGTTTCATCTCTCAGGACATCCCTCCATGAGATTTCCTAGATCTACTTTCTACACAAACCAGTCCTGTACCACTGTAGGAGTCAAATGGGGAAACAGCAGTTTAAATCATGTTTGCCTTCAGTAGATGGCTCCTTGGATGCCACAAAATCTGCTGGCCTTTTCTGCTGTCAAGCCAAAAAAAAAGTCTTTATAATATAATTTATAATTTATAATATCATCTCTAAGTTAAATTGAAGGATTACATGTTCTTCTGTGGGTTGAGAAAATTGTCCAAACCGAACCCTTTAAAACCTGTTATATAAACTCTGAAACGCATGGTGGTCGAAGCAAACACAAGGCTGCTTTTCTTATTTACTGAGATGTTTACATTTTGGATATACAAGGCTTTCACCAGACAACAGCAATATACTGTATTTTTCTGACATTTTAGACACAGTGAATTATAGCAGCGACTTTATCAGGACCTGTACTGAAGTGTTTTATGGCTATCTAATATTTTTTTAAATGTCATTTTAATCCTGTGGAGGCCGAGTGTGGATGTTGGAGTAGTTTCTAAACACATCAGCTCTCACGTTGCTCCAGAACACCGACATCATCCAAAAGCAAATATCTGAGGAGATAACTTCCATAAACTTTGGTCATCACGCTGAGCTGCCGTCCTTTCCAAAATCCACCACCCCCACATTTCCACTGATTGCTAATTTCTATTTATATGCCATGAGGGGAAATAATGAAAACCAGATGAGGAGGCGGAGGAAAGCTGAAGCAGGCCTTTTGGTGATGAATGCTGTGGAGGAGGATGACTGTTTATAGAGTATCCTGCTCCACCACGGCCGTGCCGGCAGCAGTGCCCTGGCTAAGAAAAGGACTGCCCCGGTAGGATGTGTGGGTTGGAGGTTCCACCATGACTCACTTGGTAGTCATGCGTGTTTGCACTTGTATGGTCCCAAAAAACCCAAAGCTGCAGCAAGGGACCCGCCAAGCCTGACAACTCCAAATAGCATTACGTGGGTGTGTAGAGCAGCTAAATTTACTCTGAAACAAGTGCAAAGAGGAAGAGGAGGGGGAGGTTGTGACCATTTATACCATTGAATTACTTAATACTGACTCAGATTTCACTTTTTTCACAGTGGAGTGGTAGTCCCATGATGAGTTAAATATGACGCAGTTGCGGAGCAGTTCACGTGGCAGGGTGACTGAAAAGTGAAAGAAACTACTCAGAGGCCTTAAAATTAGATCAGAGATTTAAGAGACATGTAAAGGACTTAACAGAGCCAAGCTCTGGAAATGCTGGGAGTAGGATCGGTTTCCTTATTTGGTTTAGGCTGGAAAATACCAAGTAAACACTGTCTTCCTGTTCACCGCCTCCTGAATACAGTTTAGATCTCTTCCACCCCCCTTATCCATACAGGGGAACTAAAGTGAAACCTGAAAACAAAGAGGCCTCCTATTGTTTGCTATCATCCAGAAGCCAGGAGCAAATGGGGCTCAAATTGCAGCTCTGAAAGGTAACAGGAAATTGACAAATCACTAATCCACTCTTAACTATTCAGGGCAACAAAAGGTACATTCCACCAAAAAGAGAAAGAAAAGCACATTAAGTACAGAAGGCCTACTGGGAGGGATGGTTCATTTAATGCAAACTGCGAACAAACTGGAGTAAGACTGCATGCTAGTCAGTCCTAGTGAAAGCCTGGTTAGCTAAGTGACAAAAGCAACAAGACAGTTCCTTTGTGCTCATGTTTACCATTAGCTTCTTATCTGTTGAATATTGAAACCAGATCTGTTGCTCCTAAACACTGCTGCAGCTTAAACTGTGGGGTTCTACCTTATGTTAAATAAAGAGGCTCATAGTAGCTGATTATAGACACGGTTCGGTAGTTTTCATGCCAACGCTGCAGCTTTCCAAACCTAAGCCACAGTATATTTTTTCCTTTGTCCCAGAGAATTTCCAGGTCACAGTTTGTGTTTCCCTAACTGTTGGCATTCCTGGCTGACCAACCAACTTTCAAAGTGATGATCTCATCCCCTGGGGGCCTGGTGATGGAGGGGTGGGGGGTGGGGTCTTCGGACTTCCCAAGTGATAAATTCACTGACAAAAAGAGGCGGCCAAACGGCGGGACGGAGGGTCCTGGTGGGGGCTGGATTTGCCCTGTCGTTGCCTGCAGTGCAGGAACCACGCCATAAAAGCCCAGCATTGATAGCCCCAGTTTATTATCTTTGAACAGGTGGCCCCGGCTACTCGTAATGGTCGCTCTCATTTCTCAAGGCACACGCTGTTGGGCTCCGCAATATGGAGACCATTTGGGAGTTTGGGAACATCCCGATCTGGCCACGTTAAAGCCCGGGGAATAAACTACAGTGCATAGTTTTGTGATGACTTGATGGCTGGTGAGTGGAGTGGGGGGGTTTAGACGGAGAGTTACTTCCTGTGAGCATAACTCATGAAAAAGCGGAGGCTCTGTTGATGCTAGCGGCTTCGGGGCTAATCGTGTCAATGACCTGTATTGTTTAGCTTTCAAGGTTACCGAGGAGAATCGCAGCAAAGAAGCCCTCCAAGAATGTAAACAGTCACATTTTGAGCTACAAGCTGTTTCTACTCACTGCTGATTTTTTTTTTTTTTTTACCAGGAATTCCACACCCAGCACGAACAAACACACACACACACACACACAGGCATACACACACACGCACACACACACATACATGCAAACACACATGGAAAACAGTGATTTCAAACTCAAGAAAACAGAACTGTATTCCCTTAAAATCAGCCATCGGTCAGATCTTTCCATCCTCAAGCCAGTTGCTGCTCAACAGCTCAATCAAGACACCAGACAGAGCTATTTTTTCATTAATTAATATATTTTCTGCATTAAAGTTAACATAGTTTTCTTTTGTGCCACCCTTTAATTTTTCAGTAAGTATTTGATATTTTGTTATATTCAGACATGAGTAAATTTAAGACTGTCTCTTGCAATAAATATCATAAAATAATAGAGCTTCACATAATAAATATTTTTTTACAACAAAAAATGTTTTAACAGACATTTTTCTTTTAAAAAATAGCCAGAATTCCTCTTATGGATTTTGAGCATACAATTTACACAACAAAAAAAAAACAAAAAACATGGGAAAATGCCACAGAATGTGTATGAAGAGTTCAGACGGCTGGAAGGAGAGAAACATATCCAAGTGGGAGAAAATACTATGAGATGGATGTGCTTTCATTAATGCAACATGAGCATAGGAACCACGGTTTTAGTGTGGTAGCAACCAATAATTCAACCATACCTGCTTGGTATGAATACCGGGTAACAGCTACATAATTGCCCTATAGAAGATCGTCCTTCACAGATTTGGTGAGAGGCGGCTCCCTACTGGGCACACAGACCCAGAGGAGACTGCCTATCTAAAACGGAAGAAAAACTTTTTCATATATATAAAAAAAAAAATAGTGTTAATGAGGAGCTGAGGATAGACATAGAAACAGTTAAGGCAAACACTGGTCTGTAAAAACATGGTCCTGATCCAGAAAAAATAAAAATAAAAATAATTGAGTGGTTTTCGTTACTCCTTTGCTTAGCTCCGTAGGGTTCCGCAGTGAGGAGGGGAGGCGGGTGGGAGGTGCTTAGAATGTTTCATAAACATTAATTTGTGACTATCATCATCATTATCATTGTCATCATAAGATCCACATCAAGAGTCTCCCGTGCACACGCAATCACAAACACACAGGGGCAATCAGGAAGGTTTTTCCTGGGTCTGTGGGTCCCAGCTCTCCAGTTTGCAATACACAGTGTTGGAGTTCTTGCAGCGACAGCCGGGCCTGTTAACCCGGTCGTAGCAGCCCTGGCATGCCTTCAGACACCCCTTGACAGGCGGGTAGCATAGCAGACAGGGGAAAAGTACCGACATTAATCCCATGCAAAGGAAACGAGAGCAGCAGTGGGAACGTGACAGCGAGCAGGGGTGGTCAGCACACGAGTCCCCCTCATCGTCATTGGAGCAGTGGTAGAAGATGCCCTTAACCAGGCACATGCACGTGCCATGCTCCAGTGCGCTCTCTGCAGAGCACAGGCACTGGCCATTGCATGCAAGACATGAAGGCAGGCTCCTGGGAGCTGTGCAGTCACTGCACTTGCACTTCCCACAGCGCTCACAGATGAACTGGTGCCCAGCAGCAGCCACCACCCCATTGCCACTGCCAGAAAAGTCTGATTTCCCTTTGTCCTGGGGCTTGAGCGGAGCCTCTAGTGGAGGCTGGTGGAAGTGAGGTCCCTGCTGGGGCTGTAAAAGGGCCTTGGGCTTGGGCTGAGTCCGAACAGGCCGCTCCGCTCTGTGGTGGTGCTGTAAGCTAATGCCAGGCCTCATGGGGGGTGAGCGTGCTAAGAGTCCCTGCTCAGAGGAGGCACTGCTGTTGCTCCCTGAACTGGCAGCACTTCCTGTGCTAGTGGAGCGGCTGAGCCCTGGTGCCCGTGACCCAGCGTGCTGCTGTCCCCCGGCCACAACCACCACGCCACCTCCGACATGATGGTGGTGACCTGATGGCCGGTGCTCATAATTGTTGTTCACATTGACGAGGATGACCTCGTGAGTCCTCTCCTGCTTGTCTTGAAGCCTGGGGGCCATGCGGGGCGCAGGGGGCCTCCGTACCACCGAGGGCCCCTCAGTGTACTCGTTGCTGGAGCGGATGGCCTTGATTTGGTCCAGGGAGAGAATGGCAGCATGCTGGAGCTCCCGCTCGTAATCCGACCTCTGCCGGCTCTCCAGGGAAGGCTGCTGGATCACCACTAATGAACCGCCGGGGCCATGTTGACTTTGGAGCTCCATCTGGGGGGATCACCACTTCCGACATTCACCGTAGACTTGGCATGCATCGGAAAACCTACCAAAGGGGGGAAGAGAGGCCGGGGAGAGACAAAGGAGAGGCAGGGAAGGAGGAGACATGATCAGAGGGAGCCAAAACATGGCATAGATGGCAAACAAACACTGTCCTGATGGGAGAGGGATGAACACGGTTCCCAGGCAATTTCATCTTAAAACCAAACAGTGTCATATCAATACCATCATTCCTTAACAATAACATGATAACCATTCTGCAGCAGCAAAGCTTCAACACTGATTATTACTGAAAGAGAAATAAGCAGCGTGTCGTCTAATATCTGAGGTGTATTTAAAGTTAATCCAGACTTGCTGTTTTCGTCCTGTCAACATGACAATATGTCACTTCTGATCCCGTTAAATGAGGCAACCCGGGAAAAAAAGTTGACTATTAACAAGACTTTTTGTACCTTCCTCCCCAATACGCACACATCTAAACTTCAGTAGGCCCTACAAATACTTCCCCTCCTCATTTACATTTGTATGACTAGTTAACATTTAAATGCACCGCGGCGACGAAATGAGGACACGATCCAAGGGAACTAAATGAGCTGCCTCACTTAGTATTCTATTACTACACCAAAAGGATTTCAGGGAAATAGGGACAAAAGTAGTGCAAAAAAGCCTAAGGTCAGACCAAGTTCCGACAAAATACAGACTTGTTGAAAAACGAATAGGGCGCTTTAAAGTCGTCGGATTAAAAGTTCAGCTCACGCTACAGCAAGACGCAGGTTTCTGGAGTTTATTTGAGACAAATACGTGTTTAAACCATAAACACCATCGGGAATTTTGGGTTTGAGCCTTCGGGGATGTTGTGAAGCAACGCCGACCTGCACGAGGCCAAAACCTCCACAATCTGCAAAAACATAAAGCCTGGCTGCTCCGTGAAAACACACATCAAACCTCACAGGCTGAAACACTTCAGTCAAAGCCTAAACGATCGATTTTGCTGCTTTTGCGCTCTGCAAACAAACACAAACTTATTATTTTTTAAAGTCTAAGCGTCAAAGGGCGAACCATACATAGGATTATCAGCACAGAGCGCGTTCAAAGGAGAAGACGTCGTGCGCAGCAATAAAAGCAAGATCCTATAAAACCCACAGAGCCGGAGATCAAGAGACATTAGAGCACGCATCCAAATAGACGGGGAAAAACTTATGAATGAAAACAACCGCCGTGGGGGAGGGGTGTTTGTTACAGCACAACCACGGGAGGACACAGGCATGAAATCTATCAACTTCATCAATTAATCGCGATGAATTCAACCCACTGCGGGTGTTTTTTTCGCTGCCAAACACATAGAAACCGAGACGGAGCGTTTTAGGCTTTGTGCACCAGTGCAGCAAAACATTTATTTCGCTACAGCGGCGCACGCTAGATCGGTATGTACGCTACTATCGGGCAACAAATACCGTAAAACTAAAATAAAATGCGTAAATCAAGAGTAAAAGAGTATGCGTACCTATATGCAACCATCCATAACGTCGAATCCATCAACCAAACAGCCTACCAAAACTCCATCCAAAAGGAAGGGGCAATGTCCATACGTAGACTATAAGGTATAATGCATAACATTCACGTTAATCCAAGTGCCAGTGTATCCCTTTGCGTTATTCCCTTTTCTTGGTTGGTTTAACGAAAAGTTCAGCGTGGGTTACGCATGCGTTCGCCCCAGGATAAAACACAGTAAATCCACGGTGGAGATCTGATGGAGGAGGGAGGGAGGAAAGGCACACGGAGAACTGCTGCGCACTTGGAGGCCGATCTTTAGGCAAGACGACCCAGTTATGGAAGTCCGGTATGAATTGTTGTAAAATAAAAAAATAAATAAAAACAGCGCAAAAACGTCTCGGAGAAATGAAATCAAAGACGTAAATCCAAGAGTTTCTCCTCTTCGTGCTTCTGCAGAGAGTTGAGTTTGAGTTCTGGCTGTTACTTATTGTTGCGGGGAATCTGCGCTCTTGTGCAAAAAGCGTCTCATGTCGCAGACAGCAGTGCGCTCTCTCCAGCTCTGTGGGCCTGTTCAGCACTGAATGAATGGGAACGCAGGGCTCAGTGTTTGCTTGACAAGCCAACTCCCATTGGCCATTCACTCCACTGAAAAAGGATACATCGCATCCGCTCCTGATTCATTGGGCAGATGTAGAAGGCCGGGCGATAGAGATGTGTGCACTAGTTAAGGTGGAACGGCTTTTTATGACGCGTTGGCTCGATGAGGCTGCTCAGGGAAGAAAAACACTACTAGTTTCCGTTCTTGTGGGTTATGAATAATGATGTGAATAAGGTTCAATGTGACTAAAAGTAGGCCTATTGTAATAAACGCGTCATTTGGACTATTTATATTCCCACACACGGAACAAAAAGAAAAATGAACAACCCTCTTAATACATTAAATATTTTTTAAATCATTTTTCTGCTTCTCAAATATATACTGAAATGCCACATTGGTCCATATAAAAGATAAACAATTATAGGCACTAAAAGTATATTGCTGCTACTAATACACTAATGGTATAGAATTTCGGAGCATTTTGATATTTATATGTTGGTCACAGAAACTATATTTGTTTAATACATATGAACCATATCATAAACTGAAAAACTTGATTAATTAATTACTGAGGCTTTCGAACGGGAAATGAAGGCTTCTAAACATAAATGCAGAAAATATATTTAAATTGAGATTCACCTGTGATGCATTAAAAGTGGCAAGAGTCATTTAAAAGATCAGGTCTTTTAATACAATGTCAGTAATCTCTGTGACAGTCTTTAGCACTGAATAACTGACAGCCACGTATCTTCATTTATTATTTGAATGATTTCATTTAAGTTAGACTTCCTTAAAAGTCTCCCACTTGTGCTGAAACCCCACGTTGGAAACGAGGGTCTGCACAGACAAAAAGTGTGTGAATTTTAAACAAGTCAGAGAGGAAACATCAACAGGATGTCTTCCCTCCTCTCTGGAATGCTCCCATTACGAGTGTACGCATGCCATCAGAGGAAATGAGATGAGTGGTGATGAGTCTGCAGCCTGCATGATTCTCTGATGTGGCCACTTCCCCATCATTTGATGAGTTTCATGGGCAGAATTTTTGGATGGGATGAAGTGGTGCTGGTGCTGGTGGTGGTGGTTGCGGGGTGGGGGTTATTCCCAGACCACCTTAAGAAAAACGGAGTCCTGCAGCTAGGGGGAAAGACTCTCCCCCTCACTGCGCCCCCCTCCCCCTCCCCGTTCCTGACTGTCTGGTTTGATTGGTGTCGCGGATGCGCTACATCCGGATCCATGAGAAAAGGAAGTTCAATACAAAGTCAATTTATCCTATTCAAATGGGAAAATCAATAGATGAATGACCCTCAGTGCCATTTCGGGTCAGCACATGCTTAAAAAAGAATGCCACTAGAGTTAACGGACTGTTAAAGTGACTCTGTGGCGCAGTAACGAGTGGAGTGTTTTTTAAGATGGATGTTAAAATTCAGCTCCTCGGTGATAAAGCCAATCCTGGTAGACCGACAGATGGCCGCCTAGATCCCTGCTCTTAGTGGTCGGAAGTGCGGACGGAAATCTCACGATTACAGCAATTAGCTGATTTTCCATGGATGGATGTGATGAATATACCAGCCGCGGCTGTTTTTCTCCCCGTGGATCTGGAGCAGCAGTTCCACAAACGATGGGTTTAGAAACCATCAGAGGTCCTTGAAGGGGGTCCTAAGGTCCTCACAAAGAAGCCTAATTCCACTATTTAAATCCATATATGTATACATGTAATCTAATTAGAGGGTTCATTCTATCCACTTGTAGTATAATCAGTTGTAAAACGTTTTACCAACTAATGGTTTATTCCAATATTTTCAAATATGGGTCTGAAGTCTAATCTATCTTTCTATTTCATTTAATAAGCTGTGATTTGACTGAGCAGTAATGCATACCCCATGTGGAACACATTTTCTGAAGAGCCACAAATATTTTTAACTAACAGAAATCACAAAGTGGCACAGAGAACATGCAGAAAGGACAGATTCTGTGTGGATATGCAGGTGAAAGCTGAGCTAAAACAGACCAACGCGAGGGAAGAGTTTAAATCCAGTCAAAACCTGTTCCCAGCTAACTTAATGTTTGCACTGAAACAGAACACCTTTGACATCGTCAGCTGGGATTTGCATGGTTTTAACTAAAATCTGTGTATTTACAGACTTTTCTCAGCAGAATGATTCTGCTGTAAACTCAGTATCAGAAATGTTTTCAGTATCACCAGTGCTTATCAGCTTATTCATGACTTTTCTTTTCCCTGTTGTGGTCTTTTGAAATGAAAAAGACAAAGCAACCATAGACAATGAATGCATAAATAATGCATTTAATACATTATCAATATTTTACATGATCAAACATGACACTTCAGCTCATTTTTTCAAAACCAAAAAATAAAACAATACTGTCCTGCTGAACTGTAGAGTGTTTTGAAACTTACAGTTCCAAGAACAGCCAAGATTTTAACAAGCATTTTCGGGAAATTTTCTATTTGGCATGACAGTCTGTGGACTGAAAACCAGTTACCACATTTGTTTTCTAGTAGCTATAAAATAAAAACTTGAACAATAGTTGCATAACTAGGCACAGTAGTTTCAAAAGAGAAATCCTTCCTTATGCCAAAATCAGCATCTGCCAGAATTCAGCCGGGAGTTGTGTCAGATTCTTATCATGTTATTAACTTGTCCAGCGAATTGGGGAAGTTGAAAAACCTTTGCTTATCCAATAATATTAGAATTACAAAGAATAAAACATTCCTTAGTTTTGAATTGTCCTTAGCAGTGTGGTCAGAAGAAGCGCAGGCCGCTGTGTTGCTGCTGATAGCTGATATACGACTGGATGAGAGAGTCGGGGATGCGGGGCTTCACTGTGTTCAGGGCACTTTCAAAGTGTCTGGCCTCAATGTGCTGAGCTTTGATGTCCTCTTGTAGGGCCAGGAGGGCAGCCTCTCTGCATACTGCTGTTATCTGGGACAGGAAACAGACACAGATATTCAGCTGTCAGGCGGAGTGGTCCATCCAGTGAACACCACTGACGTACATGAGCCGCCACAGTTAGAGGTGGATCGACTTCAGTGATAGACTGTCAAGCATAGATGTGCTATGGTAACAGAGAAGGACTTTACATGTCTTTGTCTAAGAAATATCTTTATCTTATAAACATCAAAAGCCATGCAAAGCAGAGAGAGACAAACTCAAATGTATATAATCTCTGATATACACTGATATCTGTACTGCAGAGACCCATGAGGCCAAAATCCATAATGACCGATTGTCCCACAGTTTCACTGCATTGTTTTCTCAGCATGTTGTAAGGCAGGTGATGAAAGGGAGGTGAGGAAAACCTGAATCACAATTTGCACTGTAGTACAACTTAAATATTGAATATATTACATTCCTTAGTATCCTTGATTAAATCCCTTTGGCCATGAAAAGATAGCAAACAGTAACAGATGATTAAAAAATCTGTTGTTAGAAGCAGAAGAGTTTTGTTGCAAGGTAGGAGAATGTATGGTAAGATGTATAGTAGGAGGACTGCTGGATGCTTTGGAGAAGACTAAATACATATAAGCTAAATTACAATGACAAATGCAATTACTGAAAACAGAGAGAATGTTCATGTCATATAAAACTTAGGTGCACCAAGCCTTGAAAATGACAGTCATCATATAAAATCTAATAGTAAAATGGTGGCCTGTTTACAAGATGGATAGATGGATGGATAAGAGTATGCTGAAATTTAGTTTTGCAAACGTTCTCAGAGGCTTTGGAGACAAAACATGTAGTTCAGTTCCTTGTGAGTTATTTAACTTGCAAACTTGAGTACTTTAAACACTGGGGGTCATTTCACATTTTTGAACGAGTTTTAGGATTTACAATGTTTTCCTCCTCCTGCAATGTATGTAGAAAAACTGTAGTTTCCTGGCTCTGCCTTGTAAGATTTAACTTAACTAATAGGATTATTTCTGCCTCCAGAGCAGCTATTTTAATGAGAAATGTCTGTTTACAGTAGTCCTCCTACAGCCTCTTTACTACAGGACTGATGGAATTATGCAACGACTGACACGGAGGAGTGCTGCAGGTGACCTTTCGGAGAGATTCTGCACACGCCAGAGGAGTGACTCACTTCCGAATCGGTGGTGATGGCTGATGAAGGCCAGGCACCTTTCCCAGCAATGCCAGTCTCCTCCCTTTCTAGAAGCACAGCTTTGCTGAGCCAGGGCAGCTTACACACCTTCCTCCAACAAGAGCCTCACAGGAAACTATTCGCTTGTACAACCACTGATAACGTCTGGTGGGAGGTTAGTGGGACATGCAGTCATGTGATGCAGCAGAGCTGCAGAATATTGACCAGTGAAAGTTTGCATGCAGAGCAATCTGGGTGCAAGCAAATAGTTCACTGGCCGGAAGCGCTGGTGCTTGCTGCCCTTCCCTCTACAGCTCCAGTGTGTGGCACGCCGCGTGACATGCAAGCTGATACTATATACTCACGTGCACAGAGTGCAGCAGAACAGTTACAACTATCACGCGATGACTATCCTGTCAACAAAACCAAGAGGAGGCTGAGAAACTGTGCCTTTACATTAATGGGTAAGTAATATGTAGGCCAAGCAAGTTGCTTGTTAGCATCTGAAGATAAACGTGTCATTGCAAAATTCTTGATACAAAGTTCTTCATTCAGTAACTTTAAAATATAACTCAACATTTTAATAAAAATATCAACAACATGACGTCATCCGAAACAGACAGACTTAGTGGAGACGGGGAAAAGCACAGCAGAGGTTGTCAACTGTTAAAGCACATGGCATTTTTCAAGGCTAGAGAGAAAAATGAGGGGAGATAGTTGTTTGAATGTGCTCTGGCCCAGCTAGCATGCACGGCTCAGGACAGGTGCTTTGCAGATGTCAGGATGTGAGGCCTATTTTCCCCCTTCTTCTTCTGTTCCAAGCCAGTGTGCAACATGATTTAGGCAGGGTAAACACACAGGGCCGGGTTAATTTTCTGTGAGGGTTTCCCATCATTCAAGTCATTTAGGCCTGTCAGTAATAATGATGAAAAACAATGAGGCCATGTATCCCGGTTCCCTGTTTACAAACGGAGTGAGGGCGAGCGAGCAAAGGAAAGGAGACAGCGAGAAAGAGCGAGAGGGATGCCACATGTTGAACAATGTGATTTAGTGTGTTGTTTCCAAGCAACATCCATAAACAGGAACAGACAAATGTTGCAGCACAATCAAACTGTAATGTCTTATTTACGCTGAATCTTAACGCACAGGACGCGTTAGGCTCCTTGTGCCTCGATCTTATGATTCAACAGTTAATAATTATTTGGTTGTTTACTTCCACAGCACCCCCCAGGTTTATTAAAAAAGGGGGAAAAAATGTCTGGAGCTGTGCGCGCACACACAGGCCCCCACATTCATGCTCGCTGGGTTTATGAGCTGGTCTGTGAAGGCGATCAACAAGCCAGTGTTTCCCGCTGTGTGTTTGCCCGTACAGGCCTTGAAAAAAACATAAAGCCACAAAGGCAAACAGGGCGAGCGAAACAGCCAGTTTGTTTGTAAACGTGAAGGCATTCCTAGGCCGGAGCCAAAAGTCCAGCGCCGAGCCCACTCCAGCACCACCTTGATACCCCGCAACCCAACCCCCCCCATGATACCGCCCCCCTTGATACCAAGCAATCTACAACCCCCTAAAGATGGGCCCCTGGCACTTCTGAGAAGGAAAAAGAGGAGGAAGGAGAAAACTACAAATGCACAGAAATTAGATGTGTGTGTGTGAGTGTGGATGCAATGCAGACTTTATTTTTCGTTCCCTTCATAAATTATGTCAGCAATCACTTAAATATATGGAGAGGGCTAAGCTGATGCATTGCAGTGGCTGCTCTCTGGTGATGTGGGCGAGCTCAGAGCTCCAGGAGGTGGCATGTAGCCAGTCATACAGGCAAAGCAAACGAAAAAAAAAAAAAAGAAAAAAGCAGCAATCATCAAGAACCTCTCAGTTTGGAGACAGACAGAAACTTGCTGACTCAAGATGACCCAAAAGTCAGCCTAACACAGTCAGCCTGAGTCAAGAGAGAGGTTTTGATGACGAAGCAAAAACGGTACAGTAAGCTCTTCCACTGCAGCTGGTTCAGGTTAAACAGTAATGCCTGTGACAAATTAATAAAATAGTCACTGAATCATGGTCTTCAATCTGTTCATTCAACAGATGCTGATGATACAAACATTCTTGGTGACCCCCAACTCCCCACATTGCAAATCTTCAGCATAATTCAGACCCGAGTCAGGCTGGGTTCAAATTAAAATCAGTCTAGTCAGTCGGCGTGCAAATATGTCTGATATCAGAATATATTCCAGTCCACTATCGGTGGCTACTGAGACCAATGGGGAAGCAGGGAGGCTAACGCCTTGCTCAAAGGCACACCAAAAAAAGGGTAATGCTTGAAACAAACCTTTGTAGGATGTATCATCTGTAGGGAAAAATGTTTAAAGGCAGGCTGAAAAGCTGTTGTAGAAAATGGCAACGTACTTGTTCACAAATGAGGATGATGGTGCACACTTTCTTCCTCAGAGACATTCATGATGTTGAGCTCATATGCACGTGCAAAAGGTGACGGAGGTTAATACAAACAAATAAAAAGGACAAATCTAAGGAAGAGCAAGAGACAGGATCCCTCTTCAACGATGGACAGGCATGTAGTAAGGGCTGTGTTCACAAGTAGCAACAGTAGAAAAACAATATGGAGAAATGGACTTATAATGTTAAGCAATTAAAAAAGTGTAGTGTTATATAATACAACACACATAAAGTTTAATGTTAATTATTTTGCCTTATGTCCAGTCTTGAAGCTCTGAGCTTAAAGCCCCTTCGTATATCGTTGCCACCACGAGCAGAACTGTCGGGAATCCTTGTGTCAGTCATTCCACCTTAATAAAATGTCAGCAGAGCCTCTTAAACCACAGAGCTTTTAAATGGGTCGCTGGAAAAGTGATAGATACTGGATTGGAGAGCCCACCACATCCTTGTTTCCACATATTCCTCTAATGACAAGTTTCCCCTGGTGGTCCCCCCCCCCAAAAAAAAAAAAACCAGGCTTCCCATGCATGAACATAAAAACACATACAAATATTCTTAAACACCAAAATGTTTGCAAGGGCATTTGTAAGTGTCACTGAAAAAAAAGAAAACAGGCAGTTTATCATTACTCTTCAATGTTGCTGTCAGTCAGTCAGAGTCAAATGCCGTGGTGAGAGTGGTGAGACAGAGGGGGGTCAGACTACCATAATGACATGCTTGGTGGAGACTGGCAGTCACATTTACCTCCGCTGACTGTTGATCATTTCATACAGACAGAAAAAGTCATTTAGATCTCTTTTTGATCTTCAAGTGGACCAAAGATTTTCCTAAAATTCCTCAAGGACGAGAATGAGACAGACAGGAAGAAAGTGATCCAGGGCCGAATTCATTAAGAAAGTTTCAGTGTGGAACTTCTTCAGTGCCGGGAAGCTTCACAGGAAAGACGTGTGCCAAGTGTAACAGTTTAGTAATAAGCTATTAAATTATTAATAACATACTAATATTTGTGATTTCATATGACTTACTGATATTTGATGAGCGCTCATTAGAAAGTAAAAACGTCATGTTTATTAATGGATTTATAAACGTTTCTATCCTTTATGAATGATTTACAGATCTACAGACCTTCAAGACTATAGGTTTAATGGCTGAATAGAATATGAGTAACCCATGGATATTCATTAATGAATGAGAAACTGAACTGATGGCTTCACTTTCAATAATATCATTAACAAAAAGGTTTTTATAAAGTCATAATAACTGGTTTACTATAAGTTTTAAACATAAATAAAAATTATTAACAATTAGTAACAACGTATAAACATTTTATGAAACATGCTTTATTAGAAGGTGGTACCAAGCTTTGTATTAGTGTCTGATTTAAAATGCTGGTACTGTGACAGAAGAAGGCAGAGGATTTCAGTCAGTGAAGCCATTTTAATGGGGTTATGACATGAGGACGGGCACGTGCAGTGCTCAGGGCTGCAGGCCCTTGTTCGCCTCCTGCGCCCCCAGCAACGAGGGTGCCACAGCATGAGACTCTGGATACAACAGTGGCCTTTATGCTCTATTGGTCACTGCACTGCACGTCCTTCTGTAGCCACAACTGAACCCTATATCATGCTGTCTCAGTGCACAAAGCTATACCATGCTGGATATATTTATATATACTGTGTATGTAGAGTGATATATTACAGCACGTCCAGCACTGTATGTGAGGTCCTGTTGTCCTTGTAAGATAAGACAACACGAAACTTTAATGACCCCAGAGAGGAAATTAGGCCATTGTAGCAGCAAACGGTAACAAGATATGGCAAAGAATAACAGAATATAAATAAGAACATAGCAAAGTGGGGGCTGCATAAACATACCTGACCCTTTTAAGCACCAGAACATGGCAAGCAAAAATATATGAGCGGAATAAAAAGTCACGAGTATCAACATTGAGATGGAGATGCTGAAAAGCGACTAATAATCTCAAGAACTGGATCTGAAAATGTGCAGCTTAAAAATGGACACACAAGTAAAATACCTAAGAAATAAAGGGTGAACGAGGTCATAACACATATCGTATGAAGTGTGAAAATATGTCTTAACAGGTCTACAGAAGGCCATGCAGAGTACAGCGACTGTGTACAAGTGCAGTGTAAACAAAAACAGACAACTTGTGCCATATGACACGTCATCAAATAGAAATCAAAATAGCAAAAAACTCATCCAGCACTACTGCATGTTCAGGTATGCATGTCACAAACACACTCTGTACACATACAAACGTAAGCATGCACACTCAGGTAAAAACCTCAAAGCGTTCAGTGACACATGCCTCCTGCAAGTTTGTAGCTAAATAACTATGCAATTCTATATTTTTCCCCACAGTATTTCCCTGGAGAAGGTGAGAAGGGGCGCGTGCCATGAGACAACCTGTTCAGCGTGACGAAAATAAACCCTTCTGGAGAGGTGGAGCGACTGCTGGCAGTGCATACCAGCGTTCTCAGGTCAAATCTGTCTGGTGTACTTTTCGCTTCCTACTTCTACAAAGGCGCTCAGTGAGTGTATCAGACGCTCTTAATGAAGGGCTTGTTAGCTGGGCTACCGGCAGCAGATCCACTGTGTGTTTACTATCAATCCAACCTTGTGTCTACAGCGGGCTACATCCAGTCCTCCCCACCTCCCTCACACACAAACGGCCACATTTACAGGAGCAAGCCCCCCCCCCATCACCCACCGCCCTCCTCGCCTCCCACAAAACCTCTCCTCAATCAATCCACAAGTTTTGCACACATACTTTACAGTGTGCAAACACACACTCTCTCAACACACTGCACTTGCTCGTATTATATATAATACACTAATCAAGCATGTGCACACACAAACTGTATGAAACACACTGCACTCACCTCAAAGGTACACACAGATATGGTCAATAAGCCATTGCACAAACACATACACCAAAAAAATCAAGCTACACAAATATGTGTAGACAATACATGCACAGGGACAAATGCATGTACATTCACACACACACACACACTTTTGCGTATAGAACATGTACGTAGAGTCTGCAAGCACACATGTCGAGTCTTTCATGGGGAAGTTTCGTACATGGCAAACACAAGCATGTTTGCTTAATGAACACTCATTTAACCCTTAGAAGTCACAGCTCACAGTAACAACTTATTCTCTTATTTTATGATTTACTAATCAGTCATAATGTAAAACCCGAGAATACGTGAACCATGAGTCCAATCAATATATTTAACTGTGTATGGAAGTTTAATTGTATATGCAGATGCATAGTGTACAATCTCCCACACACAAACTGTTGGATACATGATGTCTGATGCCAGAGATATTGGCTCTAAGAGGGGTGCTCTTATGCAAATCCCTCAACCACACCACAGTATGACCAGCACCACCCTAACCCCTTCGCTGGAAAAGAAAAAGGAGGCACGCTGCATCCAATTTTCAGAGAGGAAATTAAATAATATATAAATCAAACGACGTCGGGGGTGCAGAGCCCAAGCTCTCAACCAGAAATAAAATGTTTCATCCTCCAAAAAGGCAAAGAGGAAGTGTCTGCAGTGACATGCCTCCGCCAAGAGAAACAAGGCCTGACCACAGCTCCATGTGAAACCTATTTAAGATTACAAGGCGAGAGAGAGAGAGAGAGGGAGGGAGGGAGAGAGGGTTAAAGAGAGGGAGGTGAGGTTAAGCATGGAGGGAGGAGAGTCACGTGGGGAGAACGGAAACATGGCACATGATCATAAATAGAGTGTGTGTGTGAGCCGCGGATGAACGTGCACATGCTTGTGCTCGAAGCAGAGGAATTTAGATTCCATAGAAAACTCTGATGATGAGCGTGTGATCGTGTGGGCTCACCATATGTTACAGCTGGGACAATAGACATGAGAGGAATACACACGAGTATTAACACAGACAGAAACCTTTGTGTGCTACACTGAAGAAATGATCTCCAACTTTAATATGCCATTACATTAAGTTCACAGTGCTCTTTATATACAAGCGACTGCTTGGCTGCTTGTGACAGACGCTAGTAATTGTTAATGTCCCAAGTTTGGCAGAATCTTAAATGAGTTTCCAGAGATCTTTGCTGTTGATCATATTTATGTGCATTTATATGCAAATGCTTGTTTAAAAAAACATTGATGAGGTAATGGACAAACTTGCTGTATTTGTCAGCTATGGTTCACACATGAGTACATTTAAGCATGCGTTTAAGCAAAAAGTCTACGGTACGTCTCACTTTCTGACAGTTAGTAGTGTCCTTTCCATTTTCATGAATGCCCTGCTAAACGCTAAAACATAACTCTGCCATCTCATTTTAATTATGATCAACTCAGTTATGTCACAGTGTAAATAAAGATGGTGCAACTGAACATTGTGGTGACTTTAATGTGAAATCAACTGGTAACAACATGGCAGTTAGTGCTGACTTTACACTCACAACACAACTTAGTATCAAACTCACAGCCAACCGGTGCAACAGATCAAAATTTACAAACTCATCAAAATAATGTACAAAAGATGCTTCTTTGGTTTTTCCCACTGAGGCTGATGGCAAAGCATAACATCTGGTATCCATGTGTAGTAAGATACGACATCTGCCTTTAGGAGATGATTCTATAGTAACTACAAGTCTAACCTGTGACCTATATGCAGGCTGCTGTGCATAGTCAAATGGTGTGACAGTAAAGGCTCAAAGTGAGGCATGTTTTCTAGCCACGCAGGAAATGTTCGTCATGAAAGTGGAAGATGCTCTCATGTTGCGTGACTCACTGCTAATGTAAGTAAAGTCACAGGGTGATTTTCAGTGTGGAAACTTCCTACAAAAGCTACCTAATAACTTCCATGTCAGATGAAGAGTTATCATCTCAGGTCCTAACCCACCTTATGTTTTGGAAAGACCTGCGTGGGATAGCACCTGTGTTGGGGCTACACGGTGTTAAGGTTGTGAGAGTGTGTGTGTGTGTGTAGGGGAGTATAGCTGGGCCTTGCCTATAAGGGCATATTTGTCCTCGCCCCTTAATCAGACGAATGAAAGCTGCACATTCTCCCTGGACTTGGGAAGGTAGGGATGGCATATTTACAAAACACACCCACACTGACGTGACCTGGAGACTCAGTATGTGTGTGTGTGTGTGTGTGTGTGTGTGTGATGTGATGTGTGTGCGTTTGTTAATGTCAAGGTAGGTAAAACTCCACCTGTGTGATGTGTTCCACAGAAATGTTCTTTTTCCTGTTTCCTCCATCTTTCATAACATACGCAGTACCTTCATACATGCCGCGACCGTTCACACGCATCAGTAAGGCAAGTACAAACAACACAACAACAACATACAAGACAGATAAACATTTCTGATTTTCAGCCACTACAGGTCAAGTTAAACCGACTCAAAACCTGGATGCACAAGGAAATGACACAACTTTATTTATTCTATAACCTTCGGAGTAAACACAGTCTTCATCAAGCGTAGAAAAGGTTTTTAACATTCTGGATCTAAAAAATCCAGTCTTTCATTAGTGTGGATGAAAAAATAAATAATTGACACTGACGTAATGATGCATCCTTGTCACTATGACTCCCTCCTGGCTCTACTTCCCTTTTCTAGCTTCATTAGCTACTTTTATGTTGTTTTACTGTGCTCTTTCTTTCCTCTCTCTCTCTCTCTATGATTTGGTGTCTTTCTCTTCACCCCCTTCTCTCTCTTCCTCTGTCCCTTCCTACCTCTCAACTCTTCCTTTCTTGCTCAATTTCCTTCTTTTTTGGCTTTTGCTACGCACCCTCTGTCTTCTTGCACGGCCAAGGGAAACAGCACAACTAGTACGCTTGACGACTCATATTTCCAAGGAAAAATTCAATTTGTGCTCACCATGTACTCACACATAAACCACAGCGAAGGCTTTATATGTATAAAAAGTCAAATTAGGGCAGATTGGAGCCATTTCCCTCTCAGCCATTGCTAAGACACCGCAGCTTGCTGGCTGAAGTGGTGAGGGAAATGTTTTCTTTTTTAACCTTTACTTAACCTGCAGTGTCGACTAAGAACAACATATTCACAATGACAAGAGGCAAAAGGCCTGCTGGAGGGGAAGTGAGGCGAGGTGTTTCACAGTCACTCAGAGTTACAGAGGTGTGAAAGGCTTTTTCCTCGCAGCCTTTGTTGAGCTGTTGACTGCGTTTTCCATGTTGACTATGTTTTTCTAAGTGGCGGCGAGACCGCTTCTGTGGTCAGCTGTGTAGAAAACAAAAAACACACTCACACACTCACACAGAAGACTAGAGGTTAAACCATATTTTGGAAAATCACTGCCAACTTCAGACCTCGTCAGACACGCATTCCACCAAAGCTGACATGTTTATTCGATGATGATTACAGATCTTTTTTCCTCCTAGAGTCCTAGATTGATGGCATATATCAGACTTGTACATTGTGTAATGTCACTATTATGCAAACAGCAACACGTTTTGTTGATGCATTTTTTTGTGCCTGTGTCCTTGGAGATAAAAATCTTTGCAACAACAAATACCGTCATAAATCAGACAGAAGACACAGAGCCAGAGGAGGAACAGCCACAACCACAACAGGTGTTAAGAGGAAACCATTTGTCTTCCTGTGAGGGTGGTTTTTACACCGTGTGTGTGTGCGTCATGGTGGTGGTGTGTTTGTGTGTCATTCTACAAGGTCTTATTTGTGATCAAACTCCTTTTATGTCTTAATTGTTGAAAACAAGCTCCTGCAAATCCAGTGTTTTTGCTAAGGCTTCTGTTTTAAAATGTGGGATTTAACAAAAAAAATTTAATCATCATTATAAAACCACTTTTGTGTCCTTTAACTGATGCAAAAATGCACCACAGTTTCATCAAGTCACAACTCAACATGTTGACTTTGTTGACAAGGAGCTGCAGAGCTGCTGGGTAATCTAGGAAAGGGGAATATTGAGCATCGCAGGCAGCACATTGATGCCAAGACAGACTGCTGATCTGCCTGATTTGTATGTCCTGCATTGGAACAAACTTGCTCCTGCCAGTGTGAAAAAACAAAACAAAACAAAACACAGAGTTAAGAAAACAATTGCGCCAGTGAGCTTGAATGGCTGTCAGCCAAGCATCTCAGACACCTGGGCTCAGACCAAAAAGCTCTCCACTTGTTGGAGGGAAAAGACTATGGAGACCACTATGGAGGTCACAGTCAGTCAAAGGCATCTGGGACTGAACACCTAGATATTCTGATACACCTCAAAGCTGCAGCTTGAGGTTTTATTAAAATGCCTGGACAACCACCTCCACCCTTTCTATGGAGATGTTACAGCACAGTGAAGTCTCGAGGAAGGGGCACACAGCAGGGCTGGCACTGCCTGTCAGTTGCCGTCACCTCTACGTGTTCTGCATCTAAGCAGCAACTTCCTGTTCTGTCCATTCTGTGTACGTGCAGAGAAATCCTGATTTCTTTGAGAACAACTTGTCAAGATCTGCTAAGTGCACTTTGCTGTAGTGTTTTTGCACTGCACTTCCTGGAGGTCACCTGCCAATCAAACACCACAGGGAGGTCTGCAAGCTGGAGTTTCAGTAAGTTGTGTAGTCAGTGACTGTCATTACTTGTTTTAATGACTCAGTTCCTTTCCTGTTTATCCCAAACAAACTGCACAGCGGAAAAGATGTCAGTCCTGCGCGTCTGAGGATTTTTCCAGGGAGAGAAGACCTATCAGCAAACGGAAATTTTTTCTTCCACGGTGTATACGTTCAAACATCAGCAAAAGAAGAGAGCAGAAAAATAAACGGTTACTTTTAATTAAAATAGATGATTACTCGGTGGTGAGGCACATTTTCTTATCACTTGTTTCTCTGTGCAAAAGACAAACAAACTGAACCAAACTTCTCTAGGAGCCATTTTTCTATTACCCCGGTCATCACACTGAATCACTAATTTTCTTTACCTCATTATTCTTTCTGATATGATCACTGATGCCATTTTCAGTCGAAAGGGAAGCTGCACTGGTGGTTACTAGAAGCAGTTAATGTTTGTCACATGGGTCGAAAATATATTTCTGTATTCATGTACATATACGTATGTACATGTGATTTCCTGATTTTTTATTTTTAATAAATTTGCAAACATTAAAAAAAATGTTTTCACATTGTCATTATGGGGTGTTTTGTGTACAATTTTGAGGGAAAAAATGAATTTAATCCATTTTGGAATAAGACTGTGACATAACGAAATGTGGAGAAAGTGAAGCACTGTGAATACTTTCCGGGTGCACCGTACAAGAACCGATTAATAATGTAACACAGGCGTGTGTGAATGTAACTGGGAAGACGCCAAGAAGAAAACACTGATTGATATTTTACTTTTGTTATCTTGGCTTAGGTTTTTCCTGTAGATGAACTGATTCAGTGTGCACTGTTTGAAGTTTTTTTTGATTCTTCATTTTGTAAGTTTTTTGAACTTACTAATTATTGATTCATTCCTACATCCTGTAATATTAAGCTTTACACTTTTAATAAGTGAGTGAAAATCTAAAAAGAACCCTGATGAGTTTAATTTGTTTGGAGCCATAAGAAGTAAGGAGCAGGTGAAAGGCTTTCTGCAGGATCACTACTTTTGTATTTCTTCATTGGATTCAGCTAAAGTGTCGTCTAGACTGGATCTGTATGCAGCCAAAGACTATAAAAAAGTAGGATTTGTATTGACAGTAGATTAAAAAGACACAATGTGAAATTTGCCATTGACTTAGTTTAGCTAAATAAGGATTACACTAACTTTTTAACTTTTTCAGAGTTTTAGAGCTGCTTAAGAATCAGGTCTGAGACACGAGTGAATTGTACATGTACATGTTCCCGTTTCACCGGCAATTTTGTTAAAAAAAATAGCAGAGAAGAAGCCTTAGGTTGGAATGAAAGCCCTTGATATCTAAAGTAAAAAAAGTATCGTATCAAAACCTGAGAGGGTTTCAGCTTTTCAGCAAGGCTACAAACAAGGCCTGGAACTGACTCAGTGCTTGTGACAGGGAGCAATAAATCCTCCAGGTCTTTGCTAGTCAGAACTTGATCATAAATAGAAAAAAAAAAAAAACAGAAGTTGAGTAGCATCACACCTTCCTTCAGGTGCAAGTTAAGCCCTTCTTCTTCTTCGTGACAACACTGCGATTACAGTATCAAATGTTGCTTCTGTTTGGAGGAGTGATGGCAGAGGTGAGGAGGGAGAGCCGGCAGCAATTTTCTGGGCTGAGTGTGAGTTAAAGGTGTGTGTGTGTGTGTGTGTGTGTGTGTCAGTGAAGGGTTTAGAGGGAAGGTGAGGGTTGGGAAACCAGATGTCACTGCGGGCAGATAGGAAGACAGGTGATTTTAACAAGCTTCTAGCTCCAAGCTGACAAAAACTGCGTCCTCCTTCGTGACCCCCCACCTTCTCCTCCTCCTCCTCTTCCTCCCCGATCCTGCCTCCCTCTCCTCTCAAACAAGTCTGAAATCCCAGGAATGTAATTAAAGTCAAAGCTTCCAGTAGTCAGACTGAAAAGTGCTCAATGCACCCATTCGTATGTCACCTCCTCAGTCATGTACAGAATGCTCTGACTGTAAACACCCGAGTAATCAACCCCTCTGTCACCAAATTATATTAAAAAAAAGAAAGAAATGATAATAAATTATAAATAAAGCTGCAGAATTCAAGGTAACACTAGTGTAAAGGTTAGAGAAGCCATCTAACCGAGGGACCAGGTGACAGGTTTGATCCCTGGGCGGGAAAGAGGCTCATCTTCAGCTTGAGCTGTTGTTTCGACTGTTTTCATTAAGACAGATAATGATAGATAATAGAGTGAAAAGAGATAAGAGAGTGAGTGTACTGGGCAGTTTGTCAACAGTGCCATGTGACCAGTTGCAGGCCATCGATCACCCGTCATTTCATTTACACAATCAGTTTGGTTAAAACACAGCGAGGGAAAACTGGGTGTAAAGAATATTCAAATTTAACAGGCTGGATTTGAACTATGCCAGCTTTTTATAATGAGGCTGCAATAGAGAACACCCTGACCAAATTTGTTTCAACTTCAAGGTGAGACCAGGTGGCGTTGACAGAAAAACTTGTCACTGCAACTGCAAAGCCTCCGTACGACGAGTCGACAGACAGAGAGAGATGGGGAATGCAAGCTAAGGATGTGAGAACAGTAAGAAGCCAGAGGGAGCGAGTCAGCGACAGTGTGGGGGAAATTATATGAAAACTGAAACTGCACACTGCTCCGTGGCTTCCAGCTTCAATAAGCATCTTGCTGTTGATTTACGAGACACCCCCTTCATCCAGCTTGCTCCCTGGCAGCGAGCGCCTGACGCACGGCTGACCGATACTGGTCGGCTGCAGCTCACCCAGCTGCCTCCTGCATTACCAGTTAGCATGCCAAGTCAAACATAATGGCTCAGTGCTCTGTCACACAGAGGTGGAGAGGTTCAGTTACTCTCAATGTCCACACCAAGGCAATACCATTCATTCCTCCCAGTTATATAAGTGCTTAACCCTGTCAGAGGATGTGTGGCACAGCAGCTTGTCATGATACAGACTGAAAAAAATGTAAAAATACACAGTATATATTTCTAATATCCAAATATATGATTGTGTAATGCTGCCCTAAGCTTGTTTTATTAAAGTAACAGGCTAAACAAATACAACAACAGCATCTTCCTGTAAGTGATATTCTCATCTTCATCATCATCTATTACTGTCATTCTGTACATTATATCTCAGTAGCTGTGTGTGTTTTATCATTTTCTGAATACATTTTCAATGTTTTTGGATTTCATTGTTTTATATTGTTGATTTATTTGTTTGGTTTGCTGTTTAAGCTTCATATATGAGATTTATACATATACAGTACATGTGCATACATAAAGGTAAATGGGCCTGTTATTTTATTTAATGCATACCATCTACAAATCACCTGTTTATTTAACAATGGGGCGAAAATATTATTTAAGTCTTGGTGAAAAGTTGATTTTACAAATGCAAAAGACTTGATGTTAAAACCTGGAACCTTCTGTCTGCAGAGCAAGTAAAAGATGTGACCAATCAACAGTCACATGCAGTGTGTTTGGACATTCACTTGTTTATTTACTTGTTGATTTGTTGCATTTTTCCCTTGGCGCTCTTTTCTTGTAAACACAGCATTATCTTCAGCACTGTGTGGCTCTGTTTTCTGTATCCTGTTTGCTCTCAAACTTCCCCTCAGTGATCAGGGGAGTTTAAAGTTTCACCTCATCTAATTTGATCTATAATGTTGGTATGTAAAATATATTACGTCCACAGGTGAGACCTGGCTTTTTTTCCACCTCTGAACTCTTATCAGCATGACTGTGGCATGTCTTTGAATTTTTGTGGGGTTTCGAGAACTCAATGGCAAGTGACTGCAAACCTCCATTCCACAGATGAGACACTATACCAGAAACCCCGATGTCAAACACAACACCCGATAGCAGGGGATTGGTTTCTTTCTGCATACCTCCTCCAGGTGTACGGCTGCTTTAGGCTGCTTTTTGGGTGGGGGCTGCCTAGTCAGGAATCAAGGAGAGAGCATGTACTTTCAGGATATGAGCAGGCCCTATAGATTACTTCAAACTGCCCCCGAGAAGATAATAATGTCAAAAGAAAAAATGGAAACACCTCAACACCACGCTGTCCTGATCCAACTTGATTTAAAAACTGATAAACAGTTTTCAGAACTTGCTGACAGAAAGGTCGGTGTGTCCATCTGCATGTGTGTTTATAGAAGGTAAAGCACTCGAAAACTTTGTATTTCTCTATAAGACAATGTTTAAGCAAAAAATACTTAATTATATGTTGATAAAAGCTTAACAGGACTGACAGTAGCACCTTGCTGGTAACATTAATTAACATTAGTCAAAAAATTAAAGCTATTCAATTAATAATGATAAAGAAAACAATAACTGACCACTTATTAAAACAGTTGTTGGTTGATTTAGTGTTGCTTAACTAATCCATTACCTGACATCACCTATTCTGCCCACTTGGTTCCTTGGTTCTGACTAAGTTGGGCTGGGCTCAAATTATATTCAGTCTAATCAGGTGGGGTAGGGTCCCCTAGGGTGAAAAGAACCAGTATTGTTCCAACTCTGGTGGATAGTAGTGGTTTCATGTAAAAACCCTCTGCTTGTAGTAAGAGACAAATTTAAAAAGTAGGTTTTCAGGTCCTTTGAAGAGGTTTCTGCATCTTGATTAAAATAAAGTTGGCTCCTGCACTGTCTCAGGGAAACTAATGAAATAAACAACAAATCACAGATTCGTCTGTACACAGCAGCACTCACAAACATGTCGCACAAAAAGCATGACTGGGACAACAATGAAATCTGTGTTTTCATAGCCTGCCAAGGCACGTTAGTGTCTGAATCGTTTAAAAATGGCTGTTTTCTGAGCCTGTCAGAAGACCAGCATGACATCTCTATCATGTCCGTGACCCCTGAAGTGTAAATATAAAGAGGGGATTTACATCCAGGGGAAAATATGTACTGTACATGTTATGGGAATGTTTTTTCTTTCTGTCGAATGGCTTAGGAACTATTAGTCACGTTGAAGGTCAAAGACAAACACGATTTCTCTGACAAAGAACAAAACAGAAATAGAGAGAGCCAGACCCTGTATAGAAAACTCTCAAACCTCTTATAGTCTGCACCATAATGCAGTGAATACTGGGAACAGACTAAATCAAGCTTAAAGTGGGCCTATGAGCTTATTGGGCCAAAAGGTGAAGTGTTCTTTCCAAGACTGAGGCACCATTTCCTATGATTTCTCAGGGTTTTTTTGAGCCCTGGAAGACAGCAGCACTTTCTCTGCTCAAGACAATGTGACTCACGCGGCAGACGAATGCAGAGAGACAAATCTGTCACACAAAGAAGTGTTTGTACGATTACTCCCAGTCCACTGTGAGATCACGAGGGCGCTCTTTGACACAGTACAGACACGACACGACACAGACATCATGGAAAAGCACAGTAACATCTCTCTGCAGTGCAGGCTACATTTGCAGTTACTTTTTTGGGGGGGGCTCAACTGTAGTCAGAAGGTAAAGACACAGGCTTGTGAATGCAGGGTTCTGATTCCAGTCTGAAGCCTTGGTCTACACACTATTTGCACTGGACATTTTCTGTCAAGAAACAAGTCTGAATAGTTGACTACATGGTTGTCAAACTAATATCCCTAAATCTGCTGTGGGGAAGTTAGATAGACTGCAATCAGACCAAAACAGAAACAGCACAGTAAATATATTTTTTGTTAAAAACAGATTATAGTTTAAATCAAGTTGGACTTCGGGCAGACGCCTGCACAATTATTAAGAAAATGACTTTTGGCAGGAGAAACTTCTAATCTTTGTGTGTTTATTAGTCTGGAGTGACCAATTTTATGCTAGTTTAGAGAAATCAACTAATGTGGACATGATGATAAAATAGGAGTAGTAGTAGGAGAATAGAGTCATTCATTGATTTTTGGCAGCTGCAGTGAGTGAAACTAGAATTCTGAATGAAGATCTTAGTTCTCCTGTAAACTCCTTTTACGACTTAGACGATTACGATAAGTTCCATAAAGACGTCACACAGTCATCTTTAATTTCATAACTCTCTCTATGCTGACATCCCTCTGTCATTTTAGGGAAACGAGTATTTGCCTCCCATATTTTATGGTTCTGTCACAGTCACTAATGGTTCAGGGTTATAAATTATTCAAAGAAAACTTAACTCACCTCCGCTCCAGAATATTTATTTGTCCGAGTCACCAGGTCATCAAGAGACACATTTTGGGCCACAGGCATGTTACGGAACTGGAGAGAAAATATTTCCCATCGGGTTGGAGCATCTGGAAGAGGCACATAGACGATTCGGTCGAGGCGACCTGGACGCATCAGAGCCTGTGGGATGGAAAGAAGACAGTCAGCGTCTGATTTACCCTCATATTTCAAAATACTGTCACACACAAGTCTGTCAAGTTGAGGCTTACACATCAGTACTGATCATCAGTGAAATGTTCTCTGGCTAGCTGTGGGTAACACATGTAAAATTCAGTGGAGTTATAATTCTTTGTTTCATATCTTTTCCAGCACATTTTTTGCACATGATCACTTTGGCGTCACAGAAATGCTCTCAGGACACCATGACTCTGACCTCTGACCTCCTCACTGCTTACTTTCTATGGTGGAGAGCTAGGAACTGAAGCTTACTCCTCTTTAGACAGCACCATGAAGCAAATGCCTAAAATGCAAACTGTGAAATTTTAGTTTTCCACTTCTTGCAGTCAGCGTGGAGTCAGTGTTGACGTTATCTGATAAACCGTCCACTTCCTACAGATCACATCTCTGTGACCCCAAAACAGTCCTTGAGTACCCAAAGCCGCCGCTGTCTCGCTTGTCAGACGTCATTAAGTGGCAGGCGCCTCTCAAACACAGACAAGCAGACGGACAGACAAATTTGCCCTGTCTCCATTCACTCTCCTCAGCCAGGCCGTGACAAGCTGGACTATGGTATAGTATTGTTTGGTTTGGGTTGCGTATCCGTTTGACCAGCCAACTAGTTGAAGAACAGCTGGATTGAAAATAACAAACTGCATTTCACTCAGTGTGAATTAGCCATTAATTTCAGCAATGGAATGAAGCATCAACAGAAAAACAAACATCAACTGGAACTGACAGTTTCCTTGTTATTGTTCTTCCAAGACTCAGTGAGGCCTGGTTGTAAAGACAGTGGAGTCCCTGGCTTTGGGCCAGGCAGGCCACAGCGGGGGCCTAAACCCCGGACGGGGCCGGAGACAATCGCAGACGTAAGTCATGCAGGAGGTCACGTCAGGAGTGATCAGTGAAGGTTGGAGGGACCAGACCAGCGGCCTTTGAACTCTTGTTTGCATAGTCATCACTGCTATTCCTGCTAATCTATATGTGCAATGTATCCTTCAAGTCTGATAACCTCTTTATGTCTTTTATACACTGAAAATAGACTATGAACATTAGCAGTATGTCATCCTGTTTGCATGATGGGTAGAATGGGACAACCCGCACGATGATAAGTAATTCATCAGGCAGAAATGCCAAAGATTTGCTTGTGCCAGCTTTTCAAAGTTTCAAAGTATTAATAATCTATAGGAAGATGACATGCTGCTCGGTTTTATACCTTTGTAAACTGAATCTCATTGAATTGTTTGTCGGACAATTTAATGATGTCAGCTTGGGCTCAGTGATAGTAACAACATTCTTCTCTATTTTCAGGCATTTTATTGATCAAATCATCGACTGAACAATATGGAAAAAAATGACTGAAACGCTGTTTCCAAGGTTAAAAATGAACTTTGAATGTCAGCTTTTAATCCACCGTGGACAAGAAATCCTCAAAGTGCTGAGAAAAGCGTAAATCTGAGCATCTACAATTCCATGACAATTGATCCAGTAATAAAATGAAGAGCTCCAGCCACTAAATGGATCTCGGTGGGATTATTTTGTCAAGTGCTGTCTCCGAGGTCAAGAATGAACTAAAAAATGTTAGTTGCATCCCTATAATAAAGGTGCTATGACAGGAACCATCAAACTGTCTTTACCATGTTACATTTTAAGTCCATTGGCTTGAAAATGTGCCGGATGCAATTTTAAGAGTTTTGTTTTATGATTTTCTTTCCCCTCTGGATAACCGATTCCCATCTACTGAGGCGATGGACAGTTTTCCTGACTTTTATCTGTTGCTTTTTTGCGTTCTTGTGTATGTGTATGGAATATGAGAGGATGGAAACTGGAGACAAACATTAGTAGCTTCCCTTAGGTAACCACAACAGAGCCATGGCTGACAAAGGAGCAATGGATCATGAGAGAAAATGTTCTTGTTTTTCAGGTCTCTGGATTCTTCCACTCATTTGAGGAGAGTGTCTGGCTGTGGGTGACGAACCATCGGCATCAGCGGATAGAAAGGAATAACGTCACTGTGAGTGAAAGCAAGGAAAGGGGGGCTGTTGGGGAGACCTGCTGGGAGATGGATGGATCAGAGGTTTAAGGGCTGCAGCATTAAATTAAAGTCATAAGGACTTGAGACTTGGGGAACTTGATAAGGCATGCCCAGCAAAATAACTATAAAACAACATGTGTGAGAGTTTTTTCAGTTCTTCCACAAGTTAGTGGGTACTGTCGGTTTGTTTGTGTGCAGGAGGCGAGACGGGTGCACTGGGGATTGCAGCCTGTGGTTGTTTGTCACAGCAGGTCGAGCCAGTCGCGGCAGTGCGTTATGCACTATGCAGAGGACGTGCCAGGGACACTTCCTGAGTTGCTCTCCCTGGAAGTATCTGGCGGCTGTGTGCCAACACAAACCTGCTGACCCCCGGCTAAGTAACTCACACACACAGACACTCCCATGCACACTGACAAACGCGTGTACATGAGCATGCATGTAAGCACACACACACGCACAGTTCTGGTAAACACTCTTTGGCTTGTTCCTTTTAATAATGCAAAAACACCGCCTGCTACTTTATCAGCCGTTAATTCTCTCCACACATATAATGGACAAGTGCCCGTGGCTTCCAGGCACTCAGGCTCCAAGGGTTCCACGGCGCTCCCTTAAAGCAGAGCCGACCCTCAACTTTGAGACTGCTAAACTCATCTGACTGCCCTGGAGGGAAAGAAAGGCTTTTTTTTTTCCTTTCCTCTCAGCAAGAGCAGGGGGCCCATCCATCACTTAACAAGATACACTTCCTGTTCTCAAGGATCCGGGGGTGGGGGTAGGAGAGCAGGAGGAGGAGGGGGAGGTGGGGGAGGGAGAGGAGTAGGAGGTGAGGAGGGACCCCGAAACACAAATACTTGGCTTGGCATGTCGGGCAAGCGTTGACGGGCTCTTTTCGAAAGGGCATCATTCCACCTGAAGTCTTGGCTGAACTGGCAGAAGGAAAGAGAAGAAGGAGGGAGGGAAGGAGAAAACAGGAGAGGAGAAAAACCACCAGGCCGAGGGACCCAGACAAGCCACTTGAAAAGACTAAAGGACCAAAAGCCTACAAACAAACACAGATAAGTGGAGTGGAAGACAGCAAACTGCCATCGACAAAACGCAGCTGGATAAATTCTCTGTTGTTCTAACACGAGTCTGCATGACGGATCGCACAACCTTGTTGCACCACTGACATGATAGGCATCATTACACATGAGCCATTAGTAATTAGAAATGCCCCTAGGTAAGAAATACCAACTAGCTTTAAGTCAACAGTGAAGCATTTCTATACCACTAAAGCTGAGTGAATGTGCACTGTGGCCTACACTGCAAAGCAAAGTCAAGCACAGTGCGACAGTGAGAAAGTTTTGAAAAACAAATGGGGCCTTCGCCGAATCAGTCGAGCTGATCAAAACACACAGAGAGAAAACAGCAAGACAGAAGAGAAAAAAGAACTCATCCGCTCTCTCTCTGCGCCAAGTTTCACTGCCGATAACAACAGTAATCATTCCAGGCATTGCAATCCTCCTCAAGAAGTGATTACCCCCTAATGACAGACGACTTCCTATCTGTGAAGCCCGGTACGTCTCCCTAACCAGTGAGGAATGCTGGGAATCTTCTCCTTGGAGCGTTGTTGCTGAGCACATTCTTGGCCAGCTCCGATCTGACCGGCTCTGAGCTACATCTACAAACTGTTTACAAACGGACGCCCCCGCAATTCAGGTGTCTTATTCTTAGATGCCAGCTTAGACACGGCGCGGCTAAATCAAGATCAGATCCGCTTCGTTGCTCACTCTCCCTTCAGATCAAATAAAAAAATGAAAGGAAACACTGAGCTCATAATACTGAACAAGATGACTAAGTTCTTCCCTGCACATCTGGTGAAATCTCTCTTTTCTTCAAAAACTCTTTTAGTTGGTGCTTTTTCCAGTGTGCAGGATGATAGCAGGCTGTCTGGGTGAATAAGTGGCTTGCCTGAGGAGACATGAGTTGACTTTGTTCCCCGCCTGAAGGCACTTGCTGTATGTGGTTTCCTAACCTGTCAGTCCGCAATCCTCAGAGGCCTTGGTGAGTCATGCTGACTCGGAGATGGGCCACCCTGGATTTATGCAGTACACACACCAAACAAAAAATGCAGAGAGCGTGATGGGAACCAAAAGCTCACAGAAAGGTCAGAAAGGTCTAATTCAAGTGTTCAGATTTGGGAAATTAATACAGGTTTCTGACTAAATGCTGGACATTGTTAGGTTAAGGACATTTTTTATGGTATCATAGTTGCACTGAAAGTTTAGTTTACCGGTAAATCAGTGAAAGCAACTGCTAAAATTTGGGACATAGCAGCCAATGGTACCAAAGTTTTCCCCTGATGGATACTCCATCCTCTTTAAGTAGTTTAGTTTTAAAGACAAGTCTAAGTGTTTTCAGACTTGATCTTTATACTTGAATCCAGACGCAGGTTTGTTTTTTCCATAGTTTGGCAGAGAGTTTCTGAACCTTACATAGATTGTGCAACACACATCCTTGTCAGGACTCTAAGCCAGTTCTGTGAAATATGCTTTTGGAGTTATTGCAATGATTAATCTTATATGTGTGCATTTTTATTATTGATATATACAGTCATACCGGTGCATGAAGCTATTGGCTTTACATCTGGTGAGGCAAACCCTTATACTGTTATTTTGTGTAACACCTGGACTGAACAGCAGCCTCACACCAAACTCTTGGAGAGAATAAGCTCTCAAACTGTGTGAAAACCCTCTCGAGTTTCATTTTATCCCTCTGCTGTATGTCAGAGTACAACAGAGGCTATCAACCCTGTTCTGTAGCTCAGTTCCACCAAATCCCACATATATTGACTAGTAACTGAAGCAGATTTATACTATCTACTGTAGAGCTCTGCACAACACATTTCTCTAAAAAAGATGACATAATTTTGGACGCGGCCACGCTGTTTTCAGAGGGACACTGGACCTGCTTTATGTCAGTCCTGATTTTGATATGGGAGAAGATCAGAGGAGGAACGGAGTGGGAAGAAAGAGAGAGTAAATCAGAGAGAGAGGGGAGGGGACAGGAGAGCTGAGAGAGAGGGATGAGAGTGACAGGGGAGAGAGAGTGAGCGAGAAACAGAGCAGCAGAGAGAGAGAGAGAGAGAGAGAGAGAGAGAGCAGAACTGGCAACCAGTCAAAAACATGTGAGGCTTTCAGTCTGGATTTTGCCCTTGAGTCAAACTTGCATCCGGCAGGCGAGGCCACCGTGTCCAAGAACCAAATAACTCCAGCGCTGTTAACCCCCTACTGCCCCACATACTCTGCACGGCCAGGAGGAAGTCAAGATTTGTAGTTTCAAAATGAGTGACTTTTTTTTGGCATGATAGAGCAACCCATTTAGGGAAAAAGAAAAACTTAAAATATTTTCCTTCAAAATGCAGTGCACAAGAAGAACACAATGCTGAATCTCTCTTAAAACAAATACATTTAGTTTTGGACGAACATCTCCAAACTGATTTCAGTCTTTTCTACACTTTTAATTTAATTTTGTATGCAGCTCTAACTAAGGGAATTTATTGCAACATGTATGGAATATAAAACAAACTCATTGCTAACTTACTGTATTTGTATGTGAAACTAAAAGTTAGAGCACCTGAAATGTGTGTACTAATCCTTCATCGCTCATACAAGTGTGTAAACGAAAATCTGGAGGTTTATTAAAAACCTGCATTATCTTTAGACGCCTTGTGTCACTTTTTAGTGATGCTGCTGTGTCTCAGCCGTTACTGTGAAAATAATAACAAAGTGGAGTTTTCCTTTAACACATGAACAATTTGGTGTTTGTTTTTGTCCTTCAGTGTTGTGAATTTACACATTTAATTTTTTTAGTATGTGTGGCCCCAGCAGGAGACAGACTCCAAACCTGGCAATGTGTGTGTGTGTCAGAGAGTATGTATCCATAGTGTTGCTGAGCATGGCGTCATTACAGAATTACATGTCACACCTCTTTTACCTTTTATGGTGTGTGTGTATGTGTGTTTGAGGGTCACGATCATATGGAGACCAGGTGAAGGGGCTGAGTCGAGGGAAGGAAGGGAGAGAAGAAGTAGCAGCAGCTGTGTTGCTCTCCTTTTGGGTCTGGGGTGGAGGGTGAGATGGGGAGTGCTCACACCCCTACAGCTGCCTTGGGGGCTGCAATAAAGTCCCTGAATCTGTCAAAACAACCCCGACTGGCTGGCCCTCACACCTCCATGAAAGTAAAAATGGCCACTGCCAAAAAAGCAGACTTATTTTGATAGGAATAGGGGGGCAGAGCATGTGTGTGGTGTGTCGGTTCGTGTGTGTAAAGGGTGGCCCACCAGAAAAAAAAAAAAAAAAAGGTGAAGAAAAGCAGAGGAAATTAGACTGAGGCCATGTTGAAATGTCGACTCATTGGAGCCCAAAATAAAAAAAGCACTACAGCGGCCGCCATAAAATACATGTATGTTTGCTTTACAAAGGGGCGTTTCCTGTGAGCTGTCCGCAGTTCACTGTTTAATTCTACAGGGCCTTGCGTTCGGTGTAAACTCGCCAGGTCTGGTTTCCATAATCCACCCCGGAGCCTGTAGGCACCCTCCAAACTCCCTTGGTCGAGTCGCTGCCTTGGACGAACCGGCAGAAACAACCAGGTGCCGAAGTTTTTCCTCCAACAGTTTGATTCTTTTGCCATCTCAGCCATGACTCTGAGCCACTTTCAGCCCCCCCGCCCCATTACTACACTACTTGTATTCCTCTAGTATGTTTGTGTTTGGCTGAACTGTTTCCTTAATTTAATACCATAAGCAACTGCAGTCTGAAATGTGCAATGATGCTACTGTCTTTGTCGACAGCACACAGACACGCACACACACACACACACTTCCCCCATTCCCTTCTTACACACACCCACACACAGCCCCCACTTCCCGCCAAAGACAGACTGCAGGTGCCAGGCCCACCTCGGGGTCCCTGCCGGGCTCTCGTTAGGCTTGGTGCCATTCAGGCGGCTTCTAACACGCAACCCTGAGTGCTTTGTGTTTCTCTGACGGCCCTTGTCATCCTCTTCGTATAGTTGCGGAATAAAAGAAGACAGAGAGGAGGAGGACTTCAGGGATTATTGCTCTGAAGAATTTGACAGAACCACAAGGCTGAGATTTACCTCACAAATTTAAAGGATATAATCAGTATATAACAGTGTTTTTTCTGTTTTAAAGACAGCCACTGGTTTTCATTAACTTCCATATAAAATCCCCTTGTAGAGACTTAAAACTTGCTTGAAACAAGACAGTCCATCACAATGAAAATCATGTCTGCAATTACTACGTCATTGATTTTAACAGTTCAGACTTAAGTTGATGTTTTGCTGTGACTTATTATCACAAACGAGTGTCTGCAATTCACTTGTATACTGTGGTGAAATGAATGGAAACCAAGGACTGCCTGGAAAAACAGATTAAAACATCCCAAAAATATAAAACACTATTCTACACTTTGGAAAATGGCCGGCAGTAAAGCTGCGTGATTTGTAGTTGAGAGAAAAAAAACAAGCAAAAGGTCTTTAAACTGTGCAGTCCTGTAAAAAAGGAAGCAAAGGATCCATTTTCATTTTTGAATGCACTGAAATTAACCAGTGCTCAGACATCTTCATCATTAAGATGGATTCTAGGAGATATAAGCTAGCACCGAATATTTCTGAATATTTAATGTGCTCAAAGGGATTCACCTTCTGTACCTCATGTGACTGCGTGCAAAACCAGATGGCCAAACATGGTTTTGCCTTCTGCAAATATAGAAACGTCTTGCCACTAAGTGATCAAGGATGATGTACTACTAGAGACAAAAATGGGGGAAAAAAAACACAGAATATGTTCACACCATGACAGACTCTTTTCAAAACTTTACTGACAGTTGCAACACCTCTCCACTGTGAAACTGTAAAAAACAACAGCTATTTCACAGGGCTTCATTGCATCACATATTTTATGATGGAAAAAAAAAGACTGGCACAGCTTTAAGCTGCATGTAGCCAAAAAAAGTTCAAATACAGAAGTTGGCTCTCATCATGGCAGGGTACCATTAAATTCAGCACCAGCATCACCAGCTTCACCATCATCACCAGCACAGTTATCACAACTCCATCATCTCTATGGTTGCCATCAACATCATCATCATCTTGAGGCCCAGGCCTATGTTGGTGTTTTCAACCTGGTTGCAACGCTCCTGTGCTCATAAACAAAGGCATGTGCGCTATCTCACACAGACACACACAAATACACACTGAGACTTGAATGCTCACACATGCTGCCACTCACAGATACTCACCAAAGAGACAAACATAAACAGGAGTGTTGCTGAGTGACAGACCCGACTCAGCTGGATCAGTTTCCACTTCCGTGAAATCTAAACATTAGCTTGTTTACCCTCATCCTGAGCCGAGACTGGGCCTGGGTGAGAGAGGGGAGTGTGTCTCAACATGTAGATGTGTGTGTGTCCAAAGAGACAGAAAATAGCGCACGTTAGTAGAATGAGACAAAACCCAGATAGAGAAGGAACACGACAGGACAGACAGTCCTCTCCCTCTCACCTGCCTAGTCCCTCCATCATGACTTCAGCCATGACATGTTTCACACAGCTGTCACCACAGCCCATACTGGATGGCTGGATGATTAATCAGTAATCGAAAAAAAAAGAGATATTAAGATATCAAAATGAGGATGAAATAATTACAGCATTAAAAGTAAGAGAAAAAAAAACAACAACTTGGCATCATGGTTGGGCTGTTGCAGCTGGTGGTGCCAGTCAGGACCCTGTTATATGCAAAGCATCAAAACTTTAAGTGGAAAGTGTTTCATACCAGTCACTTGCAGTGGGCAGCACACTACAGAGGACACAGTATGCAGGTGATATAAAACACCCCCAGCCACAGCCAGATTTGCTTTCTCTACAGAATTCAAAAGGCTTTTAATGGGGCTAATTTGCAAACACTCATTGCTCTGAGGATAATTAATTCATTAATTTTTATTTTCTATGATTTTCTACCTTGTCCCAGTCTTTTCTGAACTCAAAACTGTATTCCTTCAGGAAAGAGTAATGTTTTATTAAAGCTCATTTTCTACTACATTTTGGCTGCTTGGGGAGAAAAACAGATGAAAACCTGCATCTCTTGAAAATTTAATTCTGGTATAGTTTCGTTAAGTTGTACAATTCCACATAATTTGGGGGCTTTCACAAAGAATTAATCAAAGTGTCTGACTCTAAAAACTTTCAACTACAAGTACAATTGAACTGTATCTGCTTTTTTGTCCTACTGCAGTTCACACAAACATCATGAGCTGCATGCTGAATGTAATCTACAACATCAGAGCAATTAGCCACCTACTGCAGGAGATAACAAGACAGGGGAAGCGGGGGTGGGGTTTGAAGAGGAAAAAAAAAAAACCTGTGTCAGATTTCACCACAGACAAGGTCACCCTCTCTTGGTCTCACCTCAGTGCCCTGGCTTGGTAACCGGATCTGGCGCAGGACGGTGACAAACCTGTTTTTGTCACAGCAGAGGTGCCCACTTGGTTTACATGCCCATTGTGTTTACAACACCTCTACATTATTATTTTCCTCCTTGTTTTCTGTCCCCTGTGTACCTTTAATTTACCTGTGAAGGGATTCACAGAGTTGTGTGTAACTATGCACAGCTGTGAACACACCTTCACACACACATGCCTGTGTGCACTAAAAAAAAAATTGTAAAAAGGTTCGTCCCAATTCCAGAGCCAAAGCATCATCATTGATGTTGTGCTACACAGCCAAGTTAACACTTGGTATGTTTGTAATTGTGCTGCCTATGAAACTGCACTGTAATCCCTTCCAGCTGCCTCCCTCACTCACCCATCCACCCTCCTCTTCCTCCTCCTCACTCCCCTTTCAGAGAAACTGTAGCTGCAGCTCTGAGTATGTTTTCCATGGGCCCTGGTGGATTCATCCTGTTGACAGCGCCAAGCCTTTTATGCATCGAAAACACAGTATTCCCTTTCAGGTGGAGAGACGATGGAAGGGAGAAGGGGAGCTGGGTTGTGCGAGGTGGCGGTGGTGGTGGGGGAGAGGCAAGGACAGTCCCCACAACAGACTTCAAAACTTCAAAATCTTGGTCCTCATCTCTTCACAAAAAAAGAGAGTGAGAGACAGACAGTGAGAAGGGAGGGGATGAGGGATCAAGAGAAGAAGAAGGGGGGAGCGGGGGGAGAAAAAAAAACAACAACGGCACAAAGGAGTGCGTAATTAAGACAGGAAATGGGAGAAGAGAGGAGGGCTCTGGGGGCTTTCAGAAAGAGGCTGGCTGGGGTCGCTTTTCCAGAGAGCAGAGGAGTGGGGCTGATACCCGAGCCGTCTGAATGGAAATCAGATAATCTGTTAACACAAGGCATGGCCCAGATCCTGCCTGCAGACTGACATGGATAGGCCAGTTCCTGTTCCAATCCGCTGTGGTGGCACAAAGTGTTGCCAAGGCAACCAGCTGTTCCAGCCAAACTTTGCCTCTCTCTTCGAGCCGGCGGCAAAAGCGACAGGTGGGGCAGCGAGGTGGGTAGAGACAGCACTGAGGCGCTTGTGAAAACACAAAGCTACCTCAATGCTGAGACGACACAGAGGTAGGAACTTAACACCAGTCGCCATGCAAACAACAATGCTGCTGAACTCTGGCAGTGGTCATTAAGATGGTCTCCTCTTCTAAACGGTTCTTCTGTCCATATATANNNTCTCAGTCAGCCCAAAACATTAGAGGGGAAATATTTTTTGTGTGCAAAAAAAAAAATGTGTCCAGTAACAATGTACTGTGGATTTCTTTTATGTATTCGATTTTGGTGTGAGCACCACAAATAGAATTAAAAATTCCATTCAGCCCCGTTGTACTGTGGTGGAGGAAAAAATCTTGCTGATGATTATTTAGAAACCTGGTGAATTTGTGTGAGTCGACTCTTTAATTTCAGTTTTTAATTTTTTAATTTTTAGTTTCAGGGTAGGTGCCAGTACCAGACTTATTATGTGGATCAGGTATTGGCCATAACGTGACTGGTCCTCATAAATTCAATACGTACACTTTTAAAATGAATTGTTTCTGATACCAGTTATATTTATTTAGTCAAGGCACACAGCCAGCTCAGTTTTTAGTGCCACAGCAGGACTTGGCCTCAGGTTATCTTATATAAAAATAATTTCAATAAGTATACAGAGTTTGAAAAAAAGAGAGCACTGGCATAAGATAGGTACTCAGTATCAGTACACTCTGAGTTAAGGCATTAGAATCAGTAGCATGAGAGGAAAAAGTTGGACTGGTGCATTCCTATCTTTGACCACTCAAACCAATGGAAACCAAGCTGGCTGTCTGCCCTGCAATATAAACTACTGCCCTGATCAATGCAGGCTGCTACTGTTGCTAACTAGCCATATTATCACATCTGGTGAAGTGATCACATTTTTAGCACTTCTTCTATGATTTAACTCACACACGTTCTACATTTACACAGCCTGAAACACTAAAACTCCCTCAGCCAAACTCAACAGTCTCCCTTTTCCACACTTCCCCAAATAGTAGATTTTACAACTTTATGCTCATTTACATTTTTGTGTGCTTTGTCACAGTATCATTTGCTGCTGCTCTAAAAAAAAAGGGTCCAAAACTGACTAATCTACCTAACAGTGGTGTTGGTCCCAATGAGGTGTTAGGATCAAACTCTCCCCACAGTACCATAAAAGTGTTATTTACAATGGTCTGAACAACTTTATAGATTCCCCTGGAGGTGAACAGGAGGCCACAGCTTTAAATCAAGGCTGGTTAAAGGTAGCTATTTCAACCCTTTTTCAATTTAAACCACATTCATATTTTAAGAGCGGCGACTTAACAACAAGAAGGAACAAATCTCTGGCAATAAAGCCCCACCACTTGACCCATGTTGTTTCCCAGCCTCCCCTCTGATTATCAAATAGCTGAGCTGGAAGAGATGAGGGGAAAAAAAGAAAAGAAAAGAAAAAAAACAATCGGAAAAAAAAACAACAAAAACAAAACAAAACAAAAATAAAAAAAACCCCACCTCCTACAGGACCTCCACCTCTGCTCCCACTTCAAGAGCAAGGCGGTGCAACATGCAGCGGTGTACCGCAGCTCAAACTTCCCCTTCCTCTTGAGGGGAAGCCATTTTATTGTGTTCCTCTGAGATAATTGCCAATCCTTTAAATGAAAGGGTTTTCTCAGTGCTCTGGTAATTACTAGATACGCAGCAAGGGTCTGGTGAAGGAGGGGGAGGTAGAGAAAAAAAAAGAGAGAAGAAAACATGACAGGCAGGTATTAAAATTCAATGGGTGGGGCAGGAAGGAAGTCGAGAGAGGGATGTGTTGAAACAGAGAGAATGAGGGAGGGCTGGAAGGAGGGAGGGAGGCACGTTGTGCTGCTGTAGCCTCCGTTTGGGGTTGAGGAAGGACATGTTTATGGTCTGAGGGTTGAGCCTTTTTTTTTTGATCCGGTACAGCAATCATGTGCCAAGTGCCATGGACACATCTGCTCCTGGGCAATCCCTTGCCATGGTAAACTGATTTATGTGGTGATCACTAAACTCTTTTTCTAAATCACTGATCTTTTTTTAGGAACTTCCCATCAGATCTGGAGCAGCTGAGCTGAGCTGAATAATTCTTTCAGACAGCGCAAATTACATACTGCGCTTCCTACTCGGTGCGTTGAGGAATGTCTGTCAGTGATGATGGAGAGATTGAAACCCAAAGCAAACTGTAACTGCACGTGTAGTTATACACCTCAAAGGTTTCTGGATGCACTGGCACAGTTTCACAGCACAGCGCCGTGAATCACCTCAGGTAAACACACAGGCCAACCGAATAATTGAGGGGCACTGCTGTTAGGATTACACACTTATTAACTATTGCTGTTTCACAGCTTGTTGGAAATAGAGTCTAAGTTCACACGGCAGCATAGATTTAACAACAATGATTAAAAACGCTGGTTGTACAGCAATCTAAAATAAAGAGAACGAGCATCTTAAAAGATGCTGAATGAGTGCAACCATTAACATATTTGTCCCTGTTAAGGCCTGTTTTCCAATGTGATGCACTGCATGTTCTGAAAATGTTATATGATAAGTGTCCTTCCCCCAGAACAGTTAGAAAACTCTAGGAAAATGTAACCACATCAACTGAAAACTGGGCAGCTCCACAAAACAATGGAATCCAATGCCAAAGTTATTAAAATTAATAATTTCTACAACATCTGCACAGATATTCTACAACCTCCTCCACACTACTGCATGGAGAAGGTTTGGTTAAGGCTAGGGCTTGTTGAAATCAAGAAGGGAGCTGTGAGGTAACAATTCTGCACTTCTTTTTTCTCTTGGAGATTATTTTTAAAGAATTTCTGGTTTTATAAACTGAAGGCTGGATCCCAAAAAATAGGGAATGTGCACCATTAAAGTACAATATCAACAAAAGCTGGTCCTGCATTATTAGCTTATGCTGCGCCACAGGGGAGGGGAGCTCATCTGTAAAATGCACATCAGCCATTGTGCAGTTCCTATAGTCGTCCAAGTTAATTTAGTTCCTACAGCACAGCACAGTTGTCCTGTAGTGTTGACAGGTATGTCTGTCTATCTAGACCTATCAAATGTTCTTTTTACATGCCATCAGGTATCACTTACACACTTTCCCCTGTGGTCCCTGACCCTGGAGAATGGCCCTTCAGATGCCCAAAGAGGCCCTGGGCTTGTCAAAGGATCGCCTGTTGAGGGCCTGCTGGCCTGATGGAAAAAGGTGTGCTTTTAGCTTGTTATGTGACACGGAGGGGAGACAGGCCAGAGGAAGGTGAGGGGAGGAGTGTGGGGATGGGGGGTCAAGGCGCACAACAATGGCCCTTCTCAAGTCGGGAGGGCCCATCAGTTAAGTGTGTTTTCCTGCAATTTGAGAAAGTGGAATCTGGTCAAATTGGTGTCCTCTTGAGTTCCGATTGCATGAGCTATGTGACCGGGGGGAGGGAGGGAGAGAGGGGCGGGAGGAGGTGAGATTGGGGGCGTGTTTGAGGGGGCTGGTACTGCCTTAATTGATACTTTCAGCTCTTCCGAAAGAGGAGCAAAATCCTCAGAAGTGCTGAACAGCGGCATTCCAGGTCAGACTGGCTGTCTCCATGGCGACGGTCAGGGGGGAGAGCCAGCCACGACATTCATGCCTGAGATTGGATGCTGGAAATGGATACGGAGTGACAGGTCAGCGCCACGAGCCACATAACACACTGCAGCCACAAGGTCACTGGACTGAGGCGGCTTAGGCATCCTTCACTCGGGCAAAGAGATTCGACCTGAGAGTCAGGGGTCAACACAGCATCACAGCCATGGACACGCTACATATTCTGAAAACCAACACAGCGGACAGCTGTAGTTCAATGCTATGGGGCTTACAGTTGGCTCAGACAAACGATCTCCCAACTCTGAAAGGACTTTAATGAGATTATTCTAGATATAAAAAAATATGGGTTACAGTTTTTTTCTCCTCACATTTCAAACAGGTGTGTACTCGAGTCCTTCTCAAAACCTTGATGGATACACCTTCTGTCAAAGGCGGGAAGAAAAAACAGGTATTAAGTTTTAAAGCATTCAGATTCAATAAGCAGGTTTTAAACTGAATCCAGATTTGATAATGTGACATTGAGCTCCTGTCATAGTTGTTAATACAACAAGTACTGCACACCTTGGATCTCAGTTTGGAGAACATTTAACATTTGGGAAGCCTTAGTACCAAAACCAAGCAACGGTCTCACAACTGGGACAAAAAAAAATATGAGCAGTACCAAGCCCACGTACCAAGTAATTTCATGTCCTACAGACTAATACAATGGAACAAGATAACACTTGTACAAGCTGAGAACTACAACAGTGTAGAGTAGTACGACAGTTCGTTGAGGAATACTGCGACAAGATGTATGGAGGTTTGTAGTCTTATGTGGGCTGGGCACCTCGATCAAATCAATCAATCACACAGAGCTGATCATTGACAGGAGGTATATGGAGATCTCAAAGTAATAACTGCATTATGCGCAGTCCTATCTATTCAGTAAACTCAGCAACGCCCTGTTTGCAGAGACATATATCCTTCCTTTTACAAGGGGATATTATTTTACAGTCTCCTGACCTTGGGTACATGGAGTGAAACACAAAACCGCCCACCAATCTATTTCTGTATTTGTCTTACAGTAAGCTGCCGGTAATTGAATCATGCTCTCCAGGACTGCTAGACATGAATGGTGCTGTGGACGCATTCAGACTTAGTCACAGTGGTTAAGAACAAGGCATAATCTTGCGGCTATTGTGTTTAGGTCATGTGACTCCAATTATGTTTGTTTTTCCTTCACTTTGTTTTTATTACTTGAACTGTGAGGTTTTACATGTCAAGTTCTCTGACACAGAAAATCAGGTGATCCGTATTAAAACTTTGCTCTTAGATGTTTTTGCACTTCATCCATAAATAAGCTCTTTGAATTTGGCTCTTTATGCTCATAATCCTGAAGGATAAACGACATATAGACCTTTAAAAGCAACACAAGTGTGTTGCATCTTTGAAAATACCACAGATATAATACAGAGAAAGTCCATGTTAGAAAGTGCATGTGGAATCAAGGTAATTTTTTCATGACTCAAGTCTTTAGTATGCAGTGTCTTTTGACAGATTACACCAGACAGGTATGATGTTAAGAACAGCGTAAGAAAAGACATCCGAAAAGTGGGCTATCAAATAAGAAGAGCAATGTTTTTCAGTTCATCTGTGAATTGAACTGATGCAGAAGAAGCTCGTCTACTTCGACTTCTGTCATGTCTGCTCTGTAAGAAACTAACCGCACCTCTGTTGTGTAACAGCTCCGGATCTGGGTGATTCCCTTTGGCAACAAAACAACAACCCTCATTTTCTAAAGATAGATAAACTGGTCTTTTCGCATGCTGTCAACTGCTTAATCTCAAAACTAACAAACCACAAACTGAAAGTCACTGGCTTTCCAACAACAAGCCTCTGCTCCTCCACCTAAGATCCGTTTTGGAGCCACTCATTCATATGAGTGTGTATTCAAAACACTTTAATGATCAGACCAACTGTTCTACATAGGCACGAAAAATGAAAGTATTCATTCAGCCGGAATGATAATAGGTTAATGACAGATAAAATTGGGCTGTAATATAACCTGAGGAAGTTATTTCCTTTCAAGAACCTTTGCACACATTTCCATAAAATTTGTCAGGGGGAAAAGAAACAACTGGATTTAGATTTGGCAGACGCCATTTTGGAGGCCCATGAGAACTCCCAATTTGGACAATACAGTTTCCCTAGTACTGAAACTACCCAGCATTAATGCTACAAGATTGCTCAAGCAATTCCTCTTAAGGCTGCTGAGAACAGTGCTGCTGCAGTGTATCAATCACAAAAAAAAATAGAACGTCTTTGCAGGCTGCCATCTGCTTGCAATTTCGTGTAAAATCCATTCTAAGAGCAAAAGTCTTCTGAGATAAGCATCTTTTGGGCAAAACTTTCTCAGATGAGGGTCCCCAGTCTAATTTGCGTCCATTATCTATATTTATGTCCTCTGTAGTGTAGTTAAGTAGTTTGTGAAAAACCTGTTTGGTAATAGCATTTACAGTAATACATAAATTTTGAGCTGACTTGACTTGGGGGGTCCTCAGGATGTGAAGGACTGAAAAGTGGCGCTATCACGTAGTCGGTGTGCGTTCAGGTTTAGCAGGCTGTTGCAGGCCGGGTTGTGATTAGGGCTTTGATAAGGCATTGTTGATGGGCTGTGGAAAAGCGTTTTATCACTGGAGCATAATAGCGTGCATAAAAGCCATGATCCTGCACTGAATAAATATGAGGCTGCACACACCCACAGAAAGACAAATGTGCGTGAACACATGCACGCATACACACGTGTGCACGTACACGCCTCGTGCTCGCAGCACCTTTCCTGCAGATTATCTCTGTGAAAGAACGGCAGGATCTAGGGGCTTTTTTCCCCTCCCTGCCTCTCTTTCTCCCTCCCTCCCTCTCTCTCTCTATGTGTGTGTGTTGTGTCTCTTTGCTTCACCACACACACTCTTTTGCTCTCTCTTTCTTCTTCTTCCCTCCTTCCCTATCTCTTCCCACCTTTCTCTTGGTATACTCCTTCCTCTGTGTCTCTGTTTCGCCTTCCACGTCTGAGTGCAAGGTGAGGATCACAAAAGGAACACCTGGCAAACATGGATGTGGGCCTCCTTGTCTCATTGTCACACACCCCCGTCCCTACCTCCCTCACTCAAGAGGAGGAGGTGCACCCCCACTACCTCCACCACTCATTCCCTTCATCCCTCCCCTCCCTCCCCAGCTCGCCTTTCACACGCCAGGAAGTGCTATTCAGACCAGGAGCTGCATGTACATGTCCCTCTCAACCAGTAACACCTCACTTCTTTCTCTTTCTCGCTCTGTGAGTGAGCACACACGTATATATGTATATGTGTGTATGTAAGAATAAGAGAAGGAATACAGGAATGTGAAAGGCAGAAGCAAAAAGAGAGGGAGGATACATAAAGTGGAGTTTGTAGTTTTAACCATCCATGTAGAACTTTCTCCGTGTTCAACTTTTTTGGGGGGCAATTTACAGGAATACATTTAACGTCCTCTGGGGTCACAACATGCTCAACACAAGCAGAGGCAAGAAAACCTTCCACTAAGATAAATTCAATTTAAAAACAACACAAAAGATTGAATTATGAGGCTTTCACTTCTATCTCTGTTCTGGCCTGACAGTTTAATGGCTTAACAAACAGAGAAACCTTCACCTTGAATTCACTGTATGCAGCCACCAGTCTGGCTGAGCCTCCACATATCTTATTATGACTGTCATATATCTGATAAAAACCTAAAAACCCCACACAAGGCTCCCAAGGATCAACTTTACCCTTTAAATTTTATAAATACTGCTGTGTTTAGACAGGGGTCCACATAACCTTAGGATTTAACACATACTGTGCAGGGTCATGCAAACTTTGTATCAAATAAACTAATGGGAAACAGAAGATCTCCGTTATAACTTGGCTTTGGCCTGATTGTAGAGGTTTCAACGGCAGAAAGCCTTCTTGGTCTCAACAATTGGCTGAGACATCAGTTTAGTCAGGCCTACGTCTTGTTATGGCTTTCAGTCATTACAGTGATAAAACATGAGAGGCACTTTGGCCCATGTACAAGGTCCTCATTGTTTGATTTTAAAACAAGTCCTAATCAAGCATTCGGGTGCACTCAAAAATTTGGGTTTTTGGCCTGATGTTTGGTCTGTTAAAATAAATGCTGGTGAAGCTAATGTGTGACTTTTTACAAAATACTGATAACTCAGTGACGATTCAATAACTCAACGTGACATTGCCTGACATCACTAAAACATGCAGGCATCAATTTTTTTCAGGGCTGGAAACTTTTTTTTTTTTTAGTTTTTACATCTTAGAAATTCACAAGATACTTTTGCTTTTAATCAACTAAAACTTTTTTCAACCAAAACAATTAATCAACTGAGGTTGGATGTGACTGTGACTTGAAATCAAAGATTTCTCAGAGCTGTCAAGTTGTCATTTTCCAGCTCTCGTAAAAAGGGAGTAAGTGTTTTGAACGTAAAGGATATCAGATTTTTTATCCACTCTCTGTAAACAACACTGTCCATCTGACAAGAGAACCAGATGTGGTGACTATTTTTGAAGTGGTAACACAGAGATGCTCATAACAAACTGGTCCATACGAAGTGTCGCCCGACTACGTTTAAAGACAAAAGTGTTTCTAGCTTTCCCTAATGGCCACACTCAAAGGGCTAAAAGCCTGCTGTCAGGTTCAAGCAAAAGGGAATAATGAGGCACACTTTTTGTTCCCTTACAGGTATTTGTGGTGTTGCACTCAGTTGCACAAGAAAAATAGCAGAATAAGTTATGTGAAGAATGAAAAACAGCCTGTGAAAGATGCTGTCTATTTCCCTACCTTCAATTACCTGGCCAATCAATGTGTGAAGAGGAGAGGCATGTCAGACTGTCAGTTTTGGAACATTTGATATACAATGTCTTATTTTAGCTGATTACGATTTTCAATGAAATGATGCCAAACTACAGCAGAGATTTCCTGTCAGTTTCCTACCATGGGAAAACAGCAGACAGGGTGATAAAACCCTCAGGATGGCAGCCACCATCGTCAGACCTATTCTCCTGTCATACCACCTTTTGTAAAAACATAATAATAAAAGAAAAGAAGGAAAACCATGACAAAACACTTGAGAGAAAAGGGCCTTTGTTCCTGAGCTTTCAAAGAGAAAGGAATCGGGGTCTGAACATCAGCAGCACAGTGAGCAGTGCTCAAAATGATTAAGCTCCTTTCACACTTCAATACAGGTACCGGTATGTTATAGGGAACCAAAAAAAAAAAAAAAAAAAAGACCTTTCCTTTCCCTAGAAAGTCTTTGTTAGGTCCAGGATGTTGCTGTAAGCCCATCCCCCTCTCTAATGACAGATATTAAAGCTATCACAGTGACGCATCAACAGCAGACAACCAGCATTTGCTGGGCCATGCAGGCCAACTGTGTGTGTCAGGTAAGGGGAGTGGTCTGTGTATTATGATGGATTTGTATTATGATGGATGTATGTAGAGTGTGTGTGTGTGTGTGGGTGCCTATGCCTTGTCACTGAAGCGCACACACATGCATCAGGCAGAGACACAATAAGTGCAGATACATTCATAAAGGGAAAGAGGGGTCATGGTTTGAAAATGAATCATACATTATGGCCTTTGCAGTCACCCTGTGGGAGACTCTGGCGTGGCATGTTCAACAGCGCTCTCCACAACCGTTATCGAGACACCAAAGGATCTTTAGGAAGAATAGGATGCATTCCTCCAGTAGAGTTTCAGAGAGTCTATGACGAGGAGCTCTGAAGCTGTTGAGGTTTGAGATGGCCCTACCCACTACAGACTTTTAAGGTTCCTGTATCAAACCCAAGCTGTGAATTATTGGGTGAATTCAGTCTGGTTTGTGCTTTATTACTGTTATATCCAAGCAGTGCTTCTCTCTCTTTCAGCAGTCAGGTCATTTGTTTATTTCTTAGTCTAATATTCATGTTTAGTCACAAACATAGCAGAGGATTAAAAAAAAGTAAAGAAAGCTAAGTATATCTGTAGATTTCAGGGAAAGGAAACATTTACAATCTGCAAGAGTTCAGCTGATTTGGAAAACTTTTGAAATCTTGTGCTGCTTTTGGTGTATATGTTTTTGCAGGAGTCAGCATTTCCCGAGATTTTACAATGCTAGTGGCGAGTGCAAAGTTAGCGCTACCCACCGTCAGAATGGACACAGTTATGGGAATAAGAGGCAGGAAAAATAGCAGAATTATTCTTTTGGTCCCTGATGGCTGTTGTGACTCTGACTGGTTTTCTACTTTCTCATTCTGTTCATTTCAGGGACCTGTCAATGTCAGTTCTTTGGTTTCCAACAGAGGCTGATAAAAGTCAGGAGTAACTTGAAGGCATTTAACTGCAAATATCTGATTCCACTATAAAATCCATGTCAATCCATAGCATACGTGCACACACACACACATAAAGAGCAAACACAATAATGGCTGCTACACAGTGTGAGAACTAGAACTGCCCACATGTTCCTTCTGCCATCCAACTTCCTGTTTACACAGGAAGTGAATTGCTGCTTGGAAAGTAGGCAAACAGGGAGGGATACAAAGAGCAGGAGGCTGGGCCTGAGGATGGGTTGTGTGTGCATATATGTGAGTGCTCATATATGAGTGCATGCTTGCTTCAGGAAGACTGTGACAGCTTTATTGCACTGTCAAGTATTTATAACCTACAACCTTTTCAGAGCCCCTAACCCAGGACCCGGGCCTGCCTCTCTCTGTCTGAGGCCCTCACCACAGCGGGCCCCCACTATACTGTAACTCCACAGCACTCAGGACCTGTAAATCTCTCAGTAAGGGGACTACAATGTGTGTGTATGTGTGCACGAGGTTCCATCTCCTGCTATGACAACAGACAAGCCATCACAGTCTTAAGAGCAGCTATTTGTCTGTCAGACTTAATCTTGGCTCGCAGTTCAACTGGAGGTGGCTTTTATTGTCTGTCAAGAAGAGAGGAAGAAAAAAAGATCGGAGCAGATATTTCAGGGGTGGAAAGTGGTGCATACCATAAATAGCTTGACGTTCACAACTAGGAATCCCATTTTCAGTGGGAGGAATGTTTTTTTTTTCTTTTTTGGTTTGTGTGCGGAAATGACTATTTATGTACCAAACACTGTGATGTGTAATTTGGGAGATTTTGTTCCAAGCCTTGCGTTCTTGAAATTTAGATACTATAATACTTATTGTCTTATATCCTGTGGGTTGTTTAGTTTACAGACACCCTTAAACACACCATCTCTCTCTTTTTGACCCCCCCCCAAAAAAGCCACAAGATACCATAAGCGCCTCCAATATCTTCATCTAACAAATCACTAGCGTTCATGGAAGCGTTTCTGCTCTGTTGTTTCAGCATAGAGAACATATTTCATGCAACAGTCTGTCACCTCAAAGGGCCTGCTTGATTTTAATATCTCCATTTACACTGACTGTGCAATTTCAACTCCTTCCTGTTCATGGAAGAAACTGTATTTCTACAGCAGAATATCCTGAGTAAGAGGATTTCATTGAAATGACTACTATGTGCTGTTTAAGACATTTTCTCCTGTATCTATGCAGCAGACCTGAAGTTGACATTTTCCATGTATCGCCTCCATCCACACAGGTCCCAGGGCAAAATAACTTATTACTTTTTTTTGTCATTCCACGGCAAAAAGGTTCTCAGTCAAAGGTGTGCACTGTTAGGAGGAGCATGCAAACTGCTTTTCCAGTTATCTTCTGCATCTCTGTACTTCTCAGAGGGACTGCTCTCAGTAATTCATCCACATTGACAGCCATATGGTATACTGCTCTACTCCACACTCTTAAAACACGGAGCCACCAACCAGGGAAAAAGAGGAAAAAGAAAACTCATATCCTGACAGGGCCTCTTTCCTGCTATCTCAATAAGAATGCAAACATTTTCAGACATGCTGGCAACATAACACACATCAATATTAAAACCCTGACTAAAATATGGCCTCACAAATGTTTCCCCCAAAAACTGAAAGTGGTCCGCGCATCTATAATTTGACCATAAATCTATAATTTGTACCTATTGGATAACATTTGTTTATCTAACCATTGGTTCCAACTGTGTTTGGGCATATAGGGAACATAATTGCACCGTTGGTTAAGTGACTGTTTCAGGGAAATGGAGTGGCATGTGCTGCCACTGACGGAGGTGGAACCCAGACGACATATTTGCCAGTTGAAATAACTGTAATATGGTGCGAGGGGGGGGTACAGCTGAGTCAATCAAATTACTGAGTACAGTCAGAGAGAGAGGACAGACAAGAGAAGTGCAGCTTTAATTCAATTTGGATGGCATGCCGTCACAGTATGGCAAATTGTACTATATGATTCTGGACGGCTTGTGTAGAGAGAACCACATTTTACTGAGGAACCTTCAAATGTACAGCGCTTCAGCTGTAACTTAAATCTTTTAAAACCAGGAAATGTGCCCTGTCAAGGATCTAGCCACATTAATGGTGATTTTGTTCTCCCGAAAGCTGATCTCCCTCCGCGTATGAAAAACTCTGCCATTATTGTCTATAACTGAGTCCTAAAAACCTTGTTTTCTTAAAAGAAAAGTGGGAAAATCTGCCAGCGCAGCAAGAATACTTGAATCTTCACTCTTGAATTTTCAATAAATAATAAACATTTCAAGAATTTTCTATGTGTGAAGTAAATAAGTAAGGAAAGTCTGGACCATAGAACAAGATATGAAAAAAGTAAAGCACTGTACTAGAGTCAAGAATGCAAGTATTATACACTGCAAAAAATAAATTATGTAATTTTTGTCTGTCATTGAGTCCTTAAAATCTCAAAAACATCAACGCAGCAATATAATGATCATCAACTTTCAATCATCTTCATCAAGTTTCAAGTATTTTATCTTCCTTTTTAATGTAGTGCAGCAACTTGCCTTAATAGTATCTTGCTTTATGATATTTATTCAAAAAGAAGATTCAAAGATTTCTGTTGAAAGGCTGAAAAAGTCTTACTGCTCTGGCATGTTAATAAAATAATGGATTTATGATTTAATTATTTAGTTAAAAATTACTTAATATGGAGATTTTTTTAGCACTGTAGAATCTGGAATGAATGCTGTGTTTACAACAGAATGATTTACGCTCTTCACTTTCTCTTCATGGTGGAGGTTTTATTGGCCACTGAATAAAGTACTACACGTTAATGGGCTGCACTGTTCTGTTAGCTGTAACAATGTCACCAAGTGATTCCTGCACATTTACTTTACCCGGCAGTCTGAGTGATACTGAGTCAAGTTCTGCAGTTCGAGTGTTCACATGCAAAGCAGCTTCGATGGTTTTTACCTTGGGGTCATGGGAGTGTCACATGTCAAACTAAGTGCTTCCTGAGGTTAGCCATGTGCACACACCAAGTCAGTGTCACCTGTAAATCACACTTGACTAAATGCCAAAATGCATTCCACTGCAATCTGAGCGGAGGAGAAGGGAACATAAACCCATGACGTTATATTACTGTACATCGTACTCTCTCATCCAGAGTATTGTACCCTGAAACCTTACAATGCACTTCAATCCCAGGATCATAAACAGCCAGAACAACATTTGGTTCCACAGAAATGACACCAGAGGGAACAAACACAAAGATTATTCAAACTCAGGGAACCTCTCATTAAAAGGAAACTACTACAACCAAACCTGTCAGGACATTAATTATAACATATGTGGTTTGAGTTGATCATAAACACGCCTAATTAGGAGCGCTATTAGCAGATCAAGATTTCCTGTCCTGAGGCTACAACGTTGACGGTGTGCACTAGTCAATCTATAGTTTGAACCGCAAATATGTGTACGACGGTACTTAAAGCAAATCCAGTCAATAATGCGGCATGCTCGAAACAGAAAGGCAAATCCCATCAATGAAATCCACTCTAGCAAAAAAGAAAGAAAAAACAGATGTGTCATTTTTCAACTACTTTTCATGTCACCTCTTCAGTTATTGTCACCAAAAAGTAACAGGGATGCATTTAAAACTTAAAACTGTCAGATAATCTTTTTGTTAGGGATAACTGTAAATGGTCTTATGGTCTGTGTGTAAACATAGCTTGGCAGTGAGGCCTGGGATTCCTCACAGGATGTTAACATGTACACATTTTTGTTCAATTTTAATCATAAAAATTGATTTCAGACTTAAATTAAAACTGACTGGAGCCAAAACACACTCACAAAACTTTCTGTGATCAAATGTTAATAAGTTTTGCATAACTGGAACTAACTTGTTTGTTTGTTTTTACCAATAACATTTTAGCACATCTCAAATCAAGAGATGTCATTTTTGACTATGTGTAAAACAACTGAGTTTAACTTTTTCCTGCTTTGTTTGCATTCAGTGAGCATCAGTCCAAGAATGCCAAAATAACTTGACTGTGCAAAATCCTGCCTCGTTTTCTTAGAGTATCAGGGGTACAGCTCTTAATAAATCCGGACTGATTTGTTTGTTGAAATAAATTGGAGTGACTTTCACCGAGCCAGCCGAGCGTTGTGTGCATCATCATTTTCATTGTGCTTGGGAATTTTAATTATTCATTTATTTGTTGGTCTTCCGCTTGCGTCCCCCATCTCTAACCTCCGCTCCCCCCATAGCAGATCCCCGGCTCTTCTGCCAGCAGTGTACTGGCATAGACACACGGGACAGGAGCTGCTGTGCAGTTGCAGGGCCCGATCCCAGAGCCCACAGAGTCCTAATTGGTGCCCCCACCCACCACCACCACCACTACTACCCCCCAAAAACCCCAACCCCTCCTCCCCATCTCCTTCATGGTGTTTATCCACTAATTGGGCCACTTCCTGAGACAGAGGCCAAACAGGGAAGGGAGGAATGCATGGCAAAAGGCCACTCAGACAAGCTAGCGTCAGGGTTGGGGTGGGGGGTGGGGGGTGTGTACAGAGCTAGACGGGGGCAAAAGATAGAGAATGAAACAGATAGACAGATGTTTTCTTTATCTTTTTTTTTTTTTTTTTTTTGGTTGGGGAGGGCAAGCCATTGTTCATGACATAACATTTCATATTCCGCATGAGCACTTGTAGGCACAGCCGATCAGCAGCTCATGCAGCCTGCGACGTGTGCCGGCGGCGCTCACTATTAACTGTAATGCACGAAAGCCTTTGCGTTTTGACCGCCACCCCTGCGCTCCCTCGACAAATTGCCGGTTTTAATGGGGAGAAAATGCGTATAAGTCATTGGAATGACAAATGGGAAGGTTCATGCTCGTTTTTATCCAGGCTGACCATCTATGCGCTTGGTTCTGTTTGATGTTCAGGCCCTTTGAAGTTGGCCTACAGGGTCTATTGGTGTTTTCCTGGGGTTAGAAGTTGAGCCCCCACAGCATTTAGGACTTTTCAGGCCAGTTAAGGGATGCCAGATGAGTATCCCACAGCCCAATGACACCAGTGCATTTGTTTGCGTACTATATGTGAGAGTGTGTGTGCCAGAGCCACAGTGTGTACTACATTTTTCAGAAAAATAAAAAGAAACAATTTCCCCTAGATATGAAAACAAAACTGCAGAAGACTTTGTCTACAATGGCATGAAATTGGAGGAATGAACTCAAATATAATTTGAGCTAGAATCCTGGATCTCGCTTCTTGCTTTGACCATTAAGCAAGTGATTTCTTTCATAAAACCTTGAAACCACAGTTCAAACATGAAATCTGACAATACTGCATGTATACTACACATAAAAAAAACGCGGCTATCATGTTCTTGATGGGAAATACTGTGATCGCATAGTTCTGAAAATCAGTCGAGAACTATCCCTGCTGATGCGTAGGCCGGAAAAAGGTCACATGATGACCATTTGGACAGGGAAGACTAAAATGCAGCTGGACTGGTGAGAATGACTCTGAATAAACAGACCAAACAGACCAGACCAGGATGGGGGGGGGCAGACAGACACAAACCCTTTCCTGTTGTCCTAAATAGCACCAACCAAGGGAGCACTATCTTCACCAAACTTCCTGCCCTATCAGCTCCTGGGGAGTGTGAGAGCAGGGAGAGCCAGGCTGGTCAGACAGCTAACACTGTGCTATGCCATTGGAGATCACTAACAACTCGCTGAATAGTGATTAGGACATTTCTCTTTAGGGCATATTACCTCTAAATCCCATCAAACTCAAGAATGAATCACGTGCACCGAATTTCTCAGTACATAACATGGTATGGCAGATATTTCAGCTAAAGCCCTCTCTCTCATGCACGCTCTCTTTTTAAGGACAGATTCCTCGACCAATTTCAAAGACGCATTCCTTGAAAATGATATAATGTTCTTCTAAGAGAAATGGAAAGTGAGTCCAAGATTAGAGAAATAAGGTGGAGGGGAAAGAAAAGGAGCACATACAGGAAAGTGGTGGTAGCAAGAATTTGTAATAACATTTTTGGGTTGTTTTCAAGTTTATCTACTGTTTGCATCATTTAAACAATGCGGTTGTTTGTTTGCAAAGTGAAATTTTGATGTGGTGACATTTAATAAAAAACTGAATCACAGTGGGAGGTAGACAGAGAGACAAAGAGAAGACATTATGAGCCAAACTGCAGGAGGTGTGTGACGTTCGGCTGCTGTCCCCGGTCTATTGGCAGATGTGATCCTACTGTCTGCAGGTGGCGTGCAACAGTTCGGGTCCTGGCCAATGGCACTCCAAAACAGGATGTCTGAAACTCCCCAGGCATGGGACTTCCTCTCCCAGAGCGCTACGGCCCAGAGTTCAGCCAGCTCCCAGCCTGGAGGAACGCATTACAGATCTGGCACGTGAAACAGTCTGCTGCTCACAACTGAACACCATCCCCTCCCTTTCTCTGGCCCAATCCCCTCTTTAACAATTTAAAACTACAGAAATAGTCCCCCTGGTGCTTTTCCAGAGGAAAGAGCTCTTTTTCTACTTGCTCGGTTTTGCGTCAGTGAGGGCATCGAGAGTGCACCCTCCACACTGTTAATGAAACTGGGTCTCGGCAGCCAACATGCCAAATTAAATCCAATGTGCCTTTCCAAAATAGCAAAGAGAGAGAACCAACCTTGACATGAACCACAAACGACTGTAAAGTTCACAAAGAGGATGTGCGCATCTTTTATGACTGAAAAGAACAGACAGAGCTCCCTAAACACAAGCTTGTTGATGATTCACATTTATCTACATCACAAACTGCTCTGGGTCACAAAAAGACATGGCAAAAAATAGGGATTTATGATCATACCAAGTGGTCACAACTTCCTGTTTGTTAAATAAACCATACCTTGCAATGTCGCTGGGCTTGTAAACTGCAAATATTTGGCATAGGTTTGAAAGACATAAATACTCCTCCCTGTTCCTACAGTTCTGATAGCACTTCTCTGAAGCTGTTTAAGACCTTGCAGCTGTGGAGGCTGTGTTCACAAGCATGAGCTGTGTTAATACCATCAGCAAAGATAGATGAAAGATAAATTTGACTTTGAAGGAGTGGATGAAGCCAGGAGGAGGGGATTCAAGAATAAAAGTGGCCACATTAGAGCGAAACAGCAGTTTGCTGGGGGCTAAAGGGCAGGCTGGGAGGGTTAGCAGTATCCTCTGACCCTTTACAGGCAGGCACAGCTTCTTGAATTATCCCCCTCCATACCACCCACTCATCTTGATCACAGTGACTTCATTAAGACGGCACGCTGTTTTGCCAGTGTGGCTCCAATCGGGCCCAAACTGTACATAAACCCTGCAGGAAATGCAGCTGGGTGACAAACTGTCCAAAAATAAAGAGGGAGGCAGAGAAACAAGGAGTAAGGGTGTGTATGTGGGGTGAGTGCGGAGGAAAATAAAACACATGTGAGGCGACGCAGAAGGGGTGGGGGCATGATTAACGATGCCGATACTTTGAAGACAGGAAGACACCTGGCGACCATCTTGTCTCTGTGGGCCCTGGACAGACGGTAATGCTTTACTGTGTAGGAATTAGCCCCTACGCATCTCCCAGCTTTAGCACGGAACCGCTGGCCAGATGGGGACTAAGCCTGGGGGAGGACTCAAAGAATGAGATACAACTACTGGCTCTACCAACTGGAATTGAGTCTCCGTTGACTTGGCAGCATGCTTAGAGAATGATGGATAGTACGCTAGTCTGTGAGCTAGTTCACTTCCCTTATTGACTATGATTGTGTTAAATCCCTCCCATACGGGTGTGCTTGGGAAGACTAATGAAGTGACTGGGCTATGTGTATTTTCCAGAAAGGATACTGTACACTTCCTGCCTTTGCCAATCCACAAACAGCCATTGTTTTATAGTGCCTTGCAAACAATAAACATCAGGCGCCTAAAACGTCTCCTGTCTGCATGACCCTAAATATACAAGTGTAAAAACCCCCAACTGGTGCAAGACTTAGTGACAGCTAATATGAGTTTTTTGGTAAACATCCTCAACAGCCCTATCGTTTCAGGAAAACATAAATAGGATGTTTAAGTATCATTAAAAGAACTATTTCCCATCTGTGAACTAGTGCCTTCCCCTGAGCTTTTGAGTTCAAACTTTACAGGATACATACAATGATTTCCTCCCATTTTTCCCATGAAACAGAAAAAAAGACCCTGAAAACTATATTTGTCAAATCCCCCCCACCAATAAACACATTGTAAAATGTCAGCTTCCCAAGCCAAAGATGGCAATAACAAAGTCCTGACAGGAAAAGTGGCGACACAAACTTACATTTGGAGCTGAGAATGGCCTGGGGGCTTCAGCCAACAGTCGATCAGGGTTTAGGTTAAAGCTGTTAGTCCACAGAGGCGGGTGGATGCGGGGGAGCTGGGAGTGTTCCTGTGGCAGCAGCATCGAGTGTCTCTTCCTAAGGCCATCTTTGTAAGTAATTGGTCTGGTAGTTAGCCACAGTTAAGCATCTTCTTAGTGGACCCTGAGGGCTAAACCACTAGCAACGTTGTAATTACTAGGCTCCCTTTGAAGACGCCAGAGATTGAGTCTGACCATTCGTTACGCTCTTTCTGCTGTTTCTGGAAAGTTTGCTGCTGGTGACAAACCTCTAATAATGAATACTCTGGCGTGTTTGATGCATGCCTGGGGTGTCAGGGTTTGACATGTGCCAGTTTCGGACAACATGGCCTGATTACAATGACCAAATTTCATTTTAAACACATCTTGAATAGAATGCACCAAACCTGTGATCAGAAAGCATTAAAAAATAAAAAAAACATAAAAAAAAAAAACCCTAGCAAATCAGTCTACAAAAACAGGAGGCTCCACATAACGTACCACATCATGGACACATGAGATAAAAAAGGATAAAACCCTTCAAAAACATCTAAAAACTGTCCTGGCCTGATTGTTTGGTATATAAAGGTCTTAGAAATAAAGAAAATGTAACTTAGGAAGGCTAAAGAAAATTTCCCTCTTAATTAAATGGGTCAAAGGAAACACTAAAAGCCTACAGAGAAGCACTGAGCCCTCAACTCTTCAACGCTCAAGTTATGTGGGATCCTTCAAAATTATATATTCTTAAATAATGCTATAACTGCATAAAACATCATGCATTTATAGTTAAAGGTGTAGGATTATGTATATGATTGCAATGTGATACTGGGATTTAAAGTGCATTGTTTTTAGAATGTATTGAGTTCTACAGAGTTCCTATCTACCTGTCTGGGGACTGCAGATGGAAAGGAGCTAGTAGCCAAATCTGCTACAAAGAATCTCCTCTCATTGCTTGAGATTTACACAGGGCTTCTGACAAAATCAATTTAAACCAATGACGGTTCAACACCCTGAAAATAAATTATGCTACAATAAAATGTCTACACTCACACTTACAAAAACAGTGAACACTGGCAAGTGGCTGCCTCATGTCCTTAAGAAAGAACAAGTAGTCCATGTACATGTGTCATGACCCGTTCTCTATAAATATACACATGGTGGGCCAATACCCACAAAACATGCCACAAGAAAGAATGGTCCTTTGCAGCGGGTGCAGTGGAGAAGGCAGCAGCCCTGGAGCTCGGCTTCAAGCAGGACTCAAATCAGCGCTTGGGGAGAGCAAAACATATGTTAGCTATGTTATGGTTAGAATTAGCATCCCTGGTTTTCAACGGATGTGGGTTTGATCCCTTTGGCCTCCAGGCTCAATCAAGTCAATCTAAAATTAGTGGGCTGCCTCTTTTTTTCCCCGGAAGACAGACAATTCCCCCTTGATTGTGGAGAAGGAAAAACATTGGCAAAAGCAAACATGGTAAGGAACATGGAGAGTGGGCGAGTCCATGGTATGGATGGAACACAGTTATGGTGTCACCAAAAATAGTGACAGGTGCAGTGACCAGCAGTTGCCAATAAACACATTCATACTAAAAATACACTGAGGACAAGAATGGGAAAGCTTTGTGTCAGCTTTTAAAGCTGAAAGTGTTTAAAGCTATGGGCACACTGTTTGCAGTTCCAGGGAACTGAATGCTAAAACCGGATTATATGACTGAGTCACTTTGTCCTTTGTTAGACAAAGTTAGTTTAAAATATAAAAACCAGAAAGGAGTGGCTGTTAATACAAACAGCAAAACAGCTGCCAGTTGAAGTCTTTAATTAGGAATCCACACTTCAAGAACATGGTAAGAATGGAAGGGTAGTTTTTCAAAGACATAAGAGAGTTCAGTATACTGCCAGCAGTGTTGGTTCAGTTCCCATCAGGCTCCGTGCTGCAGAGTGGAAACTGCCAAAAATTGATCTTGAACTGGGAAACTTGTCAATGGGCTACTGTGAAAATGACGAAGGGAAAAGGACAGTCAACGCTGTGTCTATAGCCTTCAACAGTGCCCCCACAGTGAACAATGTGGCACAGCCCACACTGGCCTGAAAAGCAAATAAGGGTTTCTGCCCACTAATTACAGAGGGGCTCAGGGACTGTTAGTCCTGACTGATTCAACATGCAAATCACATCAGACTTGGGGACAGTTGGCTTCTTTGGACACAACTATAATATGTTGCCTGTTTACTTGTTTTGTGCCCTTACTTTTCTGAAAAGGGTCAGCACTCAACTATTTTCATAAACAAACAAACAAACAAACAAATAAATAAACCATAAACTTACCAGTACATATATTATGTTTGCAGGTTAAAAGATTTACATAGTAATTGAAGCAGTCACTGAGTGAGGTTTGGATATTGCTGAACAATCACATTATTAAGTGCTAGACATAGATCTGAATACCATGCAGACAAGACTACAGAGGAAAACAAAAAAAAAAAGGAAAAACACTGCAGCCTTGGCTGCTGATGTCACTGGATTCTCAAGTGTTTTTGTCTCTCAAAAAAAAGGAAAACTGACACAAGAAATATGTTGTGCTGTGCTATCCTGTTTTGTACATTTCCTGAAATCCAAGGTGTAGGGTACAGGAAAAATCCAGTTCAAGAGGGAAGGTCAGCCTTCAGCGTTTGAGGTCTGGAAAAACCATTAGGCGGAATGGAAGCGAAGAGACAAGGTCTAAGTTATTTCCTCTCTTTTTTCTTTTCTCTCCATCATTTGAGACATGAGTTGGGGAGGAGTGGGCCTTTATCCTCCTTGGAGTGCCGCAGCGGTTACTGCTGGGAAGGAAGCAATGGCAAGAGGATTCAGGACGCATTTGTGTATTGCCACAAAGCGGGACAACTGCTCATGCATCTGGTGCCCCAGGGTCACAGGGTCATGCAAAAAGTGTCCGTCTGTTTTCTGTCTGTCTGTTGGTGTGTTGCGGTGTTTCCTTGCTTTTACTTCTTGCGGTTCAGAAAAATTACATATTCCAAACACTGAAAAACAGCTAACAAAAATAATACAGCAAAAGGAAATTAAATTAATTCCAAAAATAGGTCTTATCAAGTTTGTGTGGCTATCATAAGGGTACATGTACAGGGGTTACACAACAGCTTAAGGTGAAAAGTTGCCAAGAGGTGTTAGGTAATCACCTGTAAAACAATGAGCGAGAAATAGAATCAGGAAGTTGAGATTTATATAAAAGAGGCAAGCCCCCCCCCCTTTTTTTTCCAAAGTTTCTCCTGATAAGATCTTATGTCACACTGACTTTATTTCTTTTCACTCAGGTAAAAGATGAATAAACACTGCAACCAATCAGGTTCTTCATGTGGAGCACAAAGTCTGCAGAGGTGCTTTAATCACATGACAACATTTCCAGGTAAATATTTGAATAATTTTGTGAATCTCCCATCAGCTTCGACGACAAAAAAACAGAAAATGCATCAAGCATCCTCATTTTATGGTAAGTGCGCAAAGACAAGTGCTCTGGGTCACTTTGCCAAATGAACACCATGACGCTGGAAGCGTTTTGCGAACACAGGCCCGGCCTTTTGTGAGCCCACTGTTCAGAGCAACCCTGTGGCTTTCCTCAGGTGCTCAACGTTTCCCTGCAGCTTTCCAAAGCAAGCGTATTGGTTAACCACCCAAACCACTCGAGCATAATGCAATCTCCGATTCACAACACACAAAATGTATTGGCAGCGATCCACGGAACCTAATCCAGGAAGGGGAAACATTTCTGCAAACAGACTCTTGTTGAAAAAGTCTAATGAATGGTTTCTCATCTATTCTGAATCATGTGGAGTCTCCAGGATTTTTCCAAATTTCCCCAGTTTGTGCTTTTTTGTTTTCCTCATTCCAAACTACCAACAAGGGAGAGGGGTAGACAGACAGTGATGCCTCTGTGCACAAGCACTTTCCAAACACAGAAGGCAGCTGTCCTGGAATGTGCAATGGCATACAAGGAAGCTCTGAAATTATGGCCCTGGCCATTGCTAAAGAAAATAAAATTGATGCAATCTCTAGAGCATGCAGCTTTTAATTAGTGGCTTCCATCTCCTAATTGGTTTCTCTGCGTTTCCCTCTGCCTTAATTCGGGATTGGACCAATTGGCCATGCTGCATTTAGTGTGCTTTGTTTGTCTTGAGAGAAACCGTACTCCGTAATCAAGGCACAAAATGAACATTTTCGAGGGCAGCAAAGGCAAATCAGTGCACACAACAGTCAACCTCATTCTTTTTTTAGTGTTGCCCTTTTTTTTTTTTTTAAGGAAATAAATCTGCACAGATTGTGGGTTCAACTGGAGGAAAAGCCTTGTGTTGCGTTGTAAACATAAATTGTTCTGAGAATGTGGAAGAATGAGGACATAATTTGGGTTGAGGACATGCACTCTGTACTTACACTATTTGCATTTAGCGTATCAAAGCTTTCAAAGAGTGTGACTGTAGGACATGCTGAAATTCCCTGATTACAAACACTACTAACAGCCACAGTGGTGATGTCAAACATCAGACCCACAAACATATAAAAAAAAAATAGGAGACATATTTCTTTGGTTTATTGTGAGTTATTGCGAAAATACAAGGAAAACTGCCTTTTGAAAGAACAGCTCACCTCACGGCTGCAGTACTTCCTTCCTATACTTTCGTCATGTCCTTAGACAACTTTGTACATATGCAGCACACATATTTACCACCACCGAGAAAATAAATAAAGCCCCATTCATGCAGAAGCCAGTTTTTTGCCTATGTAATAAGGTCACTTCATAATGGGCTGTGGAAAGTGCATTATCTGAACGCAAATGTTTACCCATGACCTAACAACAGAGTCATGTTTATTGCACGCAACAAAAGCTAACTGTGAGTGAAACCACACAGGAGATCACAAAGCTAAAGCTTACTGTGGTATGTTTATAGCCCGGGTATGTGGTCTTTTAGTGGTTTTGTGTCAGAGCGTAGACAAGTCAACACTCCCATGTAGCTCTTCATTCAAGGTGAGTGAACATGGTATGGGATGCAGGTAAGCCAGTGATGGATATTTCTCAGCTCTTGTTGATTTGTCTCTGAATGAAAAAAGCAGGAAGAAAGCTGGAAAACTGCTCCAAAAACTGTTGAAGCAGACAAGAGAGGATATACTGCTGGTTGCAAAACATGCTTGGTTTGATAACAGCTATGAGATCTTTTCCCAAACAACTACTGCTGGACGTTGAGTATGCTGGAGAGATAAGTGTGGGAAAGGAAAAGAAAAAATACAGAATCAGAAAACAAGGACAGAGGAAAAGGAGATAAAAGCAGGGAAAAGAGAGCAACGAGAACTGGCTGGCTGCTGACGGCTCACAGCACAAGCTTTCAGGAGCAATCATTTGAGGTCAGGGACGGGTCTGGTTGCCTGGCACTACTGGATTCTCCCTCACACACATACACACACACATTCCCTGTGTCATCTTCTCTCATGTTTACTGTTTCCACCAGCCAACAAACGTATTTCCTTGTTACTGGGGCAACTTGAACAAATTCACTCCTGCATAGAAATTGCACTCTCCACACAGCGGAGCAGAGGCCAGAACTATTCTAAACATTAAGGATTATTTTGTACCTGTATTCTGTGGCTTGGAAATTCATTTTGACATTACATACAAATAATCGCAATGACAACGTAATCAGCATTTACAGTTGTACTTTAAAAGACTCTACACATTTAGCTCATCTTATAGTCTAAAATAAACTTTGTGTGAATGCTACTAAACACTAATATGTCTTAACTTTTTCACCTGCACAAACTGGCTTACATTTGCATGCAGTGTAATCAGACATTGATCAATATTTTACTAAACATTGCTCAGCCTGTATGGTAAGGCTTTGTAGGGTTCATTAAAAACATTGTTGTTATGACAAAATCCAGTTTTAAAAGATGAATCCAAAGTCTACTTTACTCATTTGCCCACTAGCACTGATCAGAAGGTTCTGAATTCTTATTCCACTGATGGCTTAGGAAATAAAACCTGTATTTATTTTATTCTGTGATTGTGTGCACATATCTCCCTGGAGCTGGAACAGATGCAAAATGCAACAAACATGTGACTCCATTTCTGGAAAGCAGAACAACATAGCAAGCGTGTAGCTGGGCTCTATTAAGCATTTGAGGGCGTAACATAATTCCATGCAACATTTAGTGGTGAAACAAGACACAGATCGCCCATGGATGTAAGTAGTGGCTGAATTATGAGGGGCAGAAAATAAGGGAGGCGGAGAAGGAGGGAAGATTGGGGGGTGGCAGCCGGATAAGTAATAAAGATGACAGAGATATGAGAAATGAGAAAGAGAGGAAAAGGAGGAGGGAGACGATGAAGGAGTCCACGATAGAGAGGACAGAGTTGAGAGCTCCTCCATTCTACTTTTTGTCTGTAACCAGTAGGTCTGTCTCCCTCTCTCTCTCTCTCTCTGTCTGTTTACAATTACCGTGCCGCGAATGAATCTTCCACGAATGACCGCTCAACTGGCAGCCCTGACTAGTCAGGAACAAGGGAGCTATTAGTGGAGGAACTGAGGAAGGAAGGAAGAGGGGAAAGCCAAAGGGAAGGCAGTCCAGCTCAGAGGCCCACAGAGGGAGAGGAGGGGATGGGACGGAGGGAGGGAGGGAGCAAAGGGGAAGTCTTAGAGGAGAAGGGAGGGAGGGAGGTTGGGGAGCAGTGCAGAGAGATCAGTGGAGTTATACAGCAAAGAGGGAAGGGCGATAGAGAAGGAGGGCTCAGCCACATCTCCCTAAGGCAGGGAGGCAGCAGAGGCAAAGATCCCACAAGAGGATGAAGAGGAGGAGGTGGAGGAGTGCAGCATCCCCTCATCCCAAACCGCCCATTTCCCCCCGGCTAGCAAAGAGATGAAAGAGATTAGTTCTGGGCTCTGGCCGGGTGGACAGTGGACCAGGCAACCTCTGAAATTCTTTCATTCTCAGGCAACAGGATTTAGGATGGGACCTCCCCATGGCCCTTTGACACAAGAAATACATGAGTATTCTGTGGGTGTGACACTCTCGCAACCCCCTCCTTTCCCCATCTGACACCAGTCAAGGTTTTTTTCGGGCATGAGAGCGCTTCTGGGGACTTCCTGACAGCCATAAATTACTTTGACTTCAGAGATGACAGGCAGGAAAAAAAAAGAGGCGCTGGTAACTTCTTTTTGGGACACCACACACACACACACACACACACACACACACAAACACACAGGGGTGCAGTCCCAACCCTACAATCCAGTCGCCTTTCACACTCTTTCATCAAGCAGAGCATGTGAAAGAGGAAATGAAGTGATACTGCACCGTCATCTTCTTTCCAAGGCACCTGCCAAGTCCTTGCAGCAGGGCCACGGGCCTCAAAGACCTCAGACATGTTTCGGTCTCACTTTATTGTTGTATCTCTACCTGACCTCAGGGGTCGCGCTGTAGCTATTATCAAAGGTTCTCCTAAAAAATCATCAAGTCATTAATTTCAAGTTGTCACAGGAGACAGGCCAGCCCGATCCTCTATCAGTGCGTATGGAGTGACTAATGATAATTTTAATACCTTTTTGTATTCAAATTTTAAAGGTCTATAACACAAACCTGTGCACTTGCATTCAAATACAATATTGCCATTTCTTTCTGGCACAGTGTAAGACATACAAAAATCAAACAAAGCATCCTAACAACCAGATAAGTGCAAAAATGATCACACAACAAGATTAACAAGAAAAACAATAACCTTTAAAAGTATAAGCAGTTTATTCGTGTCAAACATTTGTTGGTTTCGGCTTCTCAAATGTGAAGATATGCTGAGTTTCATATCATTGTTAATTAATTATCATTAGGTTTCGGACCGAAACCTAATTGCAAAGCAAGCAATTTGAAGATATCACCTTTGGGGATATTCTGGGGAATATATGAGAAGACTTTTTATTTCAGTAAATCTGTAGACATCTATGAACTAAATGAATAATCGGAAACCTGATCAAGAGATTAGTCAGTGAACATCAGTTGAAGCCCTAATCCTAACGTTAATTACTGCTCTTCAACAGAAAGCAGAGGAAGGTCTTATAGTATCCAAAGGAATCTACTTAACCACATGCTTAACCAACACTGATATATATACACAGCTCCAGTACATTGAAACTCAACTCCTGCTCTGACAGGCAAATGGTCCTCCTCACAGAAGTGCCTGGTGGGATTGATTTCATTTCAGCTACAATGGGTAACTTAAATCTTGATGAAGACGACTGAAGCCGGCAGAGGATATACATTGGGATACCGTTACTCCCCTGGCCTGACCAGTGCGCCTCTGAAATGACTGCAGCAAATAATAGCCCATTTGTTTAGCCATTCTCCAAACATAGAACTGGACCTTGTTGAGGTGAACAAAAAAAAAGCAGCACAAACCTGCTTTTTATCAGAGGAAAAAAAAGGAGACACACTGTAGCTCTTTTTGCAACATTAACCAAACCCCCTCCTCCTCCAACTCCCATTTCAAATCCCCCCAAAACTTACACCTTATCCACTTGTAAGCAGCTCTTAATGTGGTGTTGGGATCCCCAGAGCAGAGATCTGGGCTCAGGGGCTTCAGCAGGGGATATTTGGAACATACAAAGGGAGTATTATTTGTTGCCCCCCCCCCCTCCCCCAAATTGGCCCCCTACCAGCTTCTATTCTGTATGTGGGTCTGACTGTATTCTGATGGTGACGAATGATGACTCCTTCCTACTCCCTGCTTTTTACACAGCCTAGAGAAAGACCAGGCAGGCTGGCTGATGTCCTTTTATGTGGAATATTTACCAGAATAAATTTAATATCCGTCATAAAAATGCATTTAAAAGATTAAAAATCTAATCTATAAGAACATCAAGGCAACTTATGTGACTAAAACATTTCTCAAAATTTGGACACAATTTCCATAAACCTCACCTCAGATACTGGTGAGAGAGGAAGGCCAGACTGAGCAATAGGTCCATAGGTTTCAAAGCTTATCAGATGCCAAAACCCTGCAAAATGGCTTACAATATTCTGAGAAGGGATTTTATCACTCAGAAAAGTTATTATAAAAGTTCATTTTTTTCTTTTTTAACTGTACCTCCATGTACCAAGTGGTGTCACTGTGAGAGTTAAAACAGCTGTTAAGCATCTGCATTGAAACTAGAATATACTGATTTCTCTGTGCATGGGTAGTGAGTGATTCATTAGACTCGAGATAATTGTGCGCTAACTGTGCTCAGTATGCATAAAATCTGCGATCATGGTGTATGTAGTTTTTGTTTCTATATCTATACTCATTGATTGGTAACATTGGCCACCACGTTAAAAGGAGATCCACCTCGATAAATAAAGCATCCAAAAATCTTTTGCATTTGACAAACAGAAAAAGACAACAAAGTAACAATGAAGACAGACGCAGAGACGTTAAAAAGAGGAAAATCTACTAGCTCTCCAGCACTATTGCAGGAGGGGGGTTAGGAGCAGCATTTATGAGAATAAACGAGATTTCCTGAACTGAGAGCATTCCAAGGGCGCCGGTGGTCTCGGCTTGCCAAGAGGCAAGACGACACATGCTGGAGATGTCTGCCAGGTAGCAGAGCACAAAGAGCCCTCATTTCCTCCCTATCCCTCCCTCACTCCTTCCTCCCCAACACACACACACACACCTCCCTCCACCATCTTCATGTCTTTCTCTCTCTTTCGCTCACCAAAACACAGGAGTAGCTGACGGAAGTACAGGGTGTCTGTTGATTTATAAAAGCCAAGCCTTATACGTGGTCACGTCAACATATAGAGAGATTTTGTCAAAAAATGGGAAAAATGAATCGGAGAAAAACACTTGACTGCAAGTCATAACAACATGAGAAACATAAGCAGCTTCTTTCCATTACTTTAATGTTCTTATACTGCTATTTATAGTGCTTATGTGTCTAGAATGCACTAAACTGAAGAATTTCCTTTAATATTATAGAAAGCTCTTCTTCAACGTTCCCACTCAGTTAAATCTTTTCTCGGACAGATAACCAGACTTTGCCTGATCGTGCAGGTTTTTTTTTTTTTTTGGCGTCTGGTTGGATTGGAAGCTTTTTTGTGGTGTATTCCTGGATGCACACGTGTAAGCTGATACTAATACAGCCCTTGAAGTCTGATACTTGCCTGGGGATCCTGCTCCCCCAATGCTCACAAACACATACACATATGCACACAGCTTCCCAGAGCTCATCCATCCCTAGGTGGTATCCCATTACATGCTCGCAAAGACACACACACACACTTTTTGTTTTCTTTTGCCACTGTAGCTTCACTAAGCCACAAGCCAAAACTCTCACTCTGCCTTCTCATTACTGCATCTTAGAAACATAACCAGGGCAGGAAATACTTTAAATACTCTCAAAACAGGACGGCGAGAGAACAGTGTTTAAGCAAAGAGCATAATACCAAAACTAGCTTGTGGTTCATACTGAGAACTCAATTTAGAACAGTGTTTGCTGGATGAACAGCTGGGAAGTTAAACTTAGCGAGAAGAACGAGAACACAGTATTTAAGCAGAAAAACAGAAATAACGATTTGGATAATATCGACGGCTCAGGTCAGCTTCAGCGGGACACCCTGTACTGTGGCGGCGGGGCCCTATTCAGAGCTGTGCAGTCAGGAAAAAACAGTGAATAAGCTCTAATCCTTTAAGACAGCACCAATAGAGATTCCATCATGCTTGGCTCGTCACGAGAGGAGAGCAAAGCTTGGGAGATGATAACGTCAGTACAACACAAAATAAAATATGGCCTGTTTTGACTAGCTGTCTTATAGCTGCTCTTTTAGCTAAGGGTTGTTTCCTGTTGAGTGGAGGCCTGGCTCAGGTGATTTCTGCAAAGAAAAGGCAAAACAAAAGGTATTCACAGAGCGAAACTCTGAGGATTCTCCGATACTCTCGTGTGAGGCCACATAACAAAGACTGAAATGTTCTGGGTGTTCAAGGGAGGCTTTCTGCACTGAAGTCATCATATACAGTCTTAATGGAAGCATAAGCATAGCATACATTAGATGCTTACATAGTCTATTAATCAATTAGTCGACCACCTGAAAATTAATCAACTGGACTTTTGATGTCAGCTGTTGTTGATAAGGGCAAGAATGAATTTTGAAACTCAACTTTTAAGACAACGTGCATGAAATGTTTTTGAAATGTTTAGAAAGGTAAGTGTAAAGAGAAACCTTTTATCTGCTGAGGAAGGTCGTGTGATACGATCAAAAGCTACAGAAAAGCTATTCAATACACCTAGAGATTATTTTGTCAAGAATAAACTTTGAAATTCAAGACTAAATAATTATTTTAATTATTTATCAAGCAAACTGATAAACATCGGTTGATTCCAGCTCCTTAAATGTGAGGAACTGCAGGATTTTCTATTTCATTTGTTTGTAAGCAATCTGAAGACATTACTTTGGACTCTAGGAACTTGCAATTGGCATTTTTCTCTGATTTCCCACATTTAATAAACCTAAAGAATGAACTGAAAGATTAATTGACCTTGAAAAGAATCATTACGACATTAAATGTCACACTGAATTCCAAACAAATCAGTTTATCAAGGCTGATTGAACTTTCTTTAAAATCAGTGATATATCTTATTTCACACTTTCTCAGTAGCCATGAGGTGGGAAAGCCCACTGTTCTGGTTCACCAGGCAGGTGATAACAAAAGCATAAATCATTTGCAAAACACCACTGATTAAGATCTGGGATACCAGCATGCAAGGATACATGAATGGAAAGCCACAGCCACACACACTCACACACACAGGCATACACTCATAGAGGCACTCATGTGAGCTGTGAATGAAAAAAGAGAGAGAAGGAGAAAGGGAAAAAAATAATCAAAGCTGCTCTTAGCTAATGCCCGAATATTTACCAAGTGGGCCACTAATTACAGTCTGGAGGAATTCAACTGTGATTACAATTAGCAACGTCCAGACTGGCAAGGAAAACACTGGCAGATGTTCAGGCTGCTCAAACTGGCCTGATGTCAGGTATTTACTTTGTATCACTCCCGCTAAAGCCCAGTAGGCCACAGAAGGACTTTATGAATTACTTCACTTTCATTAACATGCTCCATATACTCGTTAGTATGAGGACATGTGGCCAGATGTACTGCAGTCATGTGTGTGAAATTAAAATGCAAAGAGGAAGAAGTAGTTTTGATCCACTTGGAAGATATAAATGGGGGAGTTTAGTGGGTCCACTGACTCCGCAAAAACAAGCGTGGACTATACTTATGAACAGTGACCATAAAATAGACGCATGTTTCACAATTACAACGCTAGTCTGTGTTACTGGAAGTACGTTAGGACACGAGACCACAAGACTGTGAAGGCTCGTAAAACATCTCACGAGGCCTCACGCTTTGTCCTCATGTTTCAGTGTCATCCATCACACTGCAGAGCTACATTTCAGTGAACGATAGAACGACCAAATTACCGCTAGATTTAGACTGACAACATGAAAGTGTGGAGCTGCTATACAGTACACGAAGCACTAAGTATCATAATCCAGAAGTACAGACTATTAAATAATAAAACATGTACAGTTCCTTGAGACATAAGTCAGCATTTCAGCCTGTTTTTATGTGGTTACATTTTATTTAGTGTGACATGTTTCCTGCTGTTGCCAACCACAAAAAAATGGCCACATCTGACATTAAGCCATCACTTTTCTCTACATTCCTTTTATCACCATGAGCACAAACTTGTCCTCAGTAAGAACTGAACCCTGAACTGCAGATGTTTCTTACTTTGTCCAGTAAGAAACACGGAGGCAGGTTCGTTCTAATTTGTTGTAAGCATTTGCATGTACTCTTTTTCTCACCTGTCAGCACTGAACGTAATTGACCCATGTCAAGTTTGGCACCATCTCCTGTTCAGAAGTCTCACTACAGTACAAGGGCATGATTTTCAGAGGGAAGAGCCAAGGGGAGAAAAAGCTAATGCAATGTCAGAGGACAGAGAAGACAAGACATTCTGATCTGGTGGTGAACAAGTTACACTGTTTGAAGATGAGACAACAAAACAAAAAACCTTTATTCACATCCTTAAAACTAACAAAGAAACTGCTTTATTCTCATATTCTCGTATTTGTCCCCAGAAATAATATTCAAACTTCATTTTTGCAGCAAAAATACTGCTGATGCTGATGACATTCAGATATGTTTTACAGTTTTGCACTCAGTTTTGTAAATTGAACATCATATTGTATTATCAGGAAGGAAGGTTTTACAACCATTTATTTGTTGTCATTCTTCCAGCATGGTAAAATGCCCGGGGAGCTGTTAGGTGACTCAAACAGCATTCTGGCACAATTTCACCCACAACAACACAAGATGAGTAAGATAGGCAAAAAAGATTTGTAAGTGGGTGGGCCACTGTGCTCAGACCTGTTGGAACATGATCTGTCGGTACAGTTATAGTTTGACAATATTCATATTTATAAAATAATAATATTAAAAGCACTGCTGAGAAAGATGTGCTCTTGTGTTCTCAAATGAACATCGGTGAATCCCAAGTGAAATCATTCATAACTCTCAAGTTAAGACATGAGTTAGAATGAAGCAACAATAAATAAGCAGTTGTGAAAAGATCTATTGATTAACCGATTAGTCAGTCAACACAAAAGTAACAGACAACGCTTTTGCTAATAATTTTAAACATTCATTAAGTTATTTATGAAGAGAAGCAAAAAAGTGTTCTGTGGTTCCATCCAGCTTCTCAAATATGATGATTTGCTACTTTTGTGAGTTTCATTCCGTATTGACTTGAGTATTTTTGGGTTTTGGAGAGTTGTTCGAACAAAACAAGCAACTGGAAGATTTCACTTCGAACTAACAAAGTATTTATTGTCACTGTCTTATGCACAATGCAGCCAGGTTAACTGCACCTACATTAAGCCTGTCACAGACATCCAGTCCTTTCTATCAACTCTAATTCCATTGCCTCTGTTTTGTTTTGGTTCCTTGATCTAATAAGAGCCCAGTTGGCAACTTCTGATCCCAGACGAAGACCCATCTGCTACTTCTGCTCTCCACTGTAAGCAGACTCGCCTCCTGTAAGCATGGGTGAAGCTCGGTAGACATTAGCGTAAACAACAAACCACCATCGAGCTTCGTGAGGAATAAGCCACTTAGAGATTCAAACTCGATAAAATAACAAACTGGAAAAGGAAAAGAACCATTTCAAAATGTGTGTATGTGTTTGCGTACAATCAAATAGATGGACAGCTGCTCAACAAACAGAGGGACAGGGGGTACTTCCTACTGAACAGGCTGGGTAAATATTCCTGGTGATGCTAATCAATCACCACAGCCAGGTCAGAGCAGGTCAGAGGTGGGTCTGGGTGATTGGCGCAATACAAAGGAAAGAGGAAGTGTAAGAAGTTTTTTTAAGGCAGAGGGGCTTGGTAGGAGGTGTGTGTGTGTGGAGGGGGCTGGGGGGTGGCAGGGGCTATTTGGTGACATGCACCATGCAGAGGGATGGATTAACCTACTTACACTAGTCACTACATCTTCATTTTATTTTATTTTTTTATTTAAAGTGCACTTTTCATTTAAAAGCAAATCTCAAAGTGCTACAAGATTAAAAGAGCATTAAACATAAACAGGTAACAGTTTGATGTTAGTTGCATTATTATTGCATTATATAACTTATACAGATGGTGTTTACAACTTAAAAGGGACATTATGTGTGTGTTTATATGTGTTGGGCACCAAAACTGATTATTCTGGTTTGTCTGAAGTTGTGAGCACAGTTGTCTGAAGTGTCAAAGCAGTGACGTGCATTACATTTATCACTTGCATGATACAAAGGGGAAGAGAGGAAGTACTTTATGTGCTTGTGTGAAAACTATGTATTTGTTATCTTTTGTTATCCATTTGTTAAGATATGATTCAGCTGCATTAGTTATATTGTGTCTGTATATTGTTGCATACCTGGTCATGTTTGTCAGTGATGTGATTCAAACGAAGGAGAAAGTTGGAGGACTTTGTGTGTAAAAAGACAGGATGTCTTAGTTATAAAAGTTAGACTTACTGTATATGGTGTCCAGACCAGATGAGCAACAAGGTGCAATACAAATTTCTATATAAATATAAAGAAACTTGGGGCTTACGATTAAGATTATACTGATTTTTTTTTTTCAAATGCTTATATTCTTGTTAAAATACTCAAATAGGTCTTTCACCCAGTCATGTAAATTAGAAATTTTCTTCTTTACGTTTGTGAAATATCAACGTATTCTGACATTGGTGTCATATGGAAGTGTTTCCCAACTCAAAACCACCCTCTGACTTAGAGAAACAACTCGATGAAAAAAAAAAAGAAATCTGCACTGTCTTGTAGCAACGGTTGAAAGATGGAAGCAGGCCTGCTCCTTTCAAACTAAACGGCACTTTCTCCCCTGTCTCCATTCCTCCCACTCTGTCCGTCAAACAGCTGAGGCCCCTAGAAGCCTCCTCTGCTCCATCAAGAGCCGACAATGAATTCATTGACACCCAAGCATCCCATTAATCTTCATTTGTCCCATGATATCCTGCTATTGGTATGGAAATGTCTGCCCATCTCCGGTGTGAACTGACAGTCAGTGTCGGTGGTGGCAAAGGGGCGCTAAAGGCGGGTATGGGTGCTAAAACAGTAAGGGGAGGGAGGGGGCCTGCATGGGGTGCCTATCTGTCCATTTGGCAGCTTCCGTTCCCAATGTAGCTCATAGGGTCTTCATTCAAATGACTTGAACCTTACTAAACACACACACACACACACAGTAGGGGATGTGGGCAGGACGAGGTAATCTGATTTCTCAGCTGCCCGGGAGACCACTTCCTGAGAAGGAGGTCAGTTTGTGGAAGGACGCCTGGGGTTTCCCATCTGTCCACCCAGGGGCTTGACCCCCTGCCTACTGTTAATAGAGTTTCTTTGTCTACCTCTTTTTCTCTTAATGCATCTTGTTCCCTCTCAGATACACACATGCACATACACACGCACACGCGCACACGCAAACCCACACTCAGGCTGTTTCTTAGCTGCCATACCTCTAATGGAGTTTGAAATATAACGGCAACCAGTTGCAGAGGTGGAGGAAGCTGCTGTCATTCCCCCACCACAGCGATGGATCAATTCTCCACAAGTGGGCTACAAATGGGGCGGGGGTGGAGTATTTGGCGAGGGGGTAACCCAAAATTTGCATGTGGAGGATTTCTCTAAGGAGTATCTCTAAGTGCCGATGGATTTGCGGTGAGCAGTTACCAGTTTACATAAAACAGACGTGGTGACTCTTTCGTGCTTTTTCTTAGTTGAGATACATGATTAATATGTCTAAAAATAAAAAGCTGAAAGAGAATAGAAAATGATGATCAGATGGAAAGAGTAGGGTTGTGGCAGCTGGACGGAGATGAGTACATATGGAAAATTTGTAAGTTGTAAAATGTCCTTAACAATTTGAACTCACGTCAGCAATCACTCCGTTAAGTTATTATTATGTTTGAATGATGGATAGGCCATTTTAGAACAAAACACTTCCTTACAGCATTATAACTTGGTCTTTCTAAACTAAGTAGAGGAGGAGACCCAACAACAAAAAAAGTGGAAGAAAGACAGAGACAGACGGCTGCCTGAGCAGGAGCTTAAGGAGCTCCGCGACATTCTCCTTTCCTGTGTCCTTTCTGACAAGCCGCAGACTCCGTCTTTGATCAGCACTCAGGAAATTTCATTAGGATGGAGATGGGAGGATAAGAGACCAAAGAAAGCTTTTGTGGATGAAGAGGAAGAGAGGGAGATAAAAGGGTAGAAAAATAGAAAATGGAGAGGTGCACAGGAACAAAAAGACAGATAGTGAGATCTCCCCTTTCTCAAATTGTCATGAACTGGAAGAAGAAAGAGACAAAAGTTTTGCTCCCACCTATAGTGTGTCTTAAACTGACTGAGTCTGAAGTCCGATTCTCACTCTGCTGCAGGTCTGCACTGCTCCTCTTGCAGATTATTAAGTTGATAAGTTTAAAGGTCCCTGATTGGGGAAAATGGGTTTCGATTATGTTTTGTGTTTTTTATAAACTTGAAGGTGTAAAATAAAAAGCTGTTAAAGTCGCTTACTACTGCCATTCCCCTAGCTCCCCTACAACAAGATGGCCCTCAGCTTTGCAAGCCAGAGAGAACCAGATACCCCCCTCTTCCTCCCAGGTGAGTCACGGAGACAAGTGCAAAGCGTGAGAGTGTAGCCATGTCTATGAGAACCGGCCATGCAAAGTGCATTATTCCAGGCTGCAGTGCATCAAACAAACACACAGCACAGCCTTCCAACAGAGATAAATGTGACAATTAATCCTCTGGGAACCAAGTGTGTCTGTACAAAATGTCATGGAAATCCAACCCAGAGTTTTGAATGTTTTAGTCTAGACAAAAGTGATGGATCGGCCTGGCACTGTCATTTTTAGAGTCATGCTGCAGTAGAGTAAATGGTTGAATAAGGGACTTCATCAGAGTTTAAGCCAGCTGCGATCAAGATCCAGTGATCCAGAGTTTAGAGATTGTGAAAGCAGTTACAGAAAAATAGTCTAAATTCAGCATGATGGACTAGTTTGCACTCTCTCAACCATATTTTAATTTGGCTGGTTTTCTAAATAGAAACAGTCTGCACTCAGTTTGATATGTTTACTCAGATATATGAACATATACTCAGTCGAACATGGTGTAAAAATTCCTCAAGAATCAAATTCCGCTGAACTAAAACAACACAGTGACAGCATCCAAACAGACAGGAGAGAGCCGAAGAAGAAAGACTGGAGCAAGCGACCTTTAACCTTATCAATCATGTACAACAGAGGAAGGGAGGGAGAGAGGGAGACAAGGTAGACACACACACAACATCTCCCCAACCTTATCAATCACGAACCAAAGAGGAGGAAGAAGAGATAAAGACAGAGAGCCGGCGTCTGTTTACCTTATCGATCATGTCGGGCCGGTTGGTGGCAGCCAGCACAGTGACGTCTTGGAGCTGCTCGATGCCGTCCATCTCTGTCAGCAGCTGAGCCAGGACCCGGTCGCCTACACCACCGGGACCCGAAGAGCTGAAGGGGTGAATGAGAACATAAGACAGATGAGAGCAGAATGGAAAGAGGGAGAAAAAGAGATAAGACTGATGTGTGGAATGGACAATTGAATCAAAGGATGGATGATGGAGAGGGAAAGGAAGATATCTAAATTAGTAACAAGTGGGAAAAAAGGAAATTATTGATGGTGTAAAGTGAAGAATTGCAGATAGATAACAGACAGACAGGAGGAAGGACACTGTGTCGTGTAAAATGGTGAAGGTGGGAAAAGAAAACATAAGTAAAGAAACACATGGAATAACTGATAAAACTATAGAGATGACAGAGATGAATGTATGATGGATGAATGAGTGGATGAATGGTACAAATATGTAGCAGCGTGTAAGTTCTTGCTCTCAGGAGCCCGATACAACTCTTGCCTTAAGCCTTTCTCATTTGTCACCGATACCTGCAGTAGTACGTAATAATGAAAATTATCCAGTTCTCGAATACTTGTTTGGAACTTTTGTATAGTTTCAGTGACACTTTGTTTCATTAGTGCAATTATTCCACTTCTTATAAAAAAAAAAAAAAGAAAAAAAAGAAAAAGCTTTGGCAGCAAAAGTGAGCTTTCCTGCCAATGACGTCCTACTGAACAGAACTCAAAACAAGACAGAAGAAAACAGGACATCCCACTCAAATAAAGCAGCCCTTCTTTAGAAATAAACAAATGTTTGTCTCTGTTTGAACTGGGCCCAGTGACTGATACATGTGCCGTTAGGATTATTAGGAACTGGTGCGGCGCCTGTGCAACATGTGCCCGTTGGTGGGGACTGAGTGTTTGACCTGCTTGCATCATCCAAACAACTTCACATTTGACACCTCAGCAACACACTAATGAAGTTGGATGAGAAAATCGAAATACAGACAGTAAACCCTCTAATTATAGTTAGATAGGGTTGAAACATTCTACCAGAGGGGGCAGTAAAACTCTGCTTTGTTGTATGTAGGCAGCACACCTATTTATCCCATTCATTTTATTGTTAATATTATTAAGAATGACTATTTTAAGTCACACTTTTATTGTACATTTGGAGCTTTAGTTTTGTTTTTTTGCTGCAGCATGATCATGCATGAAAGACTGACTGAAAATAAATTACAGTGTCCAAGTTCATGGTAACGAAGGGAAATGTCACACAGTGCATCAGTGTGGCTCTCTGATGTGGTTGTGTTAGAGTTTGAACAACAATAGAGCTCCATGGCACAGAGGAATAAGATAGATCAGGCCTTGGCTACACCCGAAACACTCTTCATGGGATTTGTTGACAGTAGGAAAAATATAATGTATATATACATATATAGAATATCACCAGCTCTGTCCTTTAAGACACTCATCACTGTATTAGACACTGCAATACAAGGTGGTTATTTTCCATACCTCAGTGCAGACAGCCACCCTTCCCAGCTCAAACACACACACACACACACACACACACACACAGTCTCTGTTGACAGGGCCAGCGGAAGTGCCAGACGTCATAAGCAGAAACAAGGCCGCAGAGGAACACAAAGGAGCTCTGTCACTGAGATATGAAGAGAGAGAGAAGGGGGGCAGAGAGAGAAAGTTTTGGTGAGGGGAGATAGTGGAGAGAAATTGAAGGAGGGAGGAGGATTAGAGAAAGGAGGACAGATGGAGTGGTGAAGAGAGAGAGAATATGAAGTGAAAAATTATGGAAGAAAGTGGGAATAAATGCAGTGGGGGGACAGAGTGAGCAATAGAGGGAGAGAGGATAGAAAAAGCAAGGGAGGGAGAGATAGAGAAATGTGAGGAGAAAGTGTTTCTGCTTTTCATTTAAAGATTTTACTCTTTCATTTATTGTTCCTTTCAAATCCAATGATCCTTCTGTTTTTCTCTTTGTATAATTATCTGCCCTTTTCCCTTCTAGCTTCAGTGTCAGGACTTCAATCAGTTTATATTTAATTCAGTCAATCCTCTAATTAGAAAACAATTCCTTTTCTCCCTTCTCATCAATCAGTCTCTGCCTCTATCTTAGGTTCTTTGTTTGTGTTCATCTCCACTTCTCTCTTGCTCTTCCTGTCTTCTTCATTTCATTCCACCGGTCTGGACTCATGGCAGGTAGGCTGACAGATTTACAGGTGATTCTCATCTCCTGTCTTGAGAGGCGGGAAAAAGAAAGGCTGTCTGGTTGTGTCAACAGTTTTGAATTCTCGACGGCGTGCATGAGCCACTTCATTGATTAAACATGGCAGGAAGTGAAGACCAATAAATATCCTTTATAGATCAGTGCTAAGTGCATTTTTTAAAATGGCGAGTGGCCACGAGGCACAGCTCCAGACTCACGTTCATCACAGCCAGCTGACAAACTCTCTTACTGTACTGCATAATTAGCGAGCACTGGCTGCAGCTGGGTGGGGAGTCAGAGTCGGTTCTCACCGAGTCCATTCGCTAAATTGAACATCAAGATAAGGAGGAGGAAGCTCAATCATACTGTAAAAGCACAGGGAACCTGACTGTCCCACTGGCAAAAAATGATTGATGAAGACAAGCTGAAATACAGTCGTATCCTGTGTTCTGGAAATGGGTCTAGACTGCACCAGACATCAAAGTACAGTGCTCCAGGTTTTTTCTGAAAATGCAAACTCTTAAGTGCTGTCTGCTGAATGGCCTGGCTTACCTAGCTTGTTAGTTTGGAAGAGTTAAGTGAAAGAGACAAAATAAAGATGGTGGAAAAGAAGAGCAGTCGTCATGCCACAAAACATCCTGTCTTGGAAAACCGAGACAAGGAACTGAGTTGGTACTGATTGCATAAATTACTGACTTAGCAGCAATTTAATTTAATTCTTAAAATATGCAATTCATTCAGTGGTAGTGATTTTAATATTACTGACAGGGTCAGCTTTAGCAGTAACAATAATGGCACCAGTTTCAGTCCTGATAGAGAAGCAAGTAGTTTTAATGTGATTACTGTGATTTGAAGAAAAGAACAAATGAATCATTATACTTCTGGTTCATGTCATATCATATGCTGGACACTGAGATTCACAAAATGTTTTTTTTTCTTAGAGGAGAAACCAAACAGTTTCAAATTTAATGAATGTTTGAAATGACTGTTTTTCAGAATCAGGGCATTTGAAGATTCCCACTTAGGGCCCACATAGAAAAGTTATAAGGACGCTCGGTTGGCCTTTCTGTGCTCCTTCCTATGACATTTAGTTTCATCGACTGGTTTACCAGGAAGCACGTTGCATATTTGGCCTTCCCCATCTGCCGTGGAAGGGCACAATGAAGTGTTTGTGTGCCTCCGATGTGTGTCCTCTGTCCGCCCCCCCGTCCTCTTTCCTTTAAGCCACAGATGTTCCCAGTGCCATCCCACTAAAGCGCCTGCAGACAAGACTGTGTTCTGTGTTCGCCAGTAGTGAAACGCCGCAAAAGTCCAAGAGGACACCATGGGAACCGAGTGGCTGGCTTTGATAGTGCAGTCATGCAGACATTTTGGGATGTTTGCTCGATCCATTCATAAGTGAATCTTTGTGAGACATGTGGCGACAGAGGATACGGCCGGTAAATTAAGGCAGGCCACAGTGATGACTGTGCATTTGTCATCGCTGGACAATGAATGACCACAGTGCTGAAAATAGTAAACACTGGCCAGTAACAGTGGTGAACAGTGAACAATTACCCAAGGAACTCTGAGGGAGGAAACGCACATTAATCATGTGGGAAGGAACCGTCTTCAGCATTATTTTTATAGCCTCTTGGCATCTTTTTTTCTAATTCCAGGCCTCTTTCTATGGCATTAAGAAAAAAGAACACGGTGTACCTTCCTCTTTCACTGGCAAGAGCGTCAATCTCATCAAAGAAGACGATGGAGGGAGCGACGGCCCTCGCCTTCCGAAACACCTGCAAGCAGCGTGAGCAACAATGGAGAAGAGGAAAACAGGACAAATCCTTAATAGGACCAATGAATCACTCTCAGCCAGAAGTGCACACAAACATATACAGGAAATACAGCACTCATTAATGTCACACATTGCATCCCAGGTCATCCGCTCATTATACCAACAACTAAAAATACTCAGGGCACCACAATTTTAACTCTTCAGCTTGGTGAGGATAACGTCACCAGGAAAGAATGTCAGTTTGCATAACTTTCCGTTAACATGAGGACAGTATGAACAAACAACTGTAAACCATGTGCTTGCAATAATCAAGTAAGGGAAGTTAAATGTACCTACCTCTCTCACGGCTCTTTCAGACTCTCCAACATACTTGCTCAGTAATTCTGGCCCCTGAAAGAAAAGTTTGAGTGGTTTTCAAGTGTTAAGATTTGGTTTATAATTTGACATGCTGGCAACTTGAAATGTTTAGGTAGTGCATCACATTACTTAACAACCAAGACAGAGTGCTATGTTTTGTTTAACTGCAGAATCAATTGGTGACGTAAAGTAAAAAGTACACTGAGCTAACAGATCCCTTGAGAGGACGTCTGATTCCGAGCATCTATAAATAATGTACCATCGTCATCGGCTCTCATGACTAATCGTGGTTATGTTTTGTCGCGTGTCACCTGGTGGCGCTGAGTTTGGTTTGGTAAGTGGTTTAAACTAACAGTGAAAAGGTGATAACGGAAGAACTGCAGAGAGAGTGTGTGTGTGTGTGTATGGTATACTGTGTGGTATACTGTTTTAGTGCTCACTGCAAATTGTGTATTGGTTTATGTTTGTGTGTAACATCTGTGGTTCACCTGGCACATGGAGATTGAATGTGTGATTGAATGATCACATTACAGAGATTGCCACTGCTGCTGTCCTCACCACTGATACAAGTAAATGCTACTGCTGGTGTTGAAGTATAATTACTACAAACTAAATCTTATCTTGGGTATGTCCTCTAAAGTAAAATGTTTATAACTAAAACTAGGCACTGAAGCACTGAAGCACTGAACAGATCACACAGCACAGGTGTAGTCATTCATTTATGTCTGTTTTGTCATATAATTCATGACCATAACAGAGGATTTACCTTTCTACTGGTTACTGGGTAGCCTGTATGAGCCTCAATACACAGTAGAAATGAAAAAAATATGTCAGTGACACCACTGCACTGTGAGTTCAGCTGTAAAAACATGATCGTGATTGTGTTGATTATGTTGTTTGCGGACCAAATGGGGAGGACGAGGGGATTCTGCCACTTTCCAGCTGTTTAGGTATTTCAGTGTGGACAAGAAACCTTTCACCAGCGTCACAAAGACACTTCTGCTGCATGTTGTCTTTATAGTCGGCTATGCAAACTGCATTTTTCAGACTTCACCAACTTAGTGTGGACACTAACTGCTCCCAACACTTCTACCTCTACTATCTACACTACTGCCATCGCTAATTTTACTGCTATTACAACTTCGACTGACCGAACCTCCTGTGTCCTCTTCTTCTTTTAACTTTTTAAACTTTCTTTCTTCTTCTCTCCCTCGCTCAGAAACAGATAAACATCCACTCAACCCTCAGAAGAACTTCCTCCCCAGCAATCCACCCTTTCAACACCTCTTGGCTGACGGAGGAGACGACACTTAACTCCCAGCCCTTTTGTCTCCTGCAGTAAGTGTGGAGGTTGACTCATTAATCCCAGGTTCCTCTCTCTGTGGCAGAGTCAAAGGTTGGACATGGTGAGTTTTAAACCATTGACACTGTAGAGATACGAGCTGTGTGTGAGTGTGTGTTTGTGTGCATGTATCCATCTGCGGATGTGTGCGTTTCAGTGGCTGCAGTGGGAGGAAACTGAAATTGACAAGATGATAATAGGGCTTTTTCACACAGAGGAAACAGACTGAGCTTTAAAGTATCCACATTTAAATCTGGATAACATATCTATGTCAAAGCAACCGCTGCACTGGAAAAACCTGATACTGTTATTGCAGATGCTTGAGAGCAGCTTTCAGCAGGAGGGACAGGATGTTTTTTACCCTTTTCATAAAGCAAATACTCTTCCTGATGACTTAAAACCTGCTGCATGAGACTGTAATACAACCTCCTTTACATCACCTTTGTATCAAACACAATACATAATGATAATGTCTCCAACACTAGCATGAAAGTGCTTGACAGGAGCCTCTTGAAAGAGAGAGGATGCTTCTAGTGAACAATGTAATTTCTTCAACTTTAGTTAATTTGATGTCTGACCTCTGACTCTGAAACTTAAGAGCACAATAAAATCTAGACACAGCTGCTAAATGAATTTGCATTAATTGTAAAATGTATGTGGGAAATTACAGCTGCGCAGACTCTAAAGCTGTTGTAGATGTAAAGTCTAGATTTCAAGGAGTTAAGTAGTCAGAGTTGAAGAAGATAATCTTGTTAGCATTTAAAGAAAGCTTTATCTACTTCACAACATCTTACTGACAAAAACAACAAACAAAGCTAAATTAAAAGACAACTCACACCAGCACTGGCTGATGGTCTAACGTCCTTGGTTGAGAGCTTCTGTCGAAGCTTTCTGTCTCACGTGGCAACAGCTTTTCAAAATGTTCACTGATCAACAATTCAACAAGCTGATCAATCAATCTCCGTCAACCAGGCCATGATGGGCGGGGGCGAGGGTGACAGTGGGGGACGCAGAAAGGACGGGGTGATGAATGAGAAGGGACAAACACAGGGTCGAAGGTCAGACAAAGAAGTTCTCTGCAGAGGAAGCTGAGCAGTCAGACCGCATTCAGGTCTTCATGGAAACATCTTTCAACCCGGCCCAGTATCCTAGGGCCTACGTTCCTAATGGACGAATCTAATCCAATGCCAAACGTTCAGTATATAGTAAGGCAGAAAGTAAGGGTGTGAAGGTTATTTGGCAGGTAACAAGTCCAATTTTTTATTAACATAACAACAATCTTTCCATAACTGTTTTGCCAGATCATTAAACCAAGAGTAAGATATGAAGAACCACACCTGTGATCCATCGTTTGTTGATATTTATGTATAAAGGTCTGAAAAACAACAGCCTTTGCCCTTTTACCCTCTTTGATTATAAGTCATCATCCACTGATCCAAAAATCTGAATCATTTTTTTAAATCTTGTGTGGACAAAGAAAACAAGCAACATCCCTCTGAGGAAATGGAAATATGACTCAATGATGAAAACTTACTTTAATAGCCAGAAAGTTGAGCCCACTTTCATTAGCCAGGGCCTTGGCTATCATGGTCTTGGAGCAGCCTGGGGGCCCATAGAGCAGCACTCCTTTAGGTGGCTGGATGCCCATGCGGGTAAAGGCCTCAGGGTGTCTCAGAGGCCACTCCACGGCCTGCCTCAGTTTCAGCTTCACCTCCTCCATCCCGCCTACATCTGACCAGCGGACCTGGAAGGAGGAGACAGGGGGAATGAGGGGATTTTGTTTTTTAATGAATTGGAGGACATATATATATGTCCAATAAAATATCCCTTTGATCTTAATTTTTTCCAAACACACAGACAATTCAACATCTCATAAACCTCAGCATTTCATTTACATTAATGCAGCATACACCTTTGGCATCTAGTATTCTGAGATTTAATCTAAACAGAAACAGAAGAACGAGAAGAGGATGCAGGGGTAGCCAAAGAAAATAGTTAGAGAATAAAAGTGGTGGTAAACCGACAAGCAGAAGTCTTAGAAAAAGAAAAAGGAGCAGCAGTGGGAGAAGTAAAAGAGTTAAAAGAAAATAAGATGAAAAAGAACATAGTATTAACGGAAGCAGAAGAAGAATAGACCCTGTCTGGAGTCAGAGCCTCGGGTTCAGAGCTATTCATCTGTGGCGGCTTAAACACAAGCACATCGCCAACAATAAATGCAACAGACCAAACAAACTCTGATTGTACGCTGATGTCACTGATGTTCTCGGGTCCTTTTTAACTTTCGGACCACCAGAGAAAATTGCAGAAACTTGCAAGCTCTTCCAAACTGATGACGGGGGTCAGGTGGGAGAGGAGAGAAGTGAGATATAAAAGCATATTTGGAAGGAGATGGAGGAACTGAGGGCTCGGGTTGAATCAGGGAGACTCTGGACGGAGTGAACAACAACAGAAGGAGTCGGCCAATAGCTGTCTGTCTGACAGATGGAAGGAGGGAGGAAGAGGGGGAGACAGTCTGGCAGTGAACAAACGGAGGAGATAAAGCAGATAAGGAGGAGAAACTCTCATCCAAATGCTTCTCTCTCATCCTTCCTGTCTCTTTCTTTATCTAATCCCTCCGTACCTCTTTTCCTCCTCTCTCTCTCTGCATTCATCACTATCTCTTTTTTTAAATATACCTTCGTACCTGCTCTTTCTCCCAATCTTTCCGTGTCTTTTTCTTACCTCAATCTACTGCAACCCTTTTCTTTCTTCCTACACTTGGCTCTGTCTCTCAGGTTACTTTACATGCACACAGGAAACCAGGTTACTGGGAGAAATTAGGTTACACAGGAAGTTGTACAATGCACTGCAGTAGTCTGGTTTCTGTAAAATCTGTATACATGCAGCAGATCAATAATCAGATTTGTCCCCTAACCCTGACCTTATTTAGTTTTTTGGGAACTTCATTAATTATTTTGAAGAGATTTTTTTTGTTTGTTTGTTTTTTAGTCTTGCAGAGTAGAAACAAGTTAAATGAAGTGTTTTCTGTCTCCAGTAGGAGCCGTATAAGGTCTGATAAATTGCTGATAAAGTTTACCAGACCTCTGTAGCCCCCTCCTCATCTCTGCTTGAGGTTGGCACTTCGAGGCTATGCTAGCCGCTACCAGCAAAGCATGCCTGAACGACCAAACCGTCAGCGATCGAATTGCATTGTGGGTAATGCAGGCATCAGATTTTGACAAAGATGCATGGAATAGAAAACACAATGTCCCTGGTTCTATACACAGAAAAATCTAATCAGAAATCTGGTCATGTGAAAATGACCAAATGACTTCTCAAGGAGAAATCTATCTGGGGAAACCAGGTTTCTTGAATACATGCTGTTTCAGTGCAGTTCACTGCAGTGTTCATCTCCTTCCTATCTTCTATTTACCCCATTTCTGTGTTTCTTATCTGTCTTATCTCTTTCTTTCTTTCCTCTGTCTTGACCTCTTGCTCTCTCCCTTCAATACTGCTGCTTACCTCTCTCCCTTCCCCTCTTTTTGACTTCCTCCTCTCCCTCTTTCTCTCTCTCTCACACCCCCCCCCCCCCTTACCCTCCCTCTGCTCTCCATCCAGAGGTAACACATCCCAGGCCACCGGCGCCGTCTCCGGGGTATGAAGCACCTAATGGAAACCTGGCGTCTGGCCACATACTGTAAATACCGAACAATTTATGGACAATGCCGAGCGAGAGAGAGGAAAGGACAAATGGAGGGGAGGGGAGGGGAGGAGAGGAAGGGAGAGAAAGAAAAAGGAGTGTTGCAGAGATGAGAAGATAGGCCGGAAGCAGGCGAGTGAACCAGAATGCTCATTTGAAGGTCCAGAGAGGAATGAAATGAAATAAAGAGTGGAGTGAGATAAAAGCAACTGTAAAACAGGCTTATACACAGAGAAATGGAGGAAGCAGGTGAGCAAGAGAAGACGGGCAAAGAGATAAATGAAATGAATGAACATGGAAAAGCAAATGGAACAGAGCCAGAGGAGACACTGTTCAAAAAGAGGTTTTGTGTCCGGGTCTACAGAGGAAAGCATTTTATGGACAGTGATATGGAAGATGATAAACACTTTGTAAAGTTAAACTTGTTTGGGAGTAATACTTTGCCCAGTTTGGCTGAATGATGCAATTCACCACTAAAAATGTTCCAGCTTTGATTCTGGCATTAAGAGACGTTCCTCAGAGCCGCTGTACTGACATCAAAATGCATGAATGTCCCATGAAATGGTATCACTACTTCCCTAATGTGATTTATTACCTACGACAACATGCACAGTGAACACTGCACAGTGAGTGCATTACTCTGCACTCACTGTGCAGTGCAGTGAAGTATAAACCAGTGAGATATTGATTACGGTGAGAAATGTCCAAACTTCTGTGATGACTTTATTGGTGGAATTTATTATTTACATCTACTCGTGCAGCTCTTGGTCAACAGTGAAGAATTAACATTTTCCAAGGAGTAACACCCATCCAGGAATTTCAAGTCCCTATTTCATCTCATCTCTAAAGGACCATTATTTCAATAATGTCTCTATCTGCGGGTGCATTACTTAAGTTATAAGCTTTGGAAAATGTTTATCACTATGCAAACTTTACATTATCTGTAATCAATAGGCTAAAACAACAAGAACGCTGATCACGTACTTCCTAACGGTTATAACAAGCCATCGCAGGTTGTCACATGTGATGTGTCATCACGCTTCAGTAAACACTTCTATGATTTGTGACGTGTCACCTTGTCTTTATGTGGTAAGCAGTGGCAGACGATGCAGTAGACAAATCCCTATCATTTCATGTTATATAACAACATATAGCCAAGTAAGTAAACCCTGCCCCTCAGGCAGAGCATAAATTAAAGAAAAGCTTAGAATGACACGCAGTCTAACCCTGCTATCTGAACCAGATTTAGAGGTTTAGAAGCTTTAGAGGCCTCCAGCCTCTGAGTTTACTGACAACATCCTCTGACCTGCCACTCATCTGAATACAAATCGCTTGCCTCTTTCCATCAAGGAAGCAGATGTACACGACAACACAGTAAAGTCTCACCTTCCCCCCTTTTTGATGGATTGTTTAAGTCTTTGTAGATTTAATGGACTCATTGTAAAAAATAACAATACCAAGTAACATTAATTGAAAGACACTGTCACGAACGAAGCGTCTGTGGAATTAGAAGGCAACGTTTTGACTCACACCTCGGTGTGTTGTGTTTTTCCCCCCTTCTTCCCTCCCTTCCTTTTTGTACGAGACCCAGTTATTATCTTTTACTGTTGTTTTCTGAACTTTACAAGGGGCCTCTCAGGCTCTGGCCCTTTGATGGGGTTGAAAGGAGGGTGTGGGGGACTTCTCAGGCAAAAAAAACTCAAGGGAGACGAGGAGTAAGTTTAAAAGGAGGAATAAATGGGCTTGTTATACAGCTGCCAAATGAAAGTATTAAAGCCAGACTGCACAGTGGAAGATGATTATTTAAAAAAAGAAGAAGAAAAAAAGAAAAAGCAATGCTGGTAAAACAAGAAAGATGTCAAAAAGAGGAAGAATGTCTTGTCGCAAAACAAACAAAGGATTAAGAATGAACTTTGAATATAACGTAAATCGAGAGGCATAATCTGTAAAACTTAAACCTCTAGATACGTGATCTGAGAACGTTTCCGAGAGACTCGAGGCGTGTATTCATCCGGCACCACTGGAAGTTTCTTATATAAAATGGATTAGAAACAAATGTTTGCACTCATGTGGATATAATCAAGTCCGGGGCTCTGCGGCTGGCCTTTCAGCTGAGCTGTGCTAGGGGGATAAAAAAAAAAAATTCCAAGCTCAAACTCACTCCTCTCTCGTTTCCAGGAACTGGCCACAAGGACTGAACGTCTCTGGGTGAGCTCAGTGCAGAGTGTTACAGGGAGAAGAGGGGAGGCGGGGCAGGCGAGTGGGGGGTGAAGGGATAGGAAGGACATTTCTTCTTCTTCTCCTCTTTCTCTTTTTTTGGTTGCTGGCAGGAACCGTCAGCGACCCGATCTGCTTTCAATTACCGGTGAAGGATGATGTTAGCCCTCTTCCTGTCCGTTATGTCTTGCACATGCAAACTCCAAAACATCCTGGAGTCTCACCACTGTCCTCTCATCCCTCCCTCCCCTCTCTCGCTCCCTCTTTCTTCCTCCATTCGCTGAGAGCAAAGTGATTCATCTTCATTGCAGTGGAGGGTAAAATGGCCATGGGGTCATTTCCACTCTTCCTCAGCCTGACCCCATCTTTTAAGTGCTGGTGATTCAGTGGTCATTGGTCCAAAGAGCAGTTAAGGGATTTTCTGAATGTGCATTAGAGGGAAACAAGGCGACATGGCTTTTGTTTATAAGCTTTTAGTTTTCCCTGTGGTGATAACTGACGATGCTGTTTCAGTTAAAAATGTGTTTTGTGCTTAAAAATGAAGCAAAGACTGCGTGACGTAAACCAATGTGCATCCTCCCGGGGGCCATTGCAAGGCTGAATGCAGCTGAGACACAACTAATGTTGATCACAAACATAGGATCCACTACAGATTGAGTGCCTTTTAATGATTTTTTTTCTGAATAGTCTGACATGTAGCACTGAGCTCCAGTAGAAATGTAATGAAATGTTCTCTCTTTTTTCTCTTTGATAGCTTTTTCTTGTTTTTCTACAGCTGGGGACCACTTCTAAACTGAAGCCCACTTACCATCGCAAGACATCTCTGTATTGGTCACTTGAGGTCCAGAATGCTGTTGCAAGTCTTTGACGAAGTCTTGAATTCTTTGCATGGTCTCCTCATTAAATTCAGACTTTTTATTAGCTATTGGAGCTTTATATCAGCAGTAGGTCTCTGAGGTCCTCTGATCAGGGCTTGAACCTCAGTCCAGGCTGAGAACTTAGAAAGTATGGCCATGATTTTGCCTCTTAAACCTTGGTGCTCACTTTCTTCAGACTTGAGATGCGTATCTTTTATTGTAATGCTCTTTTCTGGAAAAGTGCTAATAAACTTTTCTTCCTTGTTTACACATTTCTTTTGACCAGCTGCATTTCTTTAATTCCTCTTGGGTGACTTAAAAGAAAAAAAGACAGACAAACTTTGGCAAGATTTAAGAACTATATTTGTCATTTTCTGGGCCTGGAAAGCATCAATTTTCCAGTTTTTTTGTCTTTTCTTTTGCTCCTTGAACTACAGACAACCCTTTATTCACATTTACAGCCTGTTTTCACTGCAGGAACTTTTCCAGGGGACCAAGAATCTTATCAGGAACCTAGTATACTAGCATTTTAACCAGAGGAACCAGGACTAAATGCTGCTGACACTGTTTGTGTACAACTCCATTCATGTAAAATATATTACGTTAAAACAAGTGCGTTTAAAAATAAAGTTAAGTTGGCAGCTTTCCAACCATTCTAAAAAACAGAAAGAGATAGTGTGTGTGCATGTTCAAATGAAGGAGAGACAAAGACGGAGCGGTGATCAGTACAGTACCTTGGGGACATCGATAGCAACCTCCCTCATGGCGCTGGGCTTCACAACAGACATGGCCCACTGGAGGTCCTGCAGAGAGACAGTCACTGTGCCCATCAGCTGCTGGTCTGATGGTTGGTGGGAACCTCCCAGTGCTCGCCTCAGTGCAAGCAAACCTGTAGAAAGAGGGTTTATGCATGTTAGATCTCTCAATGAGATAATAATACCATCACTAGAAGAGACTGAAAGAAGTCATCAACACATCCAAGTTTATAAAAACCAAGTTTCCATCATACTGTAAAACACATTCAGGCACAGATGCTACAACAGAAAAGGTGAATCACATAGAAAACAAAAGACTGTGATTTGAGGCATAAAAAGGGATATGAAAGTGGTGTTTGTTTGCCTAAAGAAGCAACCCCAGTATCGTTGTGGCTTGAGGGTTTTCATTCCAAACCCACATTCACTCAGTCCAACTTTGTACTCAAAACATTCAGGCTTGTACACGCTATGATGATACACGCCTGGCAAATGCAAATCTCAAAATATTCCCCTTTTGACGGCGAATATAATTGGACCTGCATTATTGGGGAGAAAAGAGAGAAGGCTGAAGGGAAGGGAAGTGTAATTGAAGCGCTTAAGGTCTGAATACCCACAGTTCCAGAGATTTCTGCATTTGAACAAAAAGAAGACAGCAAAACAAACACTGATGTGTCAATATCAAGAATGAGCCTTTGTTGAGCCTTGCAAAAGAGTGCACCGCAGATTGATCTGAAGGAGACAAAGCCTGGGCACAGACAGCTCTACAATGTGCTGAGGTGATGAATGACTACAGACATACAGTACAGCACACACTTCTAAAGAAGGGCACAAAAAAGATTCCATTTATTCACAGGAAACGTTAGAAAACATGCATCCTCTTCCTGCATCACACTAATAAGAGTTACGAAGTGCTAGGACAGACAGCTGGAGCTCTTCTAAGCCTCGGGTGGACATTAACCAGAGAGACACTGAAGTCTAATATAAGGAAAAGAACCAGGAAGACTGGTCCACACAGATCCATAAGTTTGGAAGCTAATTAGAAGCTTTATAATATTACAACTCTCAAAAAAGCTGTTACAGCAAGAATTGTTTTATTTTTTCCCTTGATGATTGTGAGGTAAATGGTAGAAATACACAGTTCAGTGTTAAACAGTAATCCACCAGGACTGTGCCCTTACATGCATTAGACTTAACACTACATTAACACAGTACCTTGCTGGACAACGCTGCACTGCGTTGCAGCAAGAGAGTAAACTAGTTCAACTTCTTTGCCAGACAATACTGTTTCTGAACATAGCTGAACACAACCTAATTCTCTAGAATTGTTGTCAACAGCAGCCCGTGGGCCAAATCTGGCCCTATAACATTAGTATTTGGCCCCACAACCAAAGCTTCAGCATCAAAACGTTTCCATAATTTCTCCTGAATCTACCGTAACACTGTAAATACAAAGCCAGTGAAAATATACGCACAACATAAATGACCGTGTAACATTTACTAGTAGTCAATAATTTACATCTCAAACACAAACAGGTGGCAGTTTAACAGAAATGGCCTACTGATGATAATATTTAATAACAGCACTTCCGTTCAAGCATAAATAAAGCAGGACACATTTCTGAGCAATTATTTGCCAAGTGAGTATTAAATAAGCTGTAGCTCTGTTAATCTTTATTTAATTCTTACTTAATGGAAGAATTACATCTGAATTCAAACACAATTTTAAAACTTAACTCAAACTTAAATGAATTACTGAATCCTGAAAATACTCTAACAAATAAAATATATACAGCATACAGTAGATGCCTGAATCACCACAGTGACTGTAAAACTGTGTTGGCCCCCATTAAAAAAAATAAATAAATAAAAATAAAAAAATAAACTGGCCCCTAACCCTGACCACTTCTAGTTACCGAGAAACAGTGTTGAAACTCTTCAAAATGGTGGCCAGGGAGGGTGTTCTTTAATATTTATAATTTTATTATGCCAAAACAACAAAATCTAAAAATGCTAATCATCACAGAAAAGAGGAGAAGAAGAAAGCATTAGTCAAATGCACATGGAATCGTTTTTTGTGTTTTTCTGTTTGTAATTTCATCCACTTTACATTACAGAATGAGGTCTGCAGGTAGGTCTGGTTGCAATATTACCTACAGTCGTTACTAAATAGGCTGGAATGTGTGAGAAAGGAAAATAATGGCGCTACAATATCGCCATGTGTACATCAGCTTGCATCCAGCTGTGCAGATTTAACCCCTACAGGTGGGAGGACAGGTCTTTTCTGAGCGAATTACATGCTAAATGTGGGCAATGATTAGTAGCTACAAAACCAGCCCACAACCACGTTTCCAAGCCGAGACTTAGACATTAGACACACAACCATTTCCAATGCACATGTGCATACACCGCACAACACACACACACATAAACTCTTGGCTTCCTTTTCTGAGCTAAAGGGGGCGGGGGTGTCTGGGCGGGAGTTGGGGTGGCGAGGGCTGGAGGGGAAGGGACGTGGTCCAGGGCTGGGGGCCAGGGAGCAGACGAGAGGGGATTTACGATCAGACAAGCCTGCATCCTGTTTATATTTTCCAGGACCCGTCCGACAAGGCGAGGGTCGGACAGACAGAGGGGAAAAGAGGAAGAGGAGAAGGAGAAACACAATTAATACAAGCAGGTTTGTCTTCTGTGGGCATGCCAAGCAGAGGTCAATGTGTTTCCCAGTCCTGGCTCCCTGGTGTATGATGTCTTTCTTTCGCTCTTTCACTCTCTATCCCCGCCCACCCACCCTCCTTCTCGCTCTTGCTCCCCAGAGGTCTAAACATCCCATCATTCCACCTGGCTGTCGTTTCAGCTCTTCATCTGTGTTAATGCTTCAGACCAGCGCTGCTTAGACTGCACAAAAACATCTGGTCGGAGTGGAAGGGACGAGGCAAGACAGGACAGGATGTGGAAGGAAGCTGGGGTGAGGAGGGAGATGAGGAGCACCAGCCACAACACCATATGCACTAACCCCAAACCATCAGCTGCCTGCCCTGTGAAGGTGGAGGCCTCGGCCTCCTTCACTGCTGAGGATACGATGGAAGTGGGAGGAAAAGCTGAGAGACTGCTGTGTTTAGATCTTGTTTTAAAAGATAAAAGACACTGTACAGCTGAAGAAGATCTCCAAGTGCAGATCCTTTTTCCTGTTTTTTTTTTTTTTACATCATTATTACTACTACTAGACCTTTATGCTTACCCATTACTCAGCTCAACATTTACATTGAGACTCCTAAACAAAAGTACACATAATGCGAATGTGAAAAACAGAAATTAAATTGGACACAACACAACAATTGCAGTGCGCTCCACTTTTTAAGAGAGAAGAAGAAGGATAAAAGCCTACAACTGCTTGCCTGCAACACATGCAACTCTAAAAGAAAAAGGTTTTGCATGTTGAAGTCTTCTGAAAGGTTGAGATATGATGATTTATAGTTTTTTTGGTAACAATTCTGTAGAAGACTACATTTCTGTAAAAGTTCTCGTTCTCGATTTCAGTCCTCAATCCAGTACCTAAAGTCAGATGATAATTCAGAGCAGTGAGCAAAGACACGCAGCTAGTTTGAAGAGTCAAGTCAATTGCGAAGCCGCATACAAGCCCTGCAGACTGAATAACTCAGCTGACAAATGTTTAATAAATGTTTCACCAAGAATCATCTGAATCTGTCTGGAGTGAAGCTAGCACTTTGCCAGCAGTAATGAAAAGCCTTGCAGAGAAACAGCTTGGCCAGAGGGGAAATGGGGTTCATAAGCCGCAGAACTCCGAGTCCAGCCTGGACACCCGGAGGGCAGCGGAAACTTGATTCGACGATGTGACTAACACTTTGCCTTAGGGATTCTCTCTCTCCTGACTGCTCTTGGCTGACTCCAAGCACACATTTGGTTTAGTTATGAAAACATCCGATGGGAAGGGAGGAGGAAAAAAAAAAAAAAGAGGCAACAAAACACAATTTAATCTGAACCTTATGTGGACTCATTTTCCTCTTTCTTTCTCTCTTTTTTTGCACTCCGTCTTTCCAGAATGCTTCAAAATCGCCAGAGATCTAGTGGGAATTGAGAGAAAAAGGGGCCCCCTAAATGTACAAGAATGCACATTTGCAAAACATCTCACTAGGGCCCAAACTGGGTATGGAAGAGATGGAAGAACTCGTTTCACAGAGTTGAAGCTGACCAGGGAGAGGGGAGGAGATTTGTGGTTTTTCAACAGGGATGGTCTTCATTATGTGGGTCCAAAGCAGACCTGTGTCCAAATCAAGGCCTTCTCTTCAGGGGTCATCTCCACGGACCCTCACACCAACTGTCCGCCTCTACAGATGAATAAAAAACCCCTGAATACAAAGCATTATACTGAAAGATATTTCGACTTATGATGACACCAAGAGTAACTTAAAAACAAGAATCCTCATATTCCTACAGGCTTTGTTTCAGCCAAACTTGAGTTTCAATGAGCATCAACTGAGGCAAGAATCATTTCTATCAGTGACCAGGGTTGGCTGAAGGGCAATGACTGGGAACTGTGAGTACGGTCTTCGTTCTACACGAGAAATCTGAGCACTCATAATTACCCAGTAAGCACTGAGCCACTGATATTTATTAGTAACGCAGAGTATCCTTCAGGTATACACTCCTAAACATGCTAATAGGAACATCGGTAACTGCGCTGCAATTACAACAATACAACAGCCAGAAATGTCTAAGATATGTCTCCATTGGTTTAGCCACTATTCTTTAAGAAAACAAATGTGATGGATCATTATTACATCTATTTGTTGATTATTTGTTTATGTTGAAAAAACAAAATATTGGCTGATACATAATGATCAAATTTCTCTCGAACACTGAAAATCCAGGTCTTAAAAATCCAGGATCAATCAGACTATAATCCACACTAAGGCTCCTCTTTCACAAAAAACAAAAACAAAAACAAAAACAAAAAAACACTGTGTTGCATTATGTGCACTGTGGAGTTTTATCATGTAACTGAATAAATATGAGTTTCATTCATGCAACTGCAACTTCCCGTGACGAGGAGAAGAAAATAAGGTAGGGAGTGTACTGAGGTAAAGTTCTAGTTTAAGACTTCAAAAGGTAAAAGTCTGTCAAGAAACTGAAACTGTCAAGAGGCAGCAGTTCATCACCCACAGAGTCCAGGAAGGTCCGTCTGCACCCTCACATTTCAACAGGGAAGAATCAGGACTGTGTTTGCGTAACGCTGCATCGAACACCCATGAGCTCGAGCTGCAGCTCTCCAGCGACGCTGTCCTCAGATGAATTGTGAAATACTTTGGGCATTACACCATTACAAAACCACAGGAACGTTTTCATTACTCGCCGGGGCTTCCGGAACACTCTTTGCACCTGTATTTACAATACCCAACATCTGTTCCCGGGGCTGAAACACCGCAATAATATGTGCTCTCAAAGTGCGCGTGCACAAACACACAGCGATGACAAAGACAAATACATGTGCTCGCATGCAGAAAATGTGTTCAGGCATACACACACATGTGCACACACACACAGTGTACATGCTAAAGAACACACACACACACAGCTGTCACTGGGTAAAGGTAAGTGCCGGGGTTAAGGAGTACAAGCAGCACATTTCCGGATTTTATAAACAGAGGCCTCAAATAAACTTCACATGCTGATCCGACTGATATTTATGTGACCTGTCCTGAAATTCCTGAAGTGTCTTTAAAAGGACAGATAGTAGGGAAAAACACTTTATAAGGCAAGGCTGCGCCAGTAAACATCAGCGAGCATTTAGCACTGTTTGGCCCATTTAGTCTTCCACAGCACAATTTATGTCAAACACACAAAACACAGCTCATTTTTGCCAACGTTTTTCCTCCTCATTTCTACACAGCACAGACACCTATAGCACTTGTTTCCTGCTTCTGTCAGCCAGTAAGATCGATAGTTTGGGTTAAAAACACTCAAGTACTGAGTATTTAGGTTTGGGGGATTTTCGCTAAGCGTGTTAGCCAAATCACTTTGCACATTTACCAAGTAAATCATTTAGGCCGTTTAGTCTAAGTTGGAGAAGTGGATGCTAAATATCGAGCCTGATCTTTTTCAGTCAAATAACAGGCTAACCAAAAAGCTTTCAGCTGACACAGTGCAGAGTTGTGTGTTTATTATTCTACATAATCAATTTTACTGGCTCTTTTTGTTCCAGTGGGCTTCCCCTGTTTAGAGAGGCTTGTAAACAGTGTGTCCGGATGTGGCACAAACCAAACAAGCACGCACCCGCGTACATGCTCGAACTCACACACACAATTTGCACTGTTTAGACTGTGGAAATGAGTCATCTGCTAGCACCAGGATCAGATGAACGCCAACAGGACGACAGAGAGACGCCCAGAGTCTGTGAGGCTCCACGAGACCACATGATAGCTTCCAATACCACACAAAACACCTAGAGGGATTCATTATGAAAAGCTGTTTTGTATAATCTGTGCTGAGCTGGGAACAGGGTCAATGCAACGTTTGGAGAAGTAAGATCAGAAGAAATCAGCGCCTGTGTGGTTATACATGAGGAAATCTTTTCAGGGATCTTGTGCAAAAACATAAATAGAACACCCTCTGTTGGCTTTCTCTTTATTGTTTGAATCAACACATCACCTAATTTGACCATTTTTTTTCCCTTCTTCTTCTGCACTTCTGTATACTGTACGCACACCGATCCACAGGACCTGCAACAGCCAGTTGTGGATTTGTCTGTCTAAAATATTTTTAAACTTCTCATCTGTAAATTAAACATATCATGGCTTGTGACCCCCCAAAAGGAAATGTTGTCTACTCAACTTCATCCACTGCTACTGTAGAGTGACTCTTCTCTCACAGCACATTTCATAAAGAGGCCCGATGAGATTATTGTATTACTATATATTTTTGTACTAGGATTTCCTTGATTGTAGACAGCTTGGTTTATTATGCAGATAAATTATAAAAGCAACAACTGCAAATGTCAGGTCTTTCCTCAGCTCTTACACTGATTATGAGTCCTGTACACCCTCTACGTAACATGAAATCTTGAGTAAATATAAAGTGTAATAATGGATGAGTATTGTCTTCTATATTTTCTTTTATTGCACATTAAACTGCTCTTTTTGTATACACAATTTCAACTATGTAAATCATACGTGGAGCCACGGTTCTGCAGTTCTACACCTAACAACCAATAAAGCATGGGACAGCAATGGCTCCATCTACATCAGCCTATCCAGTAACATGTCTGTGCCGACACCAGTCTGACGTAAAGCCCAGTCAGAATGACGTGACGAGCAGCTACAGCAGATACAACAGAGACGCTGTCAGAAAAATGTTTCTAAATAAAGTTGCAGGCTGCACATTTTTCTGCTGTGACTAACACGGTCCAGTAGATCATCTCAGTGTGTACATAAATCTGTCAGCCTGCAAGAAACTGTGATGAAAGCCATGTCCACTTCAGACAAGGTGAGTGAGACAGAAGAAGTTGAGAGGATTTGGGTGGAGTGAGTTTGATTGAAGGTCAGTACCCACAACTGCAAAGAGACTGAAGGAGGGATGTGGTTTAGCTGTTGTGAGCTGTTTGTCTGCTTGTAAAATCCTGACTCGGAACTTAGAAAGATTAAAACAGGAAACAGAAAAAAATCCCTACACTGATAAATTTTGCTAAAATGCTGAATTAAACCACCAAAGTAGAATCAGTGCAGCCTCGATCCATTCTCACTCTGTATCTGAATCCTGATCAGTCCATCTGACCTCCCTGCTGACATTACATTCACTGCTAGCAGCTGAGCCTGGCTGTTTACCTCCTCAGCAATATAACATTTGCCCACTAGAGGTCATTATTTAAAGTTACTGCAGTTCAGTCTTGGTCTTTTCCTCCTGCAGCACTGAACAGTGAAGTGAAGAGGCAACAATGGAAGGTAATTATGTACTTTTGCTAAAGACGTGTTGAATTTCACGAGATTCTTGTACAAAGATTCAAACTGTGGCTCAACATTTTCTTTCTTCCACTGCAAACACTCTTTTCTACAGCAGCTATACCTTCATCAAACAGCTGAGATTCAGGTAACAGAACAACAACAAGATTTTGTTGTTTTTTTTTTTATTTTTACTGCTATATACTGTAAAGTTCTTCCACTGCAGAACATTGAAAACTATCAAAATGAAGCCATGAACCCTTAAACCGGATTCAGGATGTTTCGTCAGTTCACACATACAAAGGCTGGAATTATAGTTTTTTAAACTTTGCATAAATATATTTTTCAAGGAAAAGTACATGAGTGGAGAATGGGTGTATTTCTGTCGACAGCAGTCAGGTAAACATGACACTGCCTTCTTAATACTGAGTCACATTCCTTTTATTTCTGTCCAGGTTTTAAAATCCCTCCTTTCATTAAGGGATCGTGGATTCAACCTGAAATCTCTCGGTCAGTGCACATGATGTAAAGCAGGTTTTCTTAATAATTTGTGCGCTCACTGGATGCTTAAAAGGGATTTGAGGTGACCTCGATGAAACAGACTTTAATAGATGTGGTATGAGCACGCTCTTGCACTGCATCACATTCGAAACTGGCTGATCCGTGATCGACTGTAATTAAGTCCTGATTATATAACACATCTGTCATCAAGAAGTTGTTTCTGGGGCTCAGTACAACTCGGACTGGACAAACAAAAACTTCCCTAATGACATCAAGATTTCCATCCATTCTTATGCACACACAAACGCGCTTGCAAAGAAAAAAATGCACGCACAAAAACAGCCACTAGGCCCTGTCATCTTTCCCTCTGCCCTTTTCCAGAGGTGAAGAACTGATTTAAATAGTCTTATTCTCTCATCTATAAGCAGGTTGGTATTGTACAAAAGGCAGGATGTGAAACCCCTACCACAACATGTGTGTGTGTGTGCATCTAAACTTGTAGTCGTCTGTGTGTATGCAATGCATGCTTCTCTGCAGCTGTGCAAGGTGGCGATCTTGTGCCTGACCCTAGCGTGATGCAAGCCTTCGAAATGTTGTCCCCCCGTTTTCTATTTTTCAGGAAGTGGTGCAGCGGAGTGTACGTTCCCGCAGCAGCTCATTGTTACCTGAGCACCAGAAGGAAACAACTGCAGTTCCTACGTGATGTGTTTTTGTGCCTCTGCGGCTTTTGTTTGTTTCAGTAAACGCAAAGAAGGAAAAAACAGATATCAAGTTGTGGGTACATGTGTGTGTTGTGTGGCTGTATGTGTCTGTTTATGTGTATTAAAGCTATGTGTGGTGGTATGGGGGCCCACACACACAGGCAGTCAGTAACACACTGTCAAACTTCAATTTACAACTTTTCATTTTTGCTGTACACCTTATGTCAACAAAGGATCAAATGATGACTTGTATGTGAAACAGGCGCTTCTAATGTTATAATTATCACCCGACTGCAGTTCTCCAAGGCATTTCAATGTCTTTCAGTTTACGGCGCTGTTTTAATGTTTTGGTTCACTCTCACCGCTCTCATCAGTGTTGTTTTCTGAAGCCCACTGAGCACCGCTGATGGGCAGAGACTCTTTCATTTTCAAGCAGTTTTGGGTAAAGTGATGTATGAGCCGCTTTCCAAAAATGATAATACAATACAAACCAAACCAAACCAAGCAACGCTGTGCCTGCTCCATCACTGTTCTGCTGTAAATGTATTAGAAACTAAAGTTTGGTTGGATATTTAAATATACATTTCCAGGTTTTGCTGCCTAAATCTTTGTTGAACTGACTCCTCTCAAACCACAACTACAATACTCACTTCACGTTCACAGACCTCAAGCTAATGTGTGAGATAGCTGAATAGATGAAGCCAGGCTCTGATGGCATTAGATGTGGATGCCAGGAGTTTTGACACACAATCCCCAAGCTTTTATAGCTGTATTTGTGTTCTATTTCACTTCAGTTTGAATTTAATTTGCACCGTATTTCCAGATTAAATGATCCTACAGACAGAAGTAAAGACAGAACAAAGTCTAACATGAGTTCTGAATCTGTTAGTTCTCCTGTGGAGCTCTTGAGAGGGCCTGTGTTTGTCTAGTGATTTGGGTTTGGAGATTTTGGGGGAAGCAAGCAGAGTCAAACAAGGTTGGGGAGGTTGTTGTCTCCCTCCGGGGTGTGAGGAGGTTTCTCAGAAAACACTGCCAGTCACGTCTGGCCCTCTGCGGACAGTAAATCACGCTCTTCGCCAGAGTGCTTCCGCACAGCAGCCCCAGCTCCCTCCTCAGCTGGAAATGCAATACGCCACGTACCACAGGCGCTGGGACCACCCAGGAGGCACATGGGGTCTCACACACACACACACACACACACAGAAAAACAAATGTGCATGTGCTCGTACAATCAAGCACATGTAGACACACACATATATAAGCCAATATGCTTGTCCTCGGGATGTGAGGTGGACTGGTTTGCGGCGGTAGGGGTGAGGGGGCAGAGGAATTTCACAACAAGAGGTGGTTTCAGTGGTTTCTCTCACTGGGATCTGAATACCACAAAATCTCCCAACTTCCTCTGGCAAATATCAAAGGATGGTTGACCCTCTGTGTTCAAAAGGGCTACGGGGATGGAAGACTCTACAAATAATTGTTAAAAAAGTAATTTAAAGAAATAAGTCACCAGGAATTGTGGTTTGGGCAAAGTTCTACAGACAGAGTTGGGGTCAAGACAAAGAGGGAAAATAATATGAGGCCTGAAATGCTAATGTGCAATAACAAACTGTTATTCGTATGCCATTCGATTGTTGGTTGAATGCTTGAGCCCATGAGGCAAACCAAACTACTAAAAGATGGTGAGAGAACATTTTTCGGCTGGCTGCCATGTGCAACTTTATTTTGGTTTCCCAAATGATGTTGGTTTTCGAGAAGAGGCAATCGATGCAAGGAGCAGGAGTGATGTTTCACAACTGCTCTGAGCAGCTGAGGATGTTTATCTTGGTTTCAGCAGCACTTTTATGATACATTCATTCGTGACTCTATCACAGTCCATAGCCGCTTACTAGTCACAGCCTAGTAAACTGACAGCAGGACAGGGTTTACTCGCCTGCTTCTTTGCAAACAGCTGCGAGGTCTGCTCCTACGTATCCATGAGCGGCATCCGCCAGCTGCATCAGCTCCTCGGCTGTGGCGCTGCACGGGACCAAACTCAGCTGCTTCTGTAAAATCTCTGCGCGCTCTGCAGCACCAGGAACTCCCACCTGCCAAAACGAAATCAGATAATAGAACAGAATGTTTTTATTTACACGTCGAGTGACTGTGTATTTGGTCATTCACCACCCATTCTGCAACAGCGCCCTGTGGTACACACCTCCAGCTCCTTGTCAAAGCGTCCTGGCCGGCGCAGAGCAGGGTCCAGGGCGTGGGGCCTGTTCGTGGCCCCCAGGACCAACAGCTGACCTGAGTGATCCTCCTGGAAGGAAAAGAAAGAGAGTATAGATTAGTTTTGTTTACTCTGAGAAGATTTAATATGTGACTTTACATGACACATTTAGCCTATAACAATGTTGTGTAATCGTATCAGGGACAGGACAGTGATATGGGGTGTATCTGATCCACTCAGGATGGCCCTAAAATTATACATTTGTAAGAAAGAAGGCAAAACACATCAGTATTTGAATGGTGCTAAGGGAACTGCAGGCAACACAATGAACCTTCCAGTCTTAGTAACTGTTTATTTTCCAATGGTAACGTCTGAAGTTGAGTTGCTCGCCACACAGTTGTGGCAGCTCACAAATTTAAAAATAACAGATGAGTGACACCGACTGGTCAAACTACCAGAGTCAAATCTGCTGTGCTGGTTAAAATATACACTAAGGAATCACGCTAAGTGAAGCAGGCTTGTATTTACTGTAACTTCACGACCGCTCATTTATGACTTTGTCCAAGTTCTTCATTGTTTCATTTGCTTCTGAATTTTTCAAAGCCACAGAGGATTTTTGACCGACGTCTGATGCTAAACTCGATTCAGTCCTGCTTTTCCTGGGGTGGTCTGCCTGCAAGATGAGAGATATTTTTTCCACCTTTCAGGCAGAACTGAAACACAAATAAATTACAGTGCAAGTAAGAATGCTAAGGAGCAGGAAGTGCTTTGTCCACATTCCACAAACCAATCAGTGCTGATGACCTTGAATCGTATGGTCTGGAAAACAGACAGGAGCAGGGAGTCAGTGTATCTGTGTGATATCACCCATCCAAATCAGGGCTCGTTGCCTGGGGACATGGAGTTGTACTTTGCTGATAAAGTTATGGCAAATTGGCAGGTCATGGCAACCTTAGGTGATTTCTTTCCCAGGCTCCCACTGGGAGAGTGTGTGTGTGTGTGTGTGTGGAGGGGGGATCATCTTTTTTCTCATCAGGCACTCAAAGAGCGTTCAGTGGACAAACGACACCCAAGAGAAACAACCCACGGTGTCTGAAGGGCGTCCAGCACTCAGAGATGGTTTCTGCATGACAATCTGCGTTTCCAATGAGGACACCTCCTGCCAGAGCCGCATCCTGCCGCAGAAATTCATGCGTATGCTGAACAAGCAGATGTTGGTCAGTGTAACACAGACCTTCTCCCAATAATCATTCTGATGGCTGATGGAATAAGTAATGGAGTAACTCAGTGGATTGATGGTTTTTGTGGGTTCAATCAAGAATCGAGTTAGTTTGTAGTAACACTTGAAATAATGCTCAAGTACAGGTGCTAAAAAATGGAATTAATAAAAAAGAGCTGGCATTATTTTAAGCCAAGAATCAACATTTAATAAATTGTATTAGGTAAAAGGTAGAGGATTTTCTTTGAAGGAAACTTACTGCACCGATCCCATCCATCAGAGTCAGGAGAGAAGCAACGACTCGTTTCTCCACCTCATTCTGCGCTCCCTCTCGCTTTGGGCACAAAGCATCCAGCTCATCAATAAAGATAATCGCAGGTCGCCTATCGAACCAAGAACGGATGTAAGGAATGTTAAAGACCAACACAGTATGTATGACCAACAGGACTGTAACAACTAAAATCACAAGCTGATGGTGACATACTTCTCAACACATCATTCTTATACCTTCTCCAAAGGGCAGCAGGTTAAATGATAAATCAAATTTTATGTTCTCTTCTATGAAATGTGATCGATGTTTGCATATATTCAAAAGATTATAATCATTTTTTTTTCCTTATTAGTGTACTGTTTGTACTCTGAGTATGATGACTTATGATGAAAACATTCAATATTTATATAGAAAAAAGTTTGAGTAACATTGGGATCGTGACAATGACTTCAATTTTTGATGTGAATTTATGACCATGCCCATAAATGACTGCAACTTATGGGCATGGTCAGCCGGATGAACGGCAAAGTTTACCTCTGAGACGCTTCAGTAAATATCTGCCTCAGCCTCGCTTCTGTTTCACCGTAGAATCTGCAAAAAAAAATGCTAAACCATTTATATATACACACACACACATATATATTTATATTTTTAAGTGAAAGAAACTACTCTTCTGTGAATTCTGTGCACTGTAGTAAGCACTGACACACTGTAATGCATACAGAATAAATCTACCACATCTTTTGTACTGGGGCAGGAAACTGATGCACAGTGTTCAAGCCATACAGGATGATTGACCGTACTTGCTCATGATCTCTGGCCCATTGATCACCGTCATGTGAGCTCCGACCTCATTCGCTATGGCTCGCGCAATCATAGTCTTGCCTGTGCCCGGGGGACCATACAGAAGAACTCCTCGCGGAGGTGGGATCCCTGCAGTGAAAACAGCTTATGAGCAGATCTTTGATCTTTGATTAATGTATCACCTTACATTATAATGAAACCACCATGGGCACCTGGTAGCCAAATGGTACGGTTTTAATGTCTAATGTGGAATAGTACTGCACTACCTGACCTACCATAGTTGGTAAAGAGCTCAGGGTGTTTGAGCGGAAGCTCAATGGTCTCTCTGATGACATCCAGCTGGCTGCTGAGCCCACCGATCATGCTGTATGTGACCTTTGACCTTTTAGCCTCTGCATCTCGGTCTTCCTGTCCTGCTCTGTTTCTGAAACTGACTTTGGTGGAGCAGGAGAGGCAGTAGAAGGTGTTAGTACTCAGTGCACCACCAGGGGGAGCTGTGGGGCTGTTCCCTGTCTGCTCCAATCTGAGTGAGCTCTCCAGACTGACAGCATCCTCCGCTGACCCTGCAGGAGGATTCTGGGAGTTGTAGGAGGGACTGCAGGGAGCAAGGGGTGAGCACAGGGAAGGGAACTGGGTCGGTCGGCGTGGGGTGCTGGCTGCAGGACCAGGCTCTCCGGGCGTACCTGGTGTCCCATCAACACTGCTGTCACCCACTGTGAGCATGCTGAGCTGCAGGGAGAGGTCGGCTGACGTGGAGTCCAGCACAGACCCGATAACAGAGGACTCCTCGGTGTCAGGACCAAGTCCTGGGGGAGGAGTTGGTCTCTGGAGGGTCACACCATCCTCCCCTCTTATGGCTTCGACCCGGAGACTGCACGACCGGCCATAGTAGGTCAGGGAGAGGACATTTCCTGGCAGAACGATGTTCCCAACTGGAACAAGAGAAACAAACCAGGAGAGTTATTCCAGCACAGGAAATGGGGTTTGATTAGCAATAAAACAGTAAACATACAACAATTAAAAACCAAATCATTATTATTGCCTTTTTTTTTTTTTTTGCAAGGTAGAGCAGAGCAAATATTCAGGTCTTGCCTACAAGTCTATGGCTCATGAATAATGGATAAGCAGAAGAGAAAATACATGCTGCAATACTGCAAGAAAACTGCACAATACAAACAAAGCAGCAGCATCATGCACATATAAAACTGAACAGCAAACTGACTTACCCAGAGATCTCAAGAAGAAGTTCTTAAACTCATCTGTCTCTAGTATGTCGTCTTTTGACCTGAATGAAAGTTACATGTGTGTGAGAATAAACTATGCACATTTTGTCCAGTCTCTTGTACAGGACTGTCCTGGTTAAGATAGAGGCTCCACACAGAACATAAACATAACATATAGGATCAAATGGATCAAGCAAGTCTGTTAAATGATGTAAAACAGGGAGATGTATTAAATAGGCAATAATTATTGACTTTTGACATTTGATCTGTAGCTGCCAAATACAGCCAGCAGATGGCAGCATTGACTTGAAATACAAAATCATAACTCAGTAAAGTATATAGATGGATATAAAATGAGTTCTCATGGCCACAAACAAAAGGTGCTTTAACAAGATAAAGTGGTTTTGTGAAAGTACAATAACGTTTTGTGATATAACAAGATAAAGTGCCGTGTGACACCTTACCTGTTGGATAAAACCACCTCTGCAGCCTGAAGCACAGGACCTGTGAGCGGCTGCAGCATCACCTTGTCCCCTGACTTCACTCTCAGGTTGGTCTGGGCACATTTCTGAAGACCAACTTTTCCACCTGGGAAGGAGGCGACAGGCCATCCCAAACACACCTGGAGGACGGAGGAAACAGACAACTGATTATTACAGGCAGGTAAAGGACAGGAAGGTGGCCTCCTGAGAACATAAATGAATGAATGAACTAAAACGTTCATGGACAGTAACACAAAACATTATTTATTTAATATGTTAGCGCAGATTTACAATAACAATACAGCTGTTTATAAAGTAAACTGAAGAGAAGAGGATACCTCTTGTTGTCCTGTGGGACTCGTCAGCAGGGCCGGTCTCCCGATGCACACACTGGCTGACTTCATTGAATTAAGGCTCAGTTGGGCTAAAGTTGATCTGCAGGTTTTGGGTGTTTTGTCATCAGCTGTGAGGAAAGTTAACAAATAAATGAGGTGAAATCAGGATGTCAGAGAAGTGTCTAAATCCCTCACCTGAATTAAACTGGTAAAAATGACTCCAGTGAGTCCCACAGTCAGACTTCACTCCAAAGTAAATAAGGATGAGCTGTAAAACGTACTTAGATATAAAAAGTATTTAGTCTGAGAATCGTTCTTGAACATTTAAAATGTTATAGCTAAGTAGGCTGAACCACTGACCAGTCAGCTCCTGGATGGTTCAGACAGTGTTAAGTTTTTCGAGTTTTTAAACAGTGGTCAGGAGGCCATATGAACACTGAAACAGGATTTGTTTGCTGTGACTCTTCCTCCTGTTCATAGTGGTCTTTAGGAGATCTCTTCCTAATGGAAGTGGAGGAGGAGACACAATCCACAGTGCTCATTCTGTGCAAAAACACACTTTAAAGTTCAGCTGAAGCTCACTCGAGGCTCCAGCAGTCTGGATTAAGTATTGTGCTTTAGTACAATTTTGAGGTATTTCTATTTTATGCTACTTTCTACTTCTACTACACCAAAGGAGTTAGAGGTAAATACTGTACTTTTTACTCCACAAGATTTATTTATCAGCTATAGCCATTAGTTGATTTACACAATTTTACATTAAAACACATAAGAAAAGCACCCTCATATAAAAACCTGTGTCTAGTTGAGGCCCCTGTTCACATTTCACCAAAGAGACATTTCCTCTCTAAACTTATCGTATGTTTTCATTTAAAGTGTTTGATTCCACAAGAAGTGAAATTAACAAATGATCCTCAAAAATTCAAGGATTACTGAAAAGTCCAAAAACTGAAAACAGATTTGTGTGTGTGACCGTTGTGTTTTCCACTTGTTTCTCCCACTAATCAGCTCAGGACCAGTTTTATCTGGAGACCCTTTATAGGGGCCTGGCCCGTAGGTTGGGAACCGCTGAACTTAACTAGCCAACTGTTAATAAAGTAGTTAAAGTGTTCATACTGCAGTAAAATGTCCTCTGTGATTTGATTCTATCTGACTTTATTAAATCGTGTAAACAGCATTTTGCTGGTGCAGCATCACTGAGTGCAACAAGGACCTTCCATACTCATGCATGTGCACACGCTACAGCTGGTGGGTGCGTCAAAGTCTTACCTTTCTCAATGAAATCAATGACAGTGAACGAGTTGCTGTTTGAACTTCTGCAGCTCCCTCCGTCGTGGCCCGGTGTTTGCAGGCTGGATGAGTCGTTTGAGGCCTCCTTCACGACCACCGAGCTCTCGCCTTCACTCGATTTCTTCGATTTGCTTTTATTTTTCTTTGAAGACATTTTATTAGTGGAAAATCTTCTCCACGTGAAAGTGCAAACATGTGTAAACACGAAGCAGTATTGTAAACTTCCTGGTTACAGTTTTTGTCCCGCCTCCTGTTACCGTAAATCCCTGAAATTTTGCTGCATACAATCAGTCTTTCTTGTATCCATTGCATTGTAAAACATTACTATGGTACTTATTTAGAAAGATTTGATAACAAACATACGACTAATGATTTTAAAAAGAAGAAGAAGAAGAAGAAGAAGCTTTTTGGTGATTATGAGAGCACAAAATTAATCTGGCCTCGTGAAAAAAAATACAGGCAAATTACCATTGAAAAATCATATAATTTTAAGGTTTTCTTTGTTACAGGCAGGTAAAACTTAACAATTCAATACGATTAAAGGTATTCCAATATTATTAAGACGTAATCTTAAATTCGGCATACATCTAATATGCCAAGCGGCATTTTTATGGTGTTTAACTGTTTATTTGGATGTTTATTTAGTGCAAGGTGGCCTTTGAATAAAACGCGCCAACGCCTCCACTAACAGTGTTAATCTATTATAAATGTTTATATATATAACTGGATAAAAACGGTTAACTGGCTGATTTATTAGCCGAATTCAACATTAGACCTTTGTGATACTTTTAAAGTCTGGAATTTACCGCAGGAGTGTTAACTAGTTAAACTGTAAGATGTGTGAATGGAGTTCGTTACAGCGTCGCACGAGTCCTTCCTGTTTGAGGCTACCGACTCCATAAGCCAGATCATTACGGTATTTATGCAACTTCCAGGGCGGACCTTTACGTAACCGTACTGCACTGATGCACTGATGCACAAATTCTACCTTTTAAACATCGGAAAACTATTTCAGTGTGGTGACATGGCTGCTTGTGCCTTTGTTTACAAACTTGTACAGCTGGCGAGGGGGAGGTTGTGCAGCAGGACGTCGTGTCCCGCACGCACAGCTGTCCGTGCGTTTTCGTGCTCAGCAACTCGTTCCCAGTTACACAGAGTGGAGGGGACCAGTGCTCTCACAGGGAAGGTGGACCGATTCGGCGGAGTGACAGTGGACCTGGCTGACATCAGTTTACCCGCGGACATCAGCGAGAGTTTATTTGGCAGATTACTGCAAGGTTTGTTGTTCTAAAGCCTGCAGTGTGTCCCGATAATGCAGAGGTCAGTTCTACTCATCAGCTCTGCCTCAATCACAAACTAGGACAGTGGACATTAGTCTGTGTCCCATATAAGAAAGTCAGTCTGTGTCCTAGAATAAGAGATGCAGGTGTGTATGCACAGTGTGGCCTTTCAGTGTTCAGATCTGGGTTAGATCCCAGTTTGGATCTGTGGTGGTGAAACGGGTGAGAAGAGAAATATCTAAACCAGGTTTCAGTGTGTTGTATCTCTTAGTAACTGTAACGGGACTTTTTGCTCTGAATATCTGCCCGAATAGTTGTTGGTCTGTGCAGATGTACAGGAAATCCATACATTAATGTCCACAGACACACAAAAATATTAAAGTATTTTCAACAACAAGGTACGAATGCAACCCAATACAGAGAAATTCTGAAGTCAGTATTTTGCACTAAAGGTCAAAATCACAACATTCAATGAACAATTAAAGACCTTGTGATTTATTTATTATATTTTTTCTACCTGTATTATTCCAATTGCTCCAGGATTGGAAGCATCAGCCTTCCATCTTGCCACCAAGCTATGTCTGTTGTTTGTCATTCTCTCTCTTATCTTCTCAAATATCCTGTCTTTGTAGCGGAAATGTAATTTAAATTTATCTTTCACTTTTCATTTTATGTCATATCTTCCATATATTTCCTGTTTCTGTGGTTTACTGTTTAGCAAAAGCAACTATATCATAAAAAAATGTAGTTCTTAAGATTTGACTTGTTTACTCCACAGACTCTTTGGTGCAGTGGAAAGCTGAGGGGAAGGTCGCAGTGTGGCTTCGAGTTCCCATCTCACTGAGTCGATGTGCCGCTGCAGCTTCTACTCACGGCTTCTCCTTCCACCACGCCAGACACGACCACACCGTCCTGGCCCTCTGGCTGGGAGAAGGGGAAAGCAGACTGCCGGGGTTTGCAACTCACCAAGTTGGAGTGGCAGGTAGAGATTTTCAAGCCTGAAAGTTCATTCTTGACTTTGGAAATAGTAGCAGTAGCAGTAGAGTTTCCCCAGCTGTCGTGGAGCTAATGAAGACTGTGAAATACAGTTAAAAGCTAGTAAATGGACCTTGGCTTAAGATTACTTTGTTGAACCGATACACATGAGGATTGTGTTTTATGTGCTGCACAGATGTCTGCACAAACACAACAGATTTGCTTGTAGTTATTTCTTAGTTATCAAGCAACAACCATTTTGACATTTCTTGGCTTTGTCATTTTATAATTGTTATTATTACTGTTATTATTGTCCTTTATATTATTGCCTTCCATTTAAAAAAATACAGTTCGTAATGTCATTGTTACAGCAAGCACATTAAAATGGCTGGCTGTAACAATGACTGATTAAATAGTCATCAAACTGGTGTCAGCCTCACCACCGTGAGGATTTTCTGCTTACGACATGAACATAGACAGAGCTTCATCGGGTCTGACATTAACTCTGACTGACCGAGCTGACCTCAGACTCCCAAGACTCACAAACACAAAACCGCTACTGATATGGAAGCAAAGTTTACTTTATCCCAGCAGTGATGAAAACCGACTTCAGACTGCACCAGAGAGGGACGACAACTATTTCTTACAATAAATCATGTGACTATTGTAAATGTAACAGAAGCTTTAGGGTTGATTTAGAAGATACAGAGGGGAGATTTTTAAAGATAAAATCAATTCTGTTGTCACTTTTAAATCATTTATAAGTGGGGATAAAAATAAAACTAAAACCATATTAAACTTTGATCCGCATCACGTTCACAAAAAAACAAAAATGGTTTCTTTTTCTTTTCTTTTTTTTAAGTGTAGGTGGTTGTTTGTCTGTTGGGCTGTTATGCATTTTTCAACTCTGGCCTACTTCACTTACGTAAATGGAAATTCACTAATCAGAACTGTGAATCTGGGGAGAGAGGCAACAAAAGGAGGGGGTTCCGGTCGTCCTGTGATGAGTTCCTGAGTGTCCAGCAGAGGGCAGAGTGCCGTTTGTACCTTAACCAAAGAGTGAATGCACTTGAAGCATGTCAGAACATGTCCAGAGCATCCTTCAGTGAGGAATGGGGTCCAGAATTTCCCCTTTTGTTGCCAGAATGTCCCCCTCAATGGGAGAAACAATGATGAAACTAAGATTAGGAATCTGAAATACAAAGCTGTTTAGATATTTGTGTGCTTGCATTTTGACAAAGATGGGAACAACACCCACACACACTAAATTGACTGCCAGAGATCCTGGATGTAGTTTTAACCCTCACTACAGCACAGTTTAGTTTAATCACTATTTATGGTTTCACAACTTGGTTCTTATTGTTATACTTTCGGCCATAACACAAATAACTGAGACAACAGGCACATGTGCTCTACTAAAAGTAAATTTACTATTGTGTGCTGTGAGGCTCATAAGGTTTTTAATTGTGTAACCTGAACCCAAATATCAAAAGCATTTATTCTGATCTTAATTAACTGAGGGTTATAACGTAAACCGCTCTGGTACACTGGATCAGTGTTAGATTCCCGAGGCCAGATTCTTATTAAGCCAATCAGGGAATGAGACGCAGTAAATTCCATATCATTATAAAAATTCTGTCTGATGTCTGACTGATATTCAGTCATGGCAGGTCCTCTGATACTTTTTAATGCCGGAGTAATCGCTGGTCTAATGTTACCTAAGACAAAAATGATTCCATGAGTTACAGTGACTGTACAGGTTTTAATTATGGAAAGAAAAATACTGGCACTGGATCAGTTCTCACTGTTGGCAGACACCCTGAGCTGAGGAATCGGAACTGGTATCTGGAGGGAAAAGGCTGGATTGGTGTGTCACTACTACTTTGGCAAAAAACTGAATTTTCTTTTAATTTACAGTGAGCATGCAGACATGGCAATAAAATAAGTGAGAAGGTGACATGGCGTTTGCCATGACTGTTCTTCATCCAGAGAAACTGTACTCACCACACACACAGATGTCAACATCTGCCCTGCTTAAATGTCCTTGAGTGTGATACTGAAATCATACCCATTACACCTGACCTTTGACCTCTCTGGACAAGGTCAAAGTAGTAATTTTCAACAGGGTATTTGGCTGCACCTCGGGTTGGCCAAGGACTATCTGAATAAATATCCTCTATCCACCCAACTACAGGTTGACTAAGCTGCACTTCATGGAGCCTTGACAAGAAATAAAGTAAAGGAAATATACTTTGACTAATATACACACAAATTAGCATCATCATTCTGAATGACTGGAGTGTTTCATGGTTAGACACATCACATAGTTGCTCATGGAACCTTTAATAATTGTATTTTGGACTATATTCAGTCTTCTCAAAGCCATCTCCCCACCTTACACTACTGTATGTGTAAAAACTAAGCAGCAGAATCAGTTTCCTGGACCTCACAGTTTTGGTCAAATTAATATTTTGTATAAAAAGAAGAGACATCAAGCTTTTTTTGTGGCCCAGAAGCCAGCTGTAAACACAAACCGATTAACGGTTTGTGTTTAAAAAAACAGTTTCCCTCTGATGATTGTTCCTTGGCTTTTTGTCTCATAATTCCTATTCCCTTTTTTCCCTGCTCCCGTTGAGCATTTTGTTTCCTGGACTGAACGCTACATAATGATAGCCTCCCTTAGCAGCAACCAGGCCTTTTCCTGTGAAGCGCCATATGGCACAGGGATTGGGGATGACATCAATTTCCACTTGGAAGTCCAAGTCAGGCCTTTAAGACGACCCATCCCTCTTTACACATCTGTGACATTCATTTAAGGAGGCCTGTCTCGGTCGGTCAGACGGAGCAACCGGAAAAGAAAGTGGCCCGTTTTCCCTCCTCTTCGTCCTCCTCCTGAGCTGTCAACAGCAGCACATAGCTGCCTCTCTTAGTCACTACCTGCTGAAATAAACCCCACTCAAACGGGAGAGAAAAATGTTAAATGAAGAAGTGGGATGTTGACATCATTAACAAGTAAAGCTGAGTCACTCGAACTCTGTTTACAGTTAAGAAAGTAAAGAATTTTGCTTTTACACATATCCTCTTTTATTTTAACCACCTGTATTCAGACACTGATGCACTTTGTTCTGTTCTGGTTAACTACAACATGTTTTAGGAACTATTGCAAATTTCGTCCATAATGTATTTTTGTCTGTATTTACTCTGTATGTAGTGCTGGTGTTAAAGCTGCTATATGCAGTCACTGTCAGCTCTAAGTAGCTCTGTATTGTCTTTCAGCTCATTGTTTTGGTATTCCAGTCTGGTACTGTAGTCCCCAAACCGCAGACAATCCAACAGTCATCACTCAGCAGTTGGCCAGGTGTGCGGAAGTGTGAGCGACGAGCTCTTGATTAATCTTCAGCAGAGACATGTTGGAAAACTTCAAATGGTCCGGGCAGCTGTCGTGTTGTCTGAGGCAGGACAGAGACTCAAGCCCAGGATCTTTCCTCAACAATGCTCTCATAGTAGCTCCTTCAGTGCAAAATGTGGATCAGATTATGTCTGGGGAGGACTTGCAAAATATCTGAAGTGACCGTCTGTTTGTTTTTTCTCCTTTAGGTGCAGTAGTCGATGAGTCCAATGGAAAAGTTCTTGTCGTTCAAGACCGAAACAAGGTATATGTCACTTTATTGTTTGACCATAATGAACACTGTTTTCATTGGCACTACATTCATTGAATAAATGCATTATTTATACCATATAGAACATATTCATATTTTCTTTATGTTTTCCTTTAAATGCATGCATTGTGTCGGCTGTATGAAATCTCGACAAAGGAAGAATGAATGTTCAGGTGTGATTTTCGATCAGGAATTCAGCATGTGAAAAAGCAGGCCATAAGCTCAGACCAGTGGTTATTTATACTCAGTACAGTTAGTAAGTTGGCAGAACAACATGAATCTGAAAAAGAAAAATTGACATATTTTGGCTGGTAAAAATTGTCTTTGGCAGTCAGCCCACCACGACTCGCTGGGTGAGCCAGAGAGCACTGATCCCTCGGTCCGCAGTGAAAAAATGAACCATCGGTTAATATGATGCTGCTGCTAAAAACGTCAGTGATTACTGTTGTTTATTTAGTGAGTTACATGTTGCCTCTGTTGATCCAAACGTGGGTGGAAATCCTCTCAGACCTTCAGCCCCTCTCACACTTAACATAGCTCCACACAACATTAGCTGACCTCAAGCAAACACTGTGTTTACAGGAGCTGAATGCACTCAAACAACTTTGTGAGTGTCTGTTTCTGTCAGCTCTCACAGAGCCCTGCTGTAGTGCTCAGGTTGTTATTAGGTTCACTTACAACAGGCCTCTTTTAAAACCTTTCCACACTGATTTGTTTGTGTTCTCAGTTGGCCAAGGTCTGATTGCAACCAATTTTAAAAAGCAATTGCACAATGATGCAGCCATTTGGAAACCAATTATGTTTTTAGAAATACCAGCTAACTCAACTTGATATAAATGAGGCAATAAGCTCAGGCCCTTTCACATAAGCTGCTTCTGTTCTTCACATAAGTAATGCTTCAACATTATTTTAAATAATATGACCATTTACACATCACCACCACAATACTGCCAGAAAATAGTAAAATTGTCGTAACTATAAAATTAGCACTGTATGAAAAGCATGTTAAAATTTTAACTGCCCCAAACTAAACTGGATATCTTTGGGGTTTTGACTGTCGAATCAACAAAAAAAATACTTTGAGGATGTTATTTTTTTTATAAATTAAACAATCCCCAAAAAACTGCTAAAGCTTCATGGGTAATGAAAATGTTTTTAGTTGTAACACAATACAGCAACGTTAACACGTGTGCCGCCACTCATTGTCAACGAACCATAAACTCGCAAAAGGCTGAAACCCCCAAGAAGAACATTTTCAAGTGAGGAAAGATGGGAAATAACCTCTGCCTCAGAACAGAAACTGCTTCAAAACTGTCTAAATAAAAGCAAAACTATCTGCAGATACTGCTAGAGACACATTAGAATGTTTGTTGTTGTTTTCCCTCCAAAAACTTTATGCATAATATGATACTTTATGAATTTCAATAATTTCCCAAATTAGTTGGAATTTTCCACCGCTCCTCTAATTTTAAGTCTTAATTTTCTAAATCTCTCTACAGTTCCAGCAGAAATAGACTGAGGAAGGACACGTGCTCAGGGTGAAATCTGGATCATATGACAAATACACTTCACATTATAACTGACAGAGTTTAAGGGGCCTGTTTGCTGGAGTTTAATTGCACATAACATGTAACATGTGTCCCAGCCTGGAATCTGGAGAGTGTATAATGTATCTTGATGGCTTTTGTCCAGAAGCAGAGGGAAACAGTTAGTGGCCTGGAAGTGTGGAGTGTGTTTTATCTCTTCCTCTCCTCCTCCTCCTCCTCCTCCTCCCCATCGAGTTGTTTACTGGAAATGGGCTTTATAACGGTCTGGCCCTTGGCAGTAGAGCGTCTCTGGCACACCAAACCAGTTCAGAGCTCACGAAAGGTTACGAACTTCCTGAAAAGAAACTAGGACATTATCGCTCTCACATCAGTACAGCAGACAGCTGACAGATTTGAGTTGAATGATATCAATGAGTAAGAGTTTTGAATTTAATTATTGTCCAGTGACATTTACACATCATTTCCCCGGTAGATTTGGTGTGAACAGTTTGCGTATGGCAGGCGTGCTTCCACCAGGTCTTGGGAATTATTATTTTTACATCCAGCTTTGAAAGCTGAATGCTGAGAGAGTTTTTACTCTGAAAAAACACACTTATTAGAGTTACACAAAATCTCTTTATTTCTTCCTACCAGCACATTAGAAACAGCTCCAAAAATATAACATTTTGTTGACAATAAATGAAAATAAATGCTGTAGTGCATTTGTGTTCCCCACAAAGAGAGGATTTGCAAAATTAGGAAAAATCTAAGATGAAACAGCATTTTGGAAAAAAAAAACAAGCATGGCATACAAAATTCTTTAAGTAACTACAAAAATATATATACAACACTGACATCATAATTTAACCAGCAGCATACTGTTATTAAATATCAAGGATAAGTGGTGAGACAGTTTGGGAAGACACACACTTCACCGCATCAAATGTAAAAGTCTCCAGAGTGAGCCACTAAATATAAAACATAAAATGAAAGGATGCTCAGATCAGAGCATTAAACAACTCTGTGTGTATAATTATTAGTTCAGATACATAAGATAATCCATTTGAACATATGATCTACTACTGACTGACTGACTGTGTTATTACTCTAAGATACAGATTTACAGCAGTGCCATCTATCACACTTGATGTTAAAGTTTAACCTTGCTCTTGAATTTCAGACAAAGAATGCTTGGAAGTTCCCCGGTGGTTTGTCTGATCCAGGAGAAAATATTGGTGAGTGTCAAACAACAGAGCAAAAAACTAATACAGTACTAACTAAATCCTTTCAACTTTAGTATGATGCTTAAAGATGATACAAATACATTCATTAGAACTTTACAAAAAGGCACATGATATATACTATATGCAGAGAGTCTCTACCAATTCACCTTTTTAACATTTTAAAAGCAGCTTTAATGTTATATACATGACCCAACCCAAAAAGCAGCGTCAAATGTTTGTCTTTACCAAAAATATATGTATTTTCCTTTTTCCCTACATCTAAAATCAGTCTGCAAGGTGATTCTGACAAGGGAGCATAAATATATTGCTTTTTGTCAGGATCTTTTGAATGCCTCCACATATACTGTGTAAACATATAAACTGTAAATATATATGTATGTGTATATATATATATACTAATCAGTCTTTCTCAGGTGCCACTGCTGTACGCGAAGTGTTCGAGGAAACCGGTGTTCGGTCTGAGTTCAGATCCCTGCTCAGTATTCGGCAGCAGCACAACCACCCTGGCGCCTTTGGCATGTCGGACATGTACATCATCTGTCGACTCAGCCCGCTCACCTACGACATCAACTTCTGCACTCAGGAGTGTCTGCGCTGCGAATGGCTGGACCTCGCCGAGCTGGCCAAGACCAACGACACCACGCCCATAACCTCTCGCGTAGCCAGGCTTCTGCTTCACGGCGTAGAGAAGGGCTTCGACAAGATCGACCTCACCATGGAGGAGCTTCCTGCTGTCTACTCGGGGATGTTCTACCAGCTGTACCACAGGCAGCTTCCCCCAACACCAAAATCCTAGCAGGCCATCGTCAGACTGATGGGGTTATAGTGTATCATGGCTTGCTATGTTGATATCTAAGGTGTATTCATGACTAGAGTTAATGTTTGCAGTGTGTTTCTCACACTAACTGTTACTGTTGAAGAAATGTGGTGCAATAGGCTGTGAACTAAAGCACACACACTTTGTGCTTTTTAAAGGAACTATGCTACTGTGGTACCTGCAAGACTGCAGACTCATACGGTTTATTTAACACTTACTGGCGACCATGCTGGAAGTGCACAGCTGTTAGGCAAGGGTGGTTGTCAGCAGCTAATTTCATTTTTAAAGGTACAGTTCTGCTGTATTTGTGACTGGGAACATGTCATTTCACAATCAATGCTGAGTTTAGTTTATTTTAGGTTGTTAACTAGTCAACGATATTAGTTAATTAATGCGATATCAATATTGGCTGCCTTGCTAAAGTAGCCTACAGGCTAGTTAAAAACAGCACAAACCATCTTTTTTTCCCAAGGAACCTGTGTTAGGTCATTTTGCACAAATCTCAAATTATACATTTAAATTCTAGTATAAAGGGCGAATGCAGTTTAATCAGAAAATGAAGACAAGCGCAGAAGACCTGCTACAAATCCAATAAGTGTGTTAAGAATCTGACTACTGTGAGATTAAAAAAAAGAAAAAAGTAGAAAAAAAACTAAGTATTGGCTGGGTTTTGATTTTAGTGTTTTTACTGCGCTTAGTTTTGTTAATCAAAATTTTGTAACAAGATCAAAAATTCTGAAATCAGTTATTTTGTTCAGTCCTCTGATCTTCAGGTCACTGTTGCTGAGGATTTGAGTGCACCCTCTTAATCCTTTTCATCTGGGAGACACCTTTTGAAGTATTCTCCTGTACGGCCTCTGTCCTGCTTTTAAACTCAGAGCTACACAGTCATTAACTGAAGGGCAGGAATCACAAGGCTGCAGCTATGATTCCCTCAGCCAGAGAGGGAACAACCGTATAGATAACATGAACAAATAATGCTATGCTGCCATTCTGTTGAGGCGCACTTGAGCAGTGTGTAGCCGTTGGTTGGTGCACGGTAAAAGCCTGGTTCTACTGGGAGGCGACCAGGTGTGAAAGTGTGCCACGGTTTGAAAGTGAAGCTGAATAAGAGCAGACATGCTCAAGATTTAAAAAAGAAAAACAGATTAACTGTAGTAAAAGATCACAGCTGTTTTGGGCAACATTCTCTCTTCATTGCCGTCACATCTTCTTCCTTGTCGACGCCACTAAGACTTGAATATTTCTCGATCAGATCTCAGATTAGCACTTGGCGGACATTGGAAGAAAAAGAATGGCCTTCTGACCCGGTCCAGTTTTGTTTCCAGACTTGTACTGGCCTGTCCGCTTCAGCGCCACATACATGTTTGGGTACTTCCTGGAGCGATAGGTGTTGTAGTTGTTGCTCTCAAGCCTTTCCAAGAAATAGCATTCGTCTGTTGCTCGTCTCTGGAGAGAAAGACACAGAGCAAAAACACATTTAATTTGATGCTCAGTGTACTGAGTTTAATTCTGCTGTTCGGCGCTGGGAGGATCTAATCTGCTGCCTTACAGAACAAATAAGTACTTAGCTTGCAAACTGAAGAAATTTAAGAAAACTGTGAAACTAGACTGTAATATGGGATATGGCCACGCTGCTCAGTATCCCAACAAATGGAAACTGAGGTTTAGTCACTGAGTCTGTACATTCAACATAAATGTTTCAGTGTTTCGTTCCAGAAATGCCAATAATTCAACCTGAGGGACATCTGGTTACATGTAGTGGCATTTCATCAAGTAAGTTATTTTGTTTGGATGATATTTGTTTAATATATGTCATTAGAATAAGAGAAGATTTGTAATGCTGACTTTTTTTGACATTAAATTACACCCCAGAACTAAATGGCACCTTTATTTTGAAGGAGACTGTGGCTTTAGTGTTTCACACTAATACTGTGGTCAGTTTTTGTTTTGGTTCAGCTTCCTTGAATCATGATCAGACATTTCGCAAAGAGATGAAGAGACTAAAACATGACAAATTTGAAGACTTGAAACAACAAGTCAAAGACATAAACAAATCAAGATGTCAGAGATAAACATGTATTTGTTTGGAATGTAGAGGGTGTTAAGGTTTTAAACAGGGCAGAACGTGAAGATCAGTTAAACTAAACGATTTAGCTGTCATGTTATTGACCACATCTCACACAAGCTCCTCTCTTAACATTATCCTCTGTAGAAATGATGAAGAAAACGTTAATTACACAGCTTCTGGCTGGGCGTTAACTGCCCTACACCCTGTCCAACAAGAGGCTTTTGTTTTAGTTTCTGTTTTTAGTTGACTGTGACAGCACAACTATGAGGCTATTAGTCAGAAGACATTTTCTTTTAATTTGCTGTATCCACCCCGGGCTACTTTGTGTCATTCATTATGCAAAAGCAGTATCTGTCAAGAAACAATAATCCTACCTCAGTACTGAAAATATGCAACAATAGGGATAACAACAGTGCAGGTGTCTAAATTATACTAACTTATTATACAACTTTTTGACACCACAGATGGTAATAAGAGGACAGCGCGTTTTGTCTCGTGGATTTTTAATCATTTTCCACAAGCAAGTAAAAGCAGAGCTGAGAGACGCCTTGGGTGGCAGCTTCTCATTAGGAGGAAATTCTTCTTGCAAATTACATGTACTGTGGACAAGTCCTCACAACCACCAAACCACATCAGTCGCCAACATTTCACACGTCCACAGCCACTGTAAGAAACAGCACTGTGGCATCAGACCAGCTGGTGCTGGCCATTACTCATGAACATTCAGGAAATCCTTTGAGATATGACACAAATTCATATACAGCATGTCCTTCACAGTGGAGAGAGACTGTCTGAAGTTTTTGCAGAGGTTCAGTAAAGACGTTCAGCTGAACGTAAAGACATTCAGGTGGTCAAAACATACACTGAATCCTATATATCTATAACATGTTGACCTAGGCCTATCTAATGCTGTGGCAAACGTTTTCTTGAAGTACTGACTGTGACGAACAAGTGTCAACCCAATTATTTCCCTGTGAGGGAGGATTTCTCGTCAGGTGGCTCTTAAATATTTGGTTTACAAAACACAGCAGTCTGAGTGTTGCATGTGACTGAGGTTAACTAACTTTTCTGCCAAATAGAAGACATTCAGGTTTGCAATACAGATTTGTAAGAAACACAGTTGGTTAAAGAAAACAGTTTTGAATCCTTTCAGGAAATGACTTTTAATGATTTTACCAGAGTGCATTTACATTAATCTCAAAAAGCTACAGAGAACAGAAACTATGTAGCTTTTGTTAATGGAAACACGATAATCAGGCTTACTCACCGCTCCAAACAGTCGTCCGTCTCTGTTCATCGCCAGATAGCGGTTAGCACAAACTCCTTTGATGACCACCTCTCCCACTGAGGTCGCCTGGAGTTGAAGTTTTACTGAGGAAAAGGACAGAAGTTTATTTTAAATGAGCAAACATACAATGCAGTTGAAGTTTCATTGTGGGATGTTTAATCAAAAGGAAAAGATTAAGTGGTGTGTGTAATGCATTCATTTTATTAAAAAAAAAAAAAAAACAAATAAAAATAATAAACTAGAGGGGCACTCAGAGAGGCCCAACATAAGCCCGGGCCAGTGTCAAACAATATACACCAGACTTCAGAGAAAAAATTCTATTTCATGGTAAATGATCCAGATCTGGTCCAAAGTTTAACTGGTTCTTTCTTTCTCAAGTTTGGTGCAAATCGGTTCAGTACTTTATACATAATCCAGCTGATAAACAAACAAACTTGTGAAAATGTAGCCTCCTTGGTGAATGTATGAGTATATCAAGTTTTATTATAACTGATCTAACATTACCCCTGAACACAGCAGAGTCAGCAGCTCAAAAAATCACAAATCACAATAAAGTGTGTGTCATTTCAATATGAAATCATTAACAGATTAATTTCAAGACATTACAATAACAAGCCAGACCGTCGTGGCTAAAACAAGAGGGAGGGGGGAAAATTCTATAGACCAAATGTTTTCAGAGATAATAACATATTGATGCTTAAAGCTGCATTAATTGTTTTTAAGCCACAAGGGGGTGCTGCCCCAAAAACAAACTGAAAGGTGCACAGCCCACACATGTAAGGCTAAAGGGCTGGCAAGAAAATTGCTCACTTACACATCCTGCAGACAGGCTTTGGTGCTGGGTGAGTAGTGTCCAGATGGTTTATCAGAACTGTTTAGCTGCCTCCTGCATCTGGAAACCAGGCTGATGAACTGTGTCATAAAACCAATGAGCTAAAAAAGGCTAAAAAGCTCCAGGAAGCTACAGAGCTGGTGATTTATGAGACAATCATCTGATTTAGTGTTAATTACAAATTTGTTGATTAATGCAGCTTTATACATGCCTACAGCTGATTAAAAACAAACAAAAAAAAAAAAACAGAAAAATAATACAAAATCCAGGCAAACAATATTTGTGGTGCAAACATGTTGTTGTTTAAGCATTTTTTTTTTTTTACTCAGAGGAACTGTGGTCCATGAGCTCATTTGCATGTTCTCTCAAATGCTCTCATCATTTTATTTAACCTACTGCGAGAGGACTTCATTTACAACAAACCACAGCTGTCAGTGTCCCCTTGAGTCAGATGAATCAGAAAACACATTGATTTTTAGTTGCATGTGGAAATAAAATGTAGGAGAGAATCGGTTTAAATCAACCTTTCGTATGCTGCTTTTTATCAAACTCAAATTCAGTGTTGTTCTTGTGCAACCAGACAAACGTCAGCTCAGCTTCTCTGAACTGGTGGTGAGGGATGGCTTTTTTTTTTTTGTTGTGGTTTCCTACATGTTTTTGGTTGACACTTTATTTGCAGTAATCAGTGAAACACCATCGACACCAAAGCTAACATGAAGCTAACTCACACCAGCCACCAAACAGTTGCATGACAGTACACTGTGGCTGGCTGCAGCCTGAGCCCATAGTACCTGTTGGCTGTGTGGCAGCCTCCTCACAGACGTATCAAAGCCATCCCCATATTTACTGTTTTTTTTTTCTTTTTTTGCTTCTTGCTGGCACAGCATACTTTGCATGAAGCAAACAAACCAAAAAGGAAGCGGGGGCCCTGTAAGGTAAATTAGTGGATCTGTCCAGAATTAATCCACATTAAGACTTTGGATATACACGCATCTGTCTGCAGTTAAGCTCGCTACGCAGATGATTCATATAACAGATCAAAGAGGTGTTCTCCCCTGAAAAAACAAAAACAAAAAAAAAACCTATAATTTGTCTTAGTGTGCTGAGATGAGATGTTTACTGGGCGTATTATGTCCCATAGCTGTTGTGAATGCAGGCAAACCTTCCCTGGACTTTTCCTGTCTCTATACAGCTTGGTCGTATCTGTAAGGCCAACAATTTGAGGCAATCTTGACGGGCGACGCTGTCCTCGGAAAACTTTGGCATTGGAAGTTACAAAGAACACAAACGTGATGGAGTACATTAGCACAAAAGGATCCCTGGATATATTGGGTAACATTTTTCACTAACGTTTCCAACTCTAAACTGGCAGGTATGTTATGTTGTCTAAAAAGTTGGCAGGTCTGTCTCAGCTGTAACAAAAGGACCATTGATGAAGCTCAGGTCAGGTCACACTAACTGTAAGAAAGCATTTTGGTAAAAGGCTATGACTCGTTACAAATATATTCCTTTCTGAGCCCATGATACTACTAAAAGGAAGATTTTTTTAAAATGCTAACAATTAAAACAACAATTTGCTCACGTCACCTCAACAAGGTTCAATGAGTCTGACTAAATGTATTTAAAGAGTAATTGAATTATTCTAAAAATAGCTCCTCTCTCCTTGAACTGGTTCCATATCAGGCATTTGTTTGGGCACACCTGACTGAAATGTCAGGCAATACACTTAGAAACCTGTGTTTTCCAAGGAAGAAACCCAACTTTCATGTTCCCCCTCCTCCCCTCCCACTTACTGATGCAACTTAGGACACATACTTAAAAGTAATCAGTGATACAGAGGCACTGAGGGGTATCTTGGCGTTAACCAAGCCAAACAAGCATAATAATGTTTCCATTTCAACAGTTTCTAACTTAAAAAAAGAACATAAAAAAAGCCTAAAGTTTTCTTTCACTTTCTAAATAAATATTCATTGACTGGTGGTAGAGATGAGAGGTAAGGGTATATTTAAGATGACTTGTAATCATAGTATTATTTTTAGATAGATAAGTGGCTTAAGTTCATTGACCTCAAACACTGACAGTGACCTCTAAATCAGGCATTCACTCATCCTGGATTTTAACTCCATGTTGTGCTGCCTTGTGTGACGTAAACCACACAGTGAGCAGCGTGAATGGCTGTGACTCAGCATGGTGATCTACGTTTACTAAAAACATAACAGGCATATTCCATCAAAGTTCCCATGGATTAAGAAAATAATGAGGCGTACTTTTCTTGAGCTATTATACTTTCCAGAAGTAGACCTACACACATTTTCAAGTGGAGAATTCACCTCAGTAAGCTGGAAAATTCACATCTTTCCTCCACGATTTTTTTTTTATTCACTCTTACTTCCCTGTTGCATATTAAAAAGAACATAAAGAAGCTTTGTGTGCTGTGCAAAGCAAGAAGGAAGAAGAAGGGGACTGGAAGTACTTACTGTGGGGGTCGTTCTTCTCCCGGATTCCATCCACTCCCCCGTCAGACTTTATCCTCAAGAAGAAGCCCCCGTTTTTACAATACAGCCTTTTGGGATCCTTGAAGCTCCCAGGAGGAAAGCCGCCGCTGCCACCGTCTTCAGGTGTGGAGGGAAGTGTTGTGATTTCTCCCGTGGCCATCTCCTCCTCTTTCCCCGCTTCCCGGCGACTGCTTCGTCTCCTTCTTGAGCAGTGCAGGAGCCCCACCGTGGCCTCCCACCTCCCACTAACTGTTGCCTGTTCCCTCCTCCCCTCCTCCACAGAGCTTCACACAAACTGATTCTAGTTAACCACAGAGGTCAGTTTTTTTGAACAACCCCCTCTCAGGGCAGCAAGTGCCCTTTGATTCCCGAGAATCTGAAGCAGAAGGACTTCGACATGAGCTTCCAACTAATAGCAAATGTCTAAATCTAACATTTGTAGCTGCTCGTCTGCTGTTCATAGAGCTGGAAGCTGCTTTGTCAGTGTACTTTGAGCACACTGGTAGGGGGGATGCATGCAGGTTCTCCCTCTCTTCCACTCCTCTTGTAATGAAGTGTTTAAAGCAGGGCAGCTGGCTTAGATCTGTGTGGAAGGCTTTCCCCTTTGGGCCTCAGTTCGCATGCGCCCTAGGAGCACCAACACACTCTCACATGCACACGCCCACTAATGCTCAGAGATTTAAGCAACCAACCCAGCAGAAGTCGCGAAAGGACAGGAGGGCTGGGGGGGGGGGGGGGGGGTCCCACAACCTGGTTTTATTAGGCCCCCTCAAAAAGCCAAAAACAACACCACCCCCTTTACATGGACCCGTTTTTTCCTTCCCCCCGTTTTTTCAGATTAGAAGGAC
>JBBMJY010000002.1:20976630-21080624 GCA_037833715.1 Toxotes lorentzi | reverse complement strand
TCAGTCTAAGGTTTCTTCTGATGCATGGGATGGACAGTAAAGCGTGGACTCAGTCTGAACTCTCAGATGCATCACAGACTTTGCCATTCTAATTTCCTTTTCAGTGTTGTTCGTTACGTTGTGTCACACCCCACCCTCTCATGTCGACAACGCCGCTGAGTGATGCCTGAGTCAAGGCTTTTAAAGCCTTTGTAACATTTTAATTTCTCTAAACTATTTTTAGAACATGACAAGAAGCTCTCTCTCAGATCTGGGAGGAAATGGAAGAACTCACATGTTGCAACTGACACCTCTGAGGTACAATACACTCAATAGGAAAAAGTCTGAAGACGGCAAAGAGCACACTTTCAATGTTGTTTTCAGGTTGTTTTTGATTTTCCAGGTAGTAGGCATTTCTTGTTGCAGTAACAGTTTGTCAGGTTAGACTAGCGTTTGTCAGCTAATACCCTATAATATTCCTTCATTTGTTCAAAATACTGTAAAATAAGCCTAAATTCCACAATGAACTAGCTTTATGGATCTAATACTGAGGCATGCAACGGTCCGAGCATTGGTGCTTTTTTAAATATTCCTGTGACCTTTTAATGATCATGTAGGAGGGGAAATATTAGCTTAAACAAGGTTTCCAGAATTCAAACAACTAAAATAACTTCCGGACCTAATAAGACTTAACCCAGAACATTTACTCTGTCTGGAGGCGTTCCTTTCCCCATCAGTTATTCCCATTATGACAGAGAAGGTCATAAAACCACGGCGGTTGGCATGGAGGCAGAGTCAGTGTTCGATCTGGTTGGTGCAAGCCAAGGTGCAGACACATAATGAAGCGTAGGCAAATATCGTTAAGGAAGTGTACCAAGACTAAAAAAACCTACTGGCACAACAAAATTCCTCCCATGCTCCATTAAAGGGAAATTTAATTGTGGGTTTTGTACATGTAGTATTTGTTTTCCCTGGCTGAAGTGAACATGAAGACAAGGTGTTTACAAGAGCATGTATAACTAGTGTCAGGTGAGTCAGGCTAGGTTAATAAAATAAAATAAACTGAAATTTAGGGTATTTCCCATGAGAACAGTACGCAGCATCCTCAAGAGAAACAGTGCGATAACAAAGACAAATTAAATGAAAGCAGGGAAATATATGATCACTACTGATCTTCATATGTTTATGATACTGTGCTCATTTATCGATTATCATATCAAAGAGTGAGGGGGCAATCAGATAAATGTCAGATAAATTTATTTTAAAAATAGATAAATAAAATACTTTACTCCGTCTTGCTCCCTTTACTGATTCCTTAACTTACATTTTATTTTCATTCAGTGTGCATGTTTGAAATATTTGATTCACACCCATGCATACCTTCTTTTGGAAATATCAATCATTAATTGGCCAATAATTTTGGCCAATTAATTACTCATATTTACATTCATTAACTTACATGAGGGAGTCAGCTGGACTTCAGTGTCACATGATCATGTGTCTCCCCCGTGTGGTAGAAAAAAAACATGACTCACTTAAATTATCTTTCTGAATAATGTCCTTTGGCTATTTGGCATAAAAGAAAAAAATACATTTTTTTCAACATTGTACCATGTCATGTGTCATTAAAAAAAAAAACAACTTAATTTCATATTTATTAAGATATGTTTGCAGACTGAATGAACTTTTAAGCCATTTGGGGGAAAAAAAAAACATCAGAAAGTTGTCTGATAATTCCCCAAGATGCTGCATGAAGATCATAACAGCATCAGATTTTCCAGTGAACCATCAGTTTTTTGGTCTATGCCTGTGATGACCTCTGCATCAGTCTGCAAGACCAGGAAAACCAGATCTAAGGCTTTCCTCCATACTTCCTGCTTCACACTCAGATTATCATAGACTTTCATTGCTGGTGCTCCATCGGATTTCACTGCTGAGAAAACCGCTCTGTCTTCTATTTCGCCCTCCAAGAAAAGTTGTGAGAACTTAGCAGCAATGCCAAGATGTCCTTTGCAGTCCTGCAGCTGCTGGCTCACCACAGTCCTGGCTTTCACTTTTGAAAACCTACCAGTGTTAATCATTACTGTAGATATGTAATCAATTAAACCATCTGCCATGAGGCACAACACTATACCCCTGTAAGGGTTAGCTGCTCTCTCTGCTTTAGACTGTTGCATGGTACCGGTCCTCTCTGTGCAGTCCTTAACATGGTGCCCTGCTTGCTTTTGAAGGTGATGAATACACAGCATTTCTGTCAGTCCAGCACCAGGAAGCAGGGCTTTGTCTTTCAGCGCGTGGTGTAAACGATAAGCACAGGCCCAAAACTGATCCTCCAGAGTCTGCAGCTTTCCGTGTACGCAGCTCGTGAGGATCACTGTGACCAACCCGCTGTTCCCACCAGGGGAAATATTCACAGCTGTTGAAAACTGTCCCCCAGTGCTGCTGAGGTCCCTCCATATCACAACCTTCACCCCAATGCCAACACAGTGCTTACTCAACTGTGTGGCATACGTCACTGGAACACCTCCTGTTGAATCAGCGAATGCCTTCAAAATAGAAGTCTTCACTTTTTCCACCACAAGTATATGATGTCGACAGCAGCGTTGAATTACGTTCTCACTAGCAACCCCACTGACTAGTATCAGGTTCACTTCCAGGTTCAGCAGAAGGGCCACAACCTTTACCATCCACTCCTCTTCTTTGCTTGAACTTAACAAAGCTGACTGGTCACTCACATGCTGTACGCCTGCTGGCCTACTAAAGCCAAGATGGCGAAAGGTATCTGACAAATCTCCATTAATAAGAGCAACCTTCAAGTGCTGATCTTTTAAGTGATGTGCAACTGAAGCCTGTTCAGCAGATAAGAGAACCATGCAGCCTGGTAAAACGCATGCATGCTCCTCTGGTAAACCAGGCAGAACACAAGTCACCACTTTAGTTATGTCGAATGTGGAACAGCTGATATCTTGTTGATTATTTTTTGATTGCATCTGCTTGGCTTCCACTACTAAATTCATTGCATCGACACAGCCGTGACTCAATCCCTCAGCAATGTCAGCAACGTTAAGGAGCATAGGCTGATGAGGTTGTGGTACTGTGGAGACACTTTTAGACTTGGACTCACAAAAATGTCTGCTGAGCTTTACTTTCCGTTGTCCACCAGTGTTTAGAGTCGTGTGACCCACGTTTGTTGTGCTTAGCAGGTGGCACGACGCCTGCAAAGCCTCCAGTATGGGTTTGTTTGATAGCTGTCCTAAGCCATGAGATGTCTCAGTGCAGCTCTCCGATCGCTCCACACCAAGACCCTCGGTTGAGACACTGCATTTCCTGCAAACATCTATGCATATATCAATCCCTTCAGACATAGCTGAGATGATGTGTGACACTGAAATTCCTCTCTGGAGGCACTCCAGGGCAGCACGGCTCCACGCTCCTGCGAGGAAAAGCAGGCATCCTGACCCTGTATTATAGACCTTCTGGTGGGCTTGAATAGTCTCATAAACCAGCTGACCCACCGCACAGGTCAGCTCCAGGTTCTCAACGATGCGAAAACATGAGCATGCAAGAGCTGACTCCCCACTTGTGTCATCTTGGATAAACTTGTACTTTTTATTGGGGCCCAAAGAGGAGTGTGTGACTCCTGCCAACGCTGAGAGCTTCTGCAGTCCGAAATGTTGTTGATGGTTTATAATTGTGCTTCCCAGCATTACTGGAGGTGCCTGAATTGTAAAAGGATGAGAAAAGTTTTAATTTGTTCACCTTTTACCAAGAAAAAAAAACATAAACATTCTCTTTTAGTTAGCAAAACTGCAAAGCTCAAATGGTTTGTGGTAGTTGTTTAAATTTTAATTAATCATTTGGTCTATGAAATGTCAAAAATAATAGCAAAAACATGATTGCAACATTTTAAACATGCTTACATATTAAGGTATTAATAGTACATCAATTGAAAACACATATTGAACACTCTGACTCAGTCCACTGCTTTTACTTTTGGTACTTAAGTGTACATTGTTGTAGTCTATTGCTACTTCTCCTTTATTAAAAGATGTGTCCACCACTAGTAACAGGTTTGATCAATAACATCAGCGCAACTGCAGATACAGTTACAGTATATGTAAAAGTTTGGGCACCCCTGGGTTAATACCATATTTTGTTGATTTTTGAAGTGAACAGAAGTAAATACAACCCCCTATGACAAACATTAAAAATGAGCATTTCTTCAAATGTTAATTAACTGTTACTTTTTTATTACATGAACTTTGACAGATACAATTAATCCGTATCTGTGGCTTGTGCAAAGGTTTGGGCACCCTACTAAGTCAAAACTTAACCTCCCCTGATATCAGAGTTTTCACCCACTCTTCCCGGAGATCACATCAAGTTTCAAGTTTTTTGGCTGTCTTGCATACACAACATGCTTAATATCTACCCACTGATTTTCGAAGACCTTCAAGTCAGGGGAATGTGAGGGCTGTTCCAATAGAGTCAACTTGTGTTTCTTCAGGCACTACGTGGTGGGTTTCCAGGTGTGGTTTTGATCATTGTCCTGTTGTTGAAGCCAACCTCTTTTCACATTTTTGAACAACAGCAGGACATTTGCATCCAGAATTTGATGATATTTAGTGGAATCCATTCTTTCCTTCAACTGTGCAGTGTTTCCTGTGCCACTGGCTGCCAAACAGCCCCAAAGCAGAATATTGCCACCCCAATGTTTACAATGTTAACTAACTTAGTAGGGTGCCCAAACTTTTGCACATGAAACTGTTATAATTTTTTCTTTTTTTTTTTTTTTTTGCAATAAAACGTAACAGTGCATTAAAACCTGGAGAAAGGCTCATTTTTCATGTTTGTTTGTTGCAGGGAATGTATTTACCTCTTTTCACTTAAAAAAAAATCAACAAAGCTCTTGCGACACATCAAAAGAAGCAACAGACATTAAGAGATATAGCCCATCGGACTTTAGCAAGCTAAGCTAACGTCTGCTAATGTCTTCAGGAAACACATTTACTTTACTTCTCTATTCAGCCTTTTTACCAAGGCTAAAGTGAAGTAAAACAAAGGAGCGATTCCTGCAAAACATACTTTATATGCCCACAAAGATCAAGATGTTACCTTCTTTTATTAACGTATAACAGTCGTATCTGTTCCCACTGCCCAGCTGCCCCGGCTCCAACGATTAAGCACTGCGCATGCGTTGTGTTTCCCGGTTGCTGGGAGACAAAGAAACGATCGCAGCTATTGGGGAACACTGTTTTAACCGCCCATTCCGTTTTTACTATTGGCCAATATGGCGCGTCACGGCGTTGTCGTGGAATCTATTGGTCACCTCCCATGTCACTTCAGAGGAAGACAATACAGCCGTTGCTACCTGTTTTTGTTGACGTCCGACCATTAAACACAACATTGAAGTCTTCCTGCTTGAATCATTCGTTTAAATGGTATGTCTTCATAGAAATGTTTAGTGCGAAATGTACGCTGAATTAACCTGCGGTATTTGTTGTGATAAGCCATTTGTTTTAGCCTGAGAACGTGTGCGTGTTTGGTCTGGTGGAGCAGCATGGAAGCTAAGGTTAGCTAGCACGATAGTAACACCTGACTAACAACATCACCTGCGGGTCTCTCCGTTGCACCTGTTGGCTTTTTCAGGCTTCGAGTTACCGAAAACCAGCTCCCTCGGCTAGCCAGAGGAAAAAGACCGGTCCCAAAATCGAACTGACGGAGGAGCAAAGGCAAGAAATTAAGGAGGCTTTTGATCTGTTTGACACAGATGGCACTGGGACAATAGACGTGAAGGAGTTAAAGGTTGGTTGCTGTTTTCATGTACTGTGCATCAAATTTTGTTAAGTGTACGTAGGTGAGAAAAAAAATGGCGAGATATCAGTGCCGTGGTAGCATCAGGTTTGTTGTGCACTTATGCCACAGGTTGCCATGAGAGCTCTTGGGTTTGAGCCAAAGAAAGAAGAAATCAAGAAGATGATTGCAGACACTGATAAAGAGGGCTCTGGAACAATTGACTTCAGTGACTTTCTCAGTATGATGACACTGAAAATGGTGAGTGTGATGATATGATGATGTTTAGAACAAGAGGACCTGGAAACTTCTTGGAAGTTGATCATTATGATTTCCAACCCTAGAAAAGACAGTGTTCAGCAAATCAGACAGTGGTAGATTTGTGTTTTTAAGCATATGCGTTGAACTGCGTGTTACTTTTGAAAGAGCGGCCTCTCAGTAAAACTTTTCCTAAAAGTCTTTTATAGTGAAATCCAGTGTTTGACATAGTGTTTGGCTATGGAGAGATACTGTTTATGCAAATCATACTCAGCTGTTGAAACGTAAAAAAAAAATATTTGGTTCTAGTTGTAAAATAAATTAACTGTATTTACTTTGCTATGGAAAGAATGACAGCACCAATTAGGAAAAACAACCAATTGTTCCCAACAAACCCAGTAAAATAAACATTAAAGATTTTACAGTATCTCTACCATACTGGTACAAATGCAAAAAATATGTTTCACATTTTCAGTTCCTTACTTTTGTTCCACAAATTAAGTTCATAATGGAAAGTACTTTGTACTGGCTCTGGCTTTCAGTTGATAAGTAAAGCAGTTTGTCCCTGTAAAATTGTTCAATTTGTTTGTTCAAAGCAGTTTGTTTGTCATGTCTTGATTCAATGTTAACAGAGTGAAAAGGACTCCAAAGAGGAAATAATGAAGGCTTTTCGGCTGTTCGATGATGACTGCACAGGAAAAATCTCATTCAAAAATCTCAAGAGAGTTGCCAAAGAACTGGGCGAAAACCTCACAGATGAAGAGTTGCAGGTATTCTGGCTCTTAAAGACGTGCAGTGTGTCCCTTATACCGCATATAAATGTCTTTCTCACATACTTTTGCCTCCACCTAAAAATAATTTTGTATTTGTATTACTTCTTATTTTGGATTGATTGGTGCATTCAAGTGCAATCAAAGGCTTGTAAATCTCATGATGCAGACCCTTGATTTTTTTGTTAGAAAAAGCTTTTCTTCCTCAAACTGCTTTCAAGTTTAATGATAATAGTGAGTAGCTCCCAGTGCTGCTGTAATATGTGAGTTTTAGATATTGGACACTCAGGTGTACATAATAATATGGTCTTTCTTAGGATAAAACACAAACTTTTATATCCACTGGCGGGAGTGAATGGTTTCCAGAATTAATTTTACCAGGAAGGCCTGATCACCTGGCAAAATGTCTGCTGCAGACAGGTTGCATCACTCTGTGACACTGTGCAGCCTTTCTTAAGCTGTTTTAACTGCAGCAGAGTACCTCAGGAAGTTAGAATAATTTTACTTCATTCAAAATTGACCATTTTGAGAGTAAGAGAATAATAGGTACTGATAACAGGTTTGATATCTCACTAATGTTAATAGTAAATGGTTAATCCAGTAGCAAAGCTAATACTACAAATAAGCCTTATAAAGCCATTTCTCTTTACTCATCCCCTCCTTCTTGTAATGTTATATTAATACATTTTATATTGAAATACTAATTACATCGGAGGTTATTTCTGAGGAACTTGTGCCCTAAGAAAACCTGTGTGACACATATTGTCAGCTCGAGAGAGAGTTTTTCTTGTCTATCACATGTAACATTTAAATGCTGGATTCACGTAAAACTGTTTCTGTTTGAAAATACTGCATCACGCCGTGTTTCTGATCCTTTTAGGAAATGATTGACGAAGCCGATCGAGACGGAGATGGTGAGGTCAATGAGCAGGAGTTCTTGAGGATAATGAAGAAGACCAATCTTTACTGAACTTGAGTGTTACAGTCTTGTTCCCTGGACCTTTTTAAGACTCACATTTGATTTTATCAGAACAGTTTATACAGTAGCCTTTTTGGGACATGGTTTGTAAATAAATATTTTAACATGTATCTTTGCACAAAACTTTATACAATGCAAGACAAATAAATATATTTCATCATAGCTCATTTGTCCGTTTTTACTTTTACAGTAACCTTACAGTGTCTCGGTGTTAGTATTGAATTTAAATTGCATGTGAACAGTGTGAAATTGCACTTTTAATATTTCCGTAGGTCTGATGTGCACATAAGAAATGTTCCCCTTAGATTCAGAGTTTTTTACTTCGTCTCTTTATTCAAACCCTGGGCAGCTGATCTGATGAAACAGAAAGGCTTCGTTTAAGTTATTTACCCTCAGTAAAGTTATTTGCAGTACACTGTGTATGCTGCAATGTACGCTGCAAAGCACAACATGCCAATAATGGACAGATGTTGGGAAACAGACAGTGAAAGTCATATGACTAAGTTGATCTCGACTAACCAGAATTAAGATACTGTAGACAGAAATGAATAGCGTGAAACAGAGATGAGTAACTCAGTAAAAGTCACTCTCACTTCATGCTTTGAGTTACTGAACCAAGTCATCGTCTGGTGGAGATACAGTACAACACTGTCTTACCTACATGTTCTGATTATCTTATAGGAAAGATGTTCCTGCTGATTAATTCTAATATACAGCGGCAGTCTGGTTTTGGCCAAAACACTATACCTTGTTAAAATAAACAGGATATCGTTGTGACGTGTTTTTCCGAGCCGTCAGACGGCTGTCTATTATTTTGAGGATGCCTGCCACTGATTCTGAAAGTTCTGATAACCTGTTCTAGACAGCGAAGGAACATCAGGCGGAAAATATGAAAAGTTTTGTCCCAAGATGAGATATCCATTTTTTTTTTAAATATTCCACGTAGAAAATGCTTGATGGTATAAAACAAGAAGTATAAGCACATTCAAAGTAGATTTCCAAAATCAGAACTTTCACCTACTATGTCCTCACGACATTGGTGTTACTTAATAATTTCATAGGTTTTTCTTTTTGAACTCTCAAACTAATGCATATTTTCTTAAACCTAAGATCAGTATATAAATGTGCCTATAGCAGGCAGGGTTCATGCCTTCTGCTTAAGACAGTTACCTTCACTTTTTACCACATTAAAGTGCCAGAATATGGAATTCCTATGGATTTCTTTCATTTTGTTAAGTTGTTGCGCTGAAACTTCAAAGTGACATAGATGAGCCAAATCAAAAGGCCAGTATTTCAAAGGTTCATTTTATGTCACCCTTTATGACTCAAATCCATCCACCTTTGTCAGAGTTCAAAGTACACCACACACCAGGTGAGAGATGAAACACGGCTCTGAAGTCTGCTTCGTTACAAAATGGCACCTTAATCAATGTCCCGGTGGTTTGGAAGAATGTCTTCATTTAAAAGCACTGGCTCAGAACAGCTGTGTTATTTTAAAGTTACGTGTCATCCAAAAGTATGTTGTTAATGTGTTTCACCTGCTGTGAAGCATGAAAACAACCACAGTTGATACCATTCTTTCAAAGTGTAAGTATCCAGTTTGAGAAAATTATTCTGAAATCAAAACAATTAGAGCCTTAAACCTTAATCAAAACCTTAAGCCTCAATTAAAATCTTAAAGATTTATACACAAACGAGTGTTAACTAGACTCACCACTTTGGCAGCAACATAAAAAAGAGTGAGTGCTTTACTTACATGAAGCAGCCGTTTTGGGTAGGTGTGGATGTTCGATTTTAGAACAAAACTTTCCAATTGGAAATGATGTTTTTGTACAGTGGCAGTTTCAAGGCCGTTAATATCTTCACAGCCCCTCAGCTGAGTGTTATTCCCCTACTGTTGTGGTTAAAGAGCATTCGCACCACACAGTCTGTTCAATACTCCCACTGCTCCGCTGTTCTTTCTCTTTTCCCATAAAATGATCAATTTCCAAAACAACCAAGTGCTGTAAGTCTGGTTGTTGCTGGTAAAAGATGATTATATTATTAACTCTTTAAAGGTCAAGAATGTGTCACCATTATACAGACAACCTATACTCACAAGCCCCCTTTGAGTAAGATAAGTTGAAGACAAACTAATAACCGTCAGTGTGCCTAGAAGAAGCAAGAGTGAGAGTGACTGCATGAGCGGTATGTTTGCTTTTTAACTTCAGTCATATTTGTGAAATTACTTTCATATATAATTTCTTGTTATTAGGCATCAAAGGACAGCTGCTTGAATGTTAATAACATAGGACTGTCCCTTTTTTAAAATATGATAAGGAAGCCAGTGTTTCTGAAATTTCCCTTTGAAGTCATTAGTATTGTATGTTATTATATGTATGTTAGCGTCTCCTTCTGATTCCAGTCTGTGAAAACAGTGTAGAGGAAACTTGGTAATCTTCGTAATCACAGTTAAACAGTCAGCATGGTGCTGTGAATGGAACTGTTGCTGTTCTAATCCTGGTCCCCATGTTCTTTGTTTTTTGTTTTTGTTTTGTGTGTTTGTTTTTCTTTTGTGGGTTACTGATGTACACCTGAGCTTTCCATGTGTCTCACATGTTGACGCTCAGCCTGTATGGGGGAGATCTGTTTCCACCCCTTAACCAATCACTTTAAATATTTGACTGGATCAGGTGTGCACAACTATAGAGGGAAAAAAAAGCTTGGTCGACATGAACAGCATCATCATCTTCACCTCTGTACCTGAAGTAAAGAACATCCTACATACTATGAGCCAAATTAGATATTACATATAAAGAAAGTGGGGAAAAACACCCCATATAAAAGCATATAGACCTCAGGTTGTTCAACAACTGTGTATTTTAGTGGACTGATTTATCCATCTGTGCCTTGCTTAATAGTCTGTGTCTCACAGTATTGACATGCATGGTGTCAGAAGAAGGGACAAAGATAGTCAGAGCTCAGTTGGACTATTGTTAAGCTGCTTCTACAGTGTCGTAGACTTAACTCAGGAGCTTCTACAATGCAGTGAAAACGAGACTGATTCTGTGAACTTTAACACTATTTTTTTTTAGAGATGAAACCTCTTAATCTTAAAAAATTAGATGCAAAACAAGTCAAGCAGCTGTGTTTTTTTTTTTTTTTTGTCTCAGTCGCATGGGCTCAGTTTTCTGGTTGAGCTTTAATGAAACTGCCCACGTTGAGTTGGATTTCTAACATCTTATCCAGTTGATTTGGGCAGGTGAGATCAGTACGTTCTAAATAACTGTGACTCAGTCCACAAGTAAATTGCTGCTCAGTGAAGTTTAACAGGAATGAAATCAGTCAGCAACTACAGGCATACCTGCCAATTATTTTCACTCTGTTCATTTATAGAACATTTTCATTTAGATCATTTTAGTGTCATGAACAGTCCAAAGAAGTGAATAAAATGATCTTAACATGAAGTGAAACAAAGAAACTAAAACTTAGGCTTTCTTTCCAACAGCTGAAACTGGATCTTTGACAAAACGTCTACAGAACAAACTGACTGCAAGTTCAACTGACTTATCACATGTGATTTACACCTTATGAACCAATGCCATGAAGTAAGCCTTAACACGTTTTTTAAGATAAAGAAAAGAAAGTGTGGGTGTGATCACATATTCAGACGATAAACTAAACATGGGCCTTATTTTTCTGAGAAGTGTTTTAGACTCTTGATAAGTCACTGAATAATAACATCCATCAGTTCAGCACTTTTTTGTGTCGTGTTGTCGTATAATGATATAAAATTGTCTAAATGGCAGGAAAAAGACAGTCATACCTGTTGGAATCAATATTAAGCCTTATAATATAAAATGACATCCAAACAACAACTGGAAACTGACAGCACGGAAGTCTTCCGTACTTCCATCCAGCTGGCCCCATTATTAATATGTTTAAGTTTTGGTTAAGATTGATTGACTTACTCAATAACAATATCAAGACGAGATGAATCCTATGTTTTTATTTTAAACATAACTAAACTAGGAAGGTTTCTGAACTCAGTACTGATGACTTTGAAAAATGAATCAGTCATTATAAATGAGCTGTGTCATCCCTGTTGTACGGCGAAGAGGACCAAAACAGGCGATCCCCCACCCACACGCTCTTTGTACTCTTCCTGTACACTTACGGTAATATCATGCATGCTCGCCTTGCTCAGTCACTGAGAATAAGTTTCATTTATCCTTATTGTCTCTATATATGGTTGTAAAATAAAAGAGGATTTCACATTTATGCACAGAACGAGTAGTTTCTTTCTAAAAAATAAACAACATTCTGCAATATATCAATACATGTATGTTTTGCATGCAAACTTTCAACCCTGCGCCCACTCGCTACGCACCGCGGAAATGCGAACTGTTCACTAAGGGAAGACCGCAGTGTAGGAGATCACACTACTGCAAGTGGGAGTAGGAAGTGAACTACATAATTAACATGGAGTAAATTAATTTGCCTGACAGCGTTATAGTTTTAAATACAAATGCTTAGGTTATAATGTGCTACATGATGGTGAGTTTTTACCTCATGTATGTAACTTTCACTAAAGTTTCAACAAAAATGGACAAATTACACAGCAACAGTGGACTCTACTATTTTTTTTTGTGTGTGTATATTTTATTAGGTTTAAACAATGTACAGACAAGGTAAACATGCATTGAAAAAACAAAAGAAAAACTAGAGACCATTTTGCAATGGGATCACACCTGGTTTGAGTCCTAGACCTTACAGACACTTTGGTTCTCACTTTCTGACACACCCTCAAAGGGCTTGTTTGAGGGTTAACAGTTGGTTTTAGGGTTCAGGTTAGAATTAGGTATAAGTTAGGGTCAGGGCTAGGCGTCTCTGCCCGTCTGTACTCAGTAGTCATTACCACATTATTTCACGAGATGTCAGCATTCATGGGTCGGTCCACACCACCTTGGAACTTGGTCTTCATTTCGGTCTCAGCTACACACCTTTAATGTTTCGTGACTGCACTTTGGCACGGTTGTGACACCATCATCGTGACAAAATCTGCTCACGCACAGAAACACACACACACACACACACACACACAGACACACACCTGTCAAACTACTGAAAATCACCTCTGTGGTAGTTCCTGCCACAGTGGGTGTCTCCAGGACCACATTTTGCCATGATCACACTCACACTCGCAAGATGAAAGCAATACCAGCCACACACTGCCGTGGCTGGTAATGACATCATTATAGTATGACCAAGTGATAACATCAAGTCAAAACAAAACAAACAAAATTATGATCTGGATGAGCTACAACTGCGGCTGAGACGTCTGCACTGTGATAGCAGAGGTGGTTATGTAATACTGAAATACAGTACAGTGGAAAACTAAACAACATTCACATTACATCATGTAAATATTATTATTGAAATGCTAATAGCAAGTCATTTATCATTAGTATGATGGAGATCTGATCCTCACTGTAATCACAGAAAAGTCTATAAAACCTGGAATTAAATTTTATTCTACTCCACGTGTTTTCTTTTTACTCCTATTTTAAAGGCAGCAATGTAACTTGTGATTTTGGTTTCACAATGTCTTTATTTAATTTAACATTGTTTGTTAATTCATCTGTCACAGTAAAACACAAAACTTTATTATGTTAGTTACAATCCAAACTCTGGAGATACAAATATCTGTATTTAAAAAAGGCGGTGCACAGCCCATAGAAATCCAAAGAGGAAACACACAAACAGGAAAACACATATCTTTCAACAGTTTCAACAAAAAACGAATATTGTAACGTTCACGGAGGAGGATTTGTTGCGGGCCTGTTGCATTAGACATTACTTAGTTACGCTCAGATGTGTAGGTGGAAAGACCTCCTGCGAAAGCCAGTTCATTTTTAAATAGTGTGACTTCACAGTTTTCATGTTTTAGAAAGTAGGCTTCGCCGCTGTGTTGCAACATCTTTGAAAAACAGACTTATTCTTGCACCTGTTGACCTCTATCTGTCAGTTTTCTCCCGTGAGCAGCCTCACTGCTAGTCACACTTTTTTGTACTGCGTTTAACACTCTGGCTGACCACAAAGAGCAACTCGCTGTGTGACATGTCTTCAACCCTGACTGAGAACTTTAGTCATTAGTCAAAATAATTTTCAGTGCTGCACTGTTCACAAAATTTAATGGAAAAAACAGTAGATCAGACATATGTGACGATTACATTTCTCCACTGTCGCTGTGGGTACACCAACTGGTGAATGACAGTGTACAAACTGGTTCCATCCTCTATTAAGCCAAGGTTTTCTACAACTACAACTAACGACTTTAAAAAAAAAAAAAAAGCAAGTGTTGTGCTGAACCGGTTTTGTGGGGACCTTGTGGCGACTTTTCATTCACAAAATGCATTCCCATTCATAGCCCTTTACTCAAACCTTAACCTTCACAACTGAATGCCTAACCCTAATCCTTATCCTGACTTAAACCTAAACCTCATTCTAATCTGAACCCTAAAACCAAATCTTAACCCACAAACAGACATTTAAACTTGTGAAGGTCCAGCATTTTGGTCCCCACGTAGCTGTCGTACCCAACAAATCTGCTTAGTATCACTGTTATGCAGAAACACAGCCACACACACACACACACACACACCACAGATGGGCTAGGAGGGATTCCTTGATGCCATCCAGGGGAGGAAAATTCTTCTGAATTTAAAATCTACCTGAGGACACATTTTCCCATCTGTAAGTGCATCAGAGAAGGGACTCCTGATTAGACAGGAGACTGAGGGTGATGCGCCTCTCAGACCAGTCGAAGCCCCCACCCACCTTTTCCCTTACGCTGACAAAGAGAGAGAAGTGACAAGAGGGGTTTTCTCTTTCACTCTCACTTCCTCCTCTCTGGTTGCAGAATACAGATGTAAAGATTGTGTGTGGAGAGAACATGTGCGTGAACACTGACGGCGCAGACAGACTGAGCTGGTCGGACACACTGACTAACATATGATACCTCCTGAATTTCCCAAATGTGTAATAGTAATGCATACTGGCGTGGATGACCATTGCTGAAAAAATATTCTGTGATATTTCCATTCAAATTTCCATGTTGCAATTCTCTGTAACCTGAAGACACAGTTATGATTGAAGCTTAGTTCATGAAGCCTTCCTATAGACGTTTGACAAATAAATTGGAAAACCAACATGAAGTGTCCTAGTGAAGTGTTAGGCCACCACATGCCACCAGAACAGCTTCAATGTGCCTTTGCAACGTCTCTGGAGCTCTGCTAACATGTGGATCCAATCTCCCATAGGTGCTCTACTGGGTTGAGATCTGTTGACTGCGAAGGCCAGAGCAAACCATCAAACCATTCAGTGACCCCTCCTGCCCTGTGAAGTTTAACAGAGCCACTGGATTCCCTCAGTTTAAGGGTCAAGTCCTCAGGCATGTACTGTTCTCTTGATGTATAACACACACATACTGGCCCACTTGTGGAGAAAATGGTGAAAGATGACTCATCTGACAATATCACTTGTTTTGCACATTTCTGCAGAACAGTGTCTATGGTTTTTACATCACTGCTTTCATCTTTGTAACGAGGGGTTTATTATATGATAAGAGTCCCTTATCTGTTTTTTTTCTCCCACATATCACAACGCATGAGCATCATGGTCATCAAATGTGCGCTGTCAACCACAAATGCCTTGTTTACTGACGTCTTTCCCACAGATCTAAATGCAGATGCCACTGTAGTCATGAAGCTCTTGCCCTCTGTGCCCCAAAATGATCCCTCGTTCAAAGATCTTTTCCTCTTGACATCTTGATCAGAATCAGAATGAACTGGGCCTGCTCAGAATTTGTATACATCACACATTTAATTGTACTATGTAGTGCACCAGTGCAGAAGCATCAGCATTTATTCTGTTTCCCCACTCATTTATTCAGGTTTTTTGTCAGGTCTAAGAATGTGCTGCTCTTCTGAAAACATTGAGGTGTATGTGCTGTATAAGGAGTGTCTGTACTCATGAAAGTGGTCTGTGAACACAGACTATATGAATTCTGAACTTAAACACATGCAGAGTTTTTCTATATTTCTCCCAACATGAAATGGTCATTCACACTGCAGTATGTACACATCTGCAGCTGGAATGCAACCCTAACTCAAAGTGTACAGCTATCAGTGGTTGCAACCCTTGACTGTCAGTTTCATTCCCACAACACAACACTGAAGAAACAAACAAAATATAATTGCATTTGCCAGGTGATGGACATCGATAAATGATGATGATGATCAAAGGCAGAGCTGTGCAACAAGCACACATTGAAAAATTCTTATTCTAAATGGGAGTCAATGGTCAATGCTTTGACTCGTGGTCTGCAATGTGTCAAACACAAACATCTGCAAGTTAGGAGATTAAGAGGCACAAAGCACAAACAAAATCACATACAATTGGGCAAAAGAGGATTACAGTTTTGACTGCTGCTCTTTCTCCAGAGTGGAAGAGGAATGTTTGAGTCCACTAGTTTTTTAACGAATGCATAATGTAAAAGTAAATCTCTTACAGATTTATGTGTTCATCAACAAACCTATGTATGCACAGTGTGACTCATGTGACGACTCTTCAGGGTCCCAAAGAAGTTTGCATGAAACTTGACAACACACTTTTCCTTGTCCTTGCAAAGGGACAGAGAGAAAGACGTTTTCTGGCTGATGATTAATAGTGAGATCAAAGCAGCGAAGCAGCAGCCTAAAGGCCCATTCAGAGGCTATAGGGTGATATTCCTAAATATGGCTAACATGGCTGGTGGGCTTCCTCCAACACAAAGAAAACATACTGTCTCCTCACTTCTTTTGGCTCAACATAAATACTTAATACAGGGTTTCCTGTTGTTGCAACAAGCTCATTGTGTTTGTGTAGGTGTCCGTAATGTGGTGAATACATTCAGGTTGTCAATACCACACCTACGATGACTACCTATGACACAGTATAGCTGTGGCTCCATGATTCAAAGTGAAAATGGGAAGTGCCGTCTTCCTGTAGTTTCCTGTAGGTAGCATTCAAACAAGTTTACGTTCACACACTTGTATCTATAGGCCCCACGCACGCGCGGCTTGACGCCACTCTCGAATCACGTAGTGGTGACTGCCAGTGGAAAAGAAAATTTCATTACTCACACACGCCAGTTTCTGCAGCTTTCCAACTCTGCACAAGTGGTTTTCCTGTGTCCTCAGGGATAACTATAAAAAGGTAAGCGACACAACAGTCTGCATTTCCAGTAAATCTTTTGTATAGCGACTTTTGGTGATCTGGTGCCTGCTACTGACACTGAGAATATGAAGCTGGTTGTTCTTTGCCTTTTTGCAGTCTGCTGCTGTTCTCTGGCCAGCACAACAAACAACAATCGCAAAAAATTAGAAGAAGTTCTGAGGCAGTTGAGAGATGTGAGAACAAGCCTGCAGGTAGGTTCATCTACAATTACTTTTTCACAACTTTGCCCGTGTACGGTCGCAGCTATGATTACTAAAGACAATGTTCTTGGTTTGTCTCATGCAGAACAACGATAAGATGCTGAATACTCCACCGGAGAATATTGAGGTAAGAAAAACAAACTTGCATTCAAAATAATGCTGACAGTATGGTCACCACCACACTTAATATTTGTGGTTGCTTACTCATTGTTGTACTTACTGTAGTAACTAATTGTCATGTGCCGGCTACTGTAGGAGTTCATCGAATGATGTGTGAAATCGCAAAATGTGTTGGGTAATAAGCACATATAATCAGTGTTAAAAGTAGAACATTTGGAGCTTACCTTGCAGGCGTAAAAAACAATCCTTTTTAAATAGAATTTGATTTTTTAAATATTTCATCTTCTACTAGGTGATCTCAATAAAACACATGTTAAAATGAAACCGATTCCACACTGCTCTACGGCTGTCTGTATTCTGTACAGTAGAGGCAGCACTTAGACCTTCATAAGCATGCAAAGCTAACAAGGCTAAACGTAACAAAATCTGTCATACTGAGTTATACAGTAATAGAGTAAATGTGAGTACATACTATTTTTTAAATGCAGCATTTTTTGTAGCAAACCTGAATTCTCATAAAAATAAGTACTTGAAATATTTAATAACAGCACAAACTTACTGTAGTTTCACGGTAAAAATGTGGTTCAAAAAAAGAACTAAGAAAAAAACAGTGACAGTGTTACAGAGAACAAACTGTGCACAAACTAGCCACCATGCATTTAGTTACTTGCAAGAGAATTACTGATGCCAGTGGTGTGCAGTCCAGTGGTGTGCAGTCCATCAGATTAACTTAAATAAAATTAGAATCACCATGGCTCTTATTTTCATGACAATGATATTTAGCTTTACTGCTTTACCAAATATGCAATTTTAGTATAATTAGACCTTGTAGAAAACAAACCCTATATTTTGCAATGCTATGCAATGCTCGTGGCCAAAGCACCAAAAACAAAACCACATAACCATGTAATTGTATGCACTGACTTCAGATGAATTTCTATTAAGATCAACTGCATTACTTGTAAATTCAGATCAGCCTTCTTTCTTGTCAGGCTTATAGTCTTGAGTGAGTCAACTCAAGAGCTTGCTCAGTGTATTTTCTCATAGCTTCCGCTGAACTCAGGTGAAATGTGATGAGTAATCAAGCTGAAAGAAGACAAAACCATGACACTTCCTAACACCACCTCACAAACTCAAAACCTTTTCTTGCATGCTAGAAAACATCTGACTCAATCTTTTATGAAAATATGGCTTATCTTAAACTACAAATCATAAGGATTCCTGAGTGGGTATGAAGCCACTTTTTTTGTAAAACAAGAGCTTAATATTAAGAATGAAAACCATGACACCACAGAGCAATAATTGTCACACGTTGCAGTGTGAGCATCTAAACAGAAACAAACTGTTGCACTTGGAAAAAACATATCATATCAGCAGCATGTTCATTAAGATTTCTGGAGGGAAACAATGCAGACAAAAACATCAGAAGTATTTTGGGAACAGAAACTTACCTTTAAAATAGTGGAAACTTTGATTAAGTTTCAGTTTAAGTAAAAGTGTTATGCATGTATCTGATTGGAAAGTCAACTGCAATGTTGAAGTCATAACATGAAACCAGAAACAATAGCTTTCTTGGAAATCTTTTGATGGCAGTGATGGGAGGGTTGATTTTTTTCCCCTCCAATTGATGATGTGCAGACTTGTGAAATAAAAAAATAAAAAATAAAAAATCACCATTTAAAACTAACAAATGTAACAGATTGTTAGTGAACTAGATCGGTGGTTGACAAAATACACCCATAAATGATCTATCCTCTCATTTCTGTTATCCAAATACAACTATTGAGCTTAAAAAACACCCAACAACTCCCTCTGTTCATGTGATATATGTGATATATATGACGTGTGTTGTGTGTTGCTGTGGCTTTGATGTTATTCACAAACATTGTTTCCCTTTTTTTCTTTTTAATTTTATTACAGAACTGTTGCAGTCTGTCAGCCCTGAAATGCTTCCAGGCCAACCTGCAGGTGCATTTTGACATTAATGAAAAGAAACAAAGCAAACTTTACCGGAGCCTCAAGAATCCGCTGACTGTAAGTCATTTTCTGGGGATGCGATGGTTTATCAAACAATCTATCTAAAAGTGCATGTCAAATACAATGTCAAGTTTGTAGTGCCGTACATTTCTAAAAACAAATGTCTTCGATACATTTCAGGTGAGAGGTCTGGACTTTTGCAATACAGGAAATAACACGGTAAGAGAACAAAACTGACAACAATTTCTGTTATTTAGTTAATGTTTCCCCTAATTTATCACTATTGATATATCAGTCAAATAAAAACTCAGTGTGCCCACTGGTAACTTATTTTCTCCTGTGTTTCCCTTTAGCTCACATGCCCTGACTGCTACTCGTATCCTAAGACAACTGCCCAGGAATTTTTCAACAGACTGGAGTCTCTGATTCAAAGGGTAAGTGTTTTTTCTTTTTTTATATATATATATATATATATATATATTATTATTATCATTATTATTATTTGACACATTATTTCTAAGATTTATGTAAAATGCTGGAACATCTTGTTTTTATTGTACCATTAGACAAAAGCCATCTGTAGCCCTACATGTCATTAATGTTACGATGTGAGTCTATGCAACAAGTAAAAATGAACTATCAATTTTTCCCTCTATAGGCCATAACCAGACTGACCATGAACTGAGAAGAAAGGAAGATCTAGTCGTGACCAAGGACTGAATGTAGAGAAGACACTACGCTGAAAACATGGCAAAGTCTGCATGTTCTAGCCTTCTATATATTTAACTTATTTAATATTTATTTAGATTGTGGTGGTGAACCCACTCAAGCTATGAAGAATGTATTTTCAGGAAAGCTGCTTTGCCGCCACCCAGTGGACTTGACTTGGCAGTTTAGATTTTCTTTTTTCTTTTTCACTGAAAGTGAAAGTTAATTTATATGTTGTAGTTCTCAAAGAATATAAAGTATATATTGACATTTATACTACGTATGATGTTCCTCAGTACAGCAATTCTTTAATTGAAATATTTGTGTACCATTTGAAAATATTAAATAGATTATAACACAGAGGTTTTGGTTTGCTTGGTTTATTTGTAGGACATTTCTAAAGGTTTCCAGCCATTTAAATTTCTTATACTGTACAAGTTCGTTAAACTTCGAGAGACAGCGGTACATCATAAACTACAATTTGTAATCTATAGTATTTATAAAGTCTACCTCCTGGACCACTGCTGGCCTCCAGCTAGCTTTAACTTTAGCTTTAACTTTTTCTTCACTGAGAGTAAAGTACTTGTATGTTACAACAAACATTTACATGAAATTGAGACTGTGACGGGTTATTTAGCCACACAGTATACAGTTATTTGTAGATAAAAGATAAAAATTAAAAGCTAAAAAATGTTGAGTTGTAATATATGAGAAGATGCACTATTTTCAGCTAAATGTGTGCAAATTGTCACAGTGTTTTAGATGTTTTTAAATTGTTTTATTGTTTTAATGGAAATGGTACCATTGCAGACCGAAGCATCCTTGTGCAATGACGTTGAAGGCAGCACAGAAACTGTGTCAAAGTTAAACACATTCTGCCCTAATAATGCAAGTCACGTTTGAAAACCACAACAAAAATGTCACCAGGCTCACTTTTACAGCTTGTATTGCATGTGCAACTTTCACTGTTTAATCTTCTTCATAAGATTTTCTGTTTCTCGATTTCCTATCACAGTATATTTATTACACTGTTTTCACTGACTTCTCCAGTGACCTTGCTCCCTTTCAAAAGCATTTTAAAAGCAGCTGAAAAACCACAGCCGCAGCACTGCAGTGAAATACGAAATCCTGCAATATGGTACAAATGAAGTGATCAAAGCTTCAGACCACAGGATGCCAGGCACAAATATAAAGAGTTATATGAGGTTTCATCTCGAAAATACATGACATTCGATATTAATATTGATTTACAGCCCTGACGAAAACATGAGAGCAAACTGCCATTACTCACCACTAGTGGGCACCATACTGGAGGTGAGTTTTATGCAGTGGGTTAGAATTGAAAGAAACGCACCTATTGAACTCTTGCTGTACAGAAATATGCTCAGTGTTGTGCTGCGTACTATACTCCCAAAGAGCTTGTGTCACCTGAGGGGAAAACCTGCATTTAGGCAAAGTTAAAATCAGAGCATCAATATGCACCTCAATGTGGTCTTTAGTGATCTGAACAGCAGGTGGACTTGCTGTGAGTACACAAATGGTTAAATTCTGTGGTGAGAAAACTACCACAAAGAACACTTTAACAAACAAGAGTCACGGCAGAGCACGACAGGGCAACCCATATATCACTAACAGCTCTCACACTGACAGTTGCAAGCATGTTTTCAAGCAGGTGTCCTCACTACAACTCTACTGTGGACTTCCCAGGTGATTTCAGGGGATTTCAGCATCAAAACAAATGCATCATTCATCTTACCAAGCAGTGTTTCACACCTGTGAAACCAAGATTCTTCACTCAACCACATGTTGACTCAACCCATGGTTGAGTGAAAAATGCAAAAGCTAATGTTTTCTTTTGTCCCTCTTTCACAAAAGTTACTGTCCCTCTCCAAGACATCCATCCATCTGAACAGCCCAAGCTTGTTTCTTGCTTTCTCTTCTTCCCAACTGCTATTTCACAACCTATGTGATGCACCGCTCAGGAGAAACTTTGCTTAAGTGCATGTACTTCAAAGTAAGAATGTGACTGTTAGCATTTCATTGGGGCAGGAGAGCATTGTTCACATTTTCAGGAACCACAATTTGTTTCCCTTGTACAACCAGATCCAGAAAAACCAAGCGTATTCAAGCTTTAACTTTCCTTTAGGTCAGGAACAACTCTTTCCTTGCTAAATGGGGCCTGACTTTTCCATCATATAAGAATTCTCTAAGGATATGCAAGTATATACTAAGAGGCAGTCTTTAAAAGATCCTGACAAAGCTTTCTTGAAAGGGCTGTCTATGTCACCTAAGGTGACAGAAGGAGAAAAACAGCAGGGGAAAAACATGTTATTTGTTCCCTTCTTGGAACAGATAGAGAAAGAAGGGTGGTAAGAGTGCACTGTAGACAGATGTGTGACAATTCAAGGGAAAAAAACAAAATGTGGTGGTGTTGGGCCACCCTGTGCTTCTAGAGCAGCTTCAATGATCCTTGGGATAGATATTTTTGGAACTCTACAGGAGGGAACACCATTCTTTCACATGTAAATTTCCTCGTTTGTTGTTTTGACAACGGTGGAGCACATCACTTATATCCAACAAATCACTCCACTCTCCCATAGGTGAAGGTCACCTGTCTGTGTACATTGATCAGCCACCAGTGACTGGTTTTAATGTTCGGTGTATGCATGGCAACCCTTCAAAACATCCAGTGCCAAAATATTCCAGCAGTTAGGCTACTGTGTGTGACATGAATGTGTTGATGCTAAGAACCATGTCAGATTCAATTGTACCTTTATACTAAAACGAGTACTAGTGACTGAGACAGAACAAAGAGTCTTTAGCTACAAGTCGCAACACGCAAGTAAGCACTTCAGCCATCAAGCTTATATTAACATCCTATTAACGTGAATGGAGCAACTGTGGATTTTTTTGTTTTTAAACATTAATTGGCCAGTTCCCAGAGCAATGTGTTAAAACCTACATGAAGCTTGAAGCTTACAGCGTGTAAGAGTGTGACACTTATCATGCAGTCTGAAGAAATCATTTCAATCAGCAATCACTGTAAATAATTTTAAAATGAACAGATTCTAAATTTGGTCAATTATCTGGCATAAAGGGTCTAATAAGTTCTCCACTACATGTTTTCCAGAGGCCAGTGACCTCAAGAGTTGGGCAGCAACTAAAGTCATCTCAGGCTTTGTTATGAACAGGGAGTATGAGCTCTCTAATAATTGTGATTAGCCTTATTATTATTGCGTTTATACCTTATTTTTATATCTTAATTTCTTAACATTTAACATAAAACAGCTTAACTGTGTTACCAAACAATGAGTTCTTATCTTCAGTGGACTGTTCGGGAAATCAAAGTTAAAACAAAACATACTGCTGGTTGTTTTACTTCAAAACTAGTTTTTCTTTGATCATGTTCAGAAAAAAACAAAACAAAACAAAAAAACAATAAAACATGATGGTACAATGCTCAAGCAAAAATGTGCACTCCGGTGTGGAATCGCCTTCTTTACACCTGAAACCACACTGTCCTGAAAGCAAGCAAACCCAGCAGCTGTGTTGTACAAATGGGTGTCAGAACACCACGTGTGAGGTAAACATCTTCACGGGTAGTCTTTTCTTTCTGAATCCCACAGTAGCTTGCATAAAATGTGTAGCATAATATGTATAAACTGAATTCAAGAGATACAAGTCTGCAAATGTGGCTGAAGGTTGCTCAGCCCAGCCTCACTCTGTTGTCCAAATTTGGACACTGACTGTGACTAGTTTTTTTCTGTCTGATGCAAGCACAGAATGTACATGTGCAGTATACTGAGGGAGGCTGGCTATCAGTCTATATCCATTAGTGTCATGAAGTGACAGTGTTTGAGACTCGGTTGGTGTGTCACTAACTGATCTCACTTATTTGCTGTGTGTGATCTCAGTTACCACAGTAATCATGATTACAGCAGCCAAAGAGCTTTTCAGGATGAAGCGGTGTAATAATCTTGACTGGTCGAGTCAATGACCTGATCTCAATCCAATTGAGCTGCACTCCACTTGGTGAAGACCAGACTAAAGGCAGAGATACCTCACAACAAGCAAGAGCTGAAGGCTGCTGCAGTGAAGGCCTTGGTGAGCGTCACTGGGGAAGATATAAAGCATCTGGTGATGTCTATGGGTCAAAGACTTGAGGTGGTCATATTCCACTAAATATTACACATGATGATTTTGTTTGACGTTTTGCGTATTTAGTTAGTTTTAACTTGTAAACTCTGGGGACTACGAGTTAAAAGGGCTACACTTAACACACAGTTCTTTCAATACTGTCATAAACCTACTCAAATTAAAACTTGTGACATGACTGGGAGATGAATGATTAAAATCATTAAGCACACAACACTGTATATATTTTATCTCGAGAATAGTTACACCACTGTCTACATGGAGATTGTAATGGACTCTGTCCAAATAGATCCAAACAGTAATCACAACCGAGCATCTTGATCTCAGAGTCCTTGCTTGCGTGACCAACCTGCCTCATGCTGTTGCCTCTCATTACTAATGGCGTCAATCGGAACAGAACTTACACTTGACTGCTCCACCTGTATTACTGAGGGACGCCATGTAAAAAAAAAAAAAAAATTAGACAGATTATGATTTTTGATAATCCATAATTCACAGCTGACTCAGATGCTTAATGGCACCTTTAGAAAGCCACTACCTGTGATACTATGCTGCGGTGGCCTGTGGTAACCAAACCTCCACCTTCTTAACTGACATCACTACTATCACGGAAACCTTTTCATTCTTTCTGAGTGAGTGATAAAATATGGTGAGAGCAGTGACATTTGGTTTTGGGACATTGAGGGCATTTTTTGGTCAGCGTAGAACTTAAATGACACCACCCACATACAAAGCGTCATCAGAAGTGAAGCGTGGATTTATGGAAAGAACACAAAATGACATCACTTTTAGAGTTTCTGATCCACCATGTTTCTCTGCAGATAGAAAAATTCAAAATGAATAAAAGTAAGTAAGTAAGTAAGTCCCAACTATGCACTACAGATGAACCAAAAAAAAACGAATAAATAGTTTTTATTTGTCGTGTCAGCAAGAAGCAATAGCAAAGTACCAATTGAAGCACCAATTATGTTTCTTTCTTTAAGACCTGAATAAATGAGTGGAGAAACATAAAGAATGCAGAGGCTTCCACACCGGTGCACTGCATGGGACAATTAAACGTCTAACATCCAGTCATGCTCTGTGTCGTGTATAAAATGCTGAGCAGGCCCGGATGGCAGGAGCTTCAGTCACAAAGACTGTTAAACTGGCTGGTGTTTCAACAGGAACAGAGACATCTGGATTTAGATCTGTGGGAAAGACGTCAGTAAATAGCGTCGGAATTGCAGCCAACACATCTGATGAATTGAGAATGAGAATGTCAATGTAGGACGTGATAAGACCCTTAAAAGGCTTTTCCCTTTATTTTTTTTTCTTCTCCATTCAGCAAATATATTGGGGTTTTGGATTAATTAGTGAATCAGTTATATAGTTAGTAGCAGCTCAGGGTTTGGCAGATTTCATAAGTTATATCATTTTTACTACCTTGCATATCAATGAAACCGTGGCCTATTCAGCTGATATTTTATATGATAAATATATACGAAACAAAAAATAAGTTTGAAATTCTGTTAATCAGTAATCTTAATCTTTCACTTAGAAATGCAAAATAATTAATGGAAATCTGCAGGAGGAAGTTTCCAAATATGGACAGCATGATTTACATGCCCTGCACTGTAGGAGTTTGTGTGCTTGTGGCAAAGATGACTCAGTACTTTTTGCGGCTATTGAGCTTGCACAGAGAAAGAAAGAAATATTGTGCTGTCACAAAGGGATACAAGTGATTTGTGTTTAGTTCATCGTCTATCCCACACTTAATGGAAGTATTAAAATCATGCGGGGGACATCTGTTAATAATAGATGTCCCCTAGTACAAAAAAGTTTCTTGAGTTATTCAACAATAAAAGATTTAAGTCAGAAAGTGAGAGGTAGGCAGGAAAGTTAGGTTACCTGTGAGATGCTGAAGATTATCAATTATATTTAATAAAGTACAAATAACACAACATCAAGTTATATCAGAAAGAGTTGTTTAAATTGAACAGGAGCACAAAGGAAAGTAAGCACGCTAAAATAAAAGGAATAGTATTTCAGTGTGGGAGCCAAAAAGCGGCATATTCAGTTTTTTCAGATTGTGGTTATAAACACCGAGAAAAAAAAAAAAAGGGTGAGGGTTAGTCTCACTGACAGTGAAGGCACATAAAAACAGGAAATGTGCATAGGGTCAAATCTGAGCTGAACCCAGGATTTTAAATTTTGCATCTGCAACAGCAGGCAAGTCAATTTGACTTTGGTTTATCATAATTTTGGCATACAGATGAAGAAAAAAACTACACGCGTTAGATGTAGAAGGAAACTTTTGTTTTCCTGACTGGTCAAATAACTAGCACCTTAGTATCAAAAGCTTATCTTTAGTGTGGGCAAAGACCTCATAGTAAGACATGGAAACAGCAGGGATGCCCCCACATAGAAACAAATTCCATGGATAGAAATTTCCCCGCCTTCTTCATTCATGTCAAAATCCCGTCATATTCATAATATTTGGTGTCTCCTGAAGAAACCTCTTAACTGAAACCTAACCCGTGAACCACTCTTCTCTGAGCAGTAGAGAATAATTGACGACATTGTCCAAGGTGACAAGATCAGATAAGCAGGCTGTTACCACATCTACCTCTGTTACCTGGGATTCTTGCGGGGAATCCCCCACGAGAGTGTAGGTGTACAGCATACACTTCATTCACTTCTGCTGCTTGTGTGACACAACACACTCAACATCCATTTCTACTCGCAGCCACTCATGGTCCAGTCTACTTTTACCTGCTGCTCAATGAATTATCAAGTTTATTATTCACACATATATACACAAAAATTAAGTAATTCAGTTCCAAAAGAATGTGATGCAACAACTGATACATAAATCTTCCCTCTTTATTGCTACAGCTCTAATTCCTAAAAACATGCATTTCTGCCCTCTATAATTTAAAACACACTACATAGTTTACTACTACATAGCATTTTTGTACCAGAGCTTTCTAACAGATCCTTTCTGATTTTTGTCTGTCCTGCGTTATTTAGAGCACAGTTGCAGTTTCTATCCATCTATCTATCTCCCCTCAATAATTCTGTAATGCATCCTGTATGTGACTGATTTTTTAAATTTAAACTTTGTTTGACATCAACTGCTGCCCAAGAGACACAAGTGCCCTTCTATTCCCAGAGACACAACTGCTCTTCAAGCTGAACAGAAGAGAAAAATAAGTAGAGCACCTATCCGAAAACAACAATAAAACACCAAAAAACCTCCAAAAATACCATATAAGCTGTGTCCAGAAAATATATAAATATTACAGAAATGGATACCCATTTTTATTCTATAATGGGATAAAACAATTGATAAGTGGTTAAAATAATACTTTTTTAAAAAGTTTAAAAATTCTTATCTGTTCAAATGTGAACAGACTGCAAACAATTCTACAGTAATCACCATCAGAAAGGGCTGATGGTGTGCCCACCTCATCTTTCTTAACTTTGGGTTTTCACCATACAGCATGATTAACAGGAAAAAATATAGGATGTTCCTACAAGAAAATACCTTTATCAGCCCACTCAGCCCACATCATTTCTGACTGCTACACACTATAAATAAGAAAACTGCACAAGAGGGCACCACAAGCCACTGATAAACAGAGCTGTTGCACATCTCTAGGGGAAGTTTTAATCAAGCTTTATCATGGAGCAGTGTTTCAGAATTGCCCTCTGGATGATCTTTCTCACAGGGTACCTTCAAGCAAGACCTATGACAACTGGAGAGGCGAAGCAAGGCACCAAACCTCAAGAAAAACCTTTCCCCTTCACCATGGGAGACCTGGGCTTCGACTACCTAACCAATGTCTCATGCGTAAGTTATTTTGTGATAAAGGAAATGTACAGAAGTTGCACAAAAATGTTAGGCCAATATAAATTGTATGTCTTTGTTTTGGAAACTAATTTGGAAAGGAAAGATTCAAACTTTATTTTTTTTTCTTCTTTGTTGCAGGAACCGACTGTGACTTTCATCTCTCCAACAAAAGTGTCGGTAAGAAATCACTACAGATCATCTGCTCATTTAGGATGTTAATGAGGCTTCTGCAGATTGCAGCAACCAAACCAACCCTTTTTTAGAATTTCTCCAAAACTGTGTTTACATTGCCACACTTTTTTTTTTCTTTTGAGAGACTGCCCTCTCATGTTAGCTTTTGTTAGCAATAACAACCACTAGGGGAATTTTTTCTTCTCCTAAAATTGCTAAAAATAATTTTAAATATGTTTCTTAAACAATCTTTGAAGGTGATTAAGGGAAACTGAATGAATCCCCACTAACTTAAACAAGCACTGGTAAATGACAAGAGGCTGCTGTTGATGCTTATTTATCTGACAGTAAATCAAACCATAACATCAACACCTGCCAACAGCTTTAAGCATTAACCGGGGTATGGACTGAATCTGCTTCAGCTTCTCACTGACTTTCACAATGATTTTCATCGCTGGATTAAGTGTGACCCTAAGGCTTGCTGTGTCTTTGTCAGAAATCCTGCTATGCTGCAGCCCTGGAGCGCTTGAAGGAAGGGCTGAAACACGCCGGAGACAACTGCAGAGATGAAGAGAACAGAACTGAGGACACCCTGGAAGCTTTCATAAAGCAGTCTACTCGCTTGAGGCACTTGCAATCCGTGAGTAGAAATAGTGTCTTATTTCCTTATAAATTATGCATATTTAAGTCATATTTAAGCCTCACTCAAAATACATGATCCTATACTAAACCAGCCTTCTCTCCTCACACACAGGCCAACTCTTCACAGTGCAAGTGGGAAAAAAAGCAGTTTCCATCCTTTGTAGACGACTTCAAAACTTTTGTCGAGCAGCTCAACAGCGAAAGTCTTAAGAAATCTTAAGATGTCTGTGTCAATTGACACAGACCCTACGGATGTTTCCTTTAGTTTATCATTATTTAATGTAACACACTGCACTAAAATGTGATGTTGTCTCTCTAAGTAATAGTTCAAAAACACTGCAAGAAGTTCTCAGATTATTTATACATTTATTTATTTATTTACTTACTATACAATTGATGTACCACAATTTTATACACGATATGTGAAATTTTGCTAATAAAATGTAAACGATTACAACTGCGATTCATGAGTTTGCCTTTGAGTTTACTCCTCATACTAGTGTTTGTACCATGACTGCTTGACCTGCTGTGACACTGTGGATGTCAAAGAACCCTCTGTCAGTTGGATGGTTGTGTCGGGTTTTATATAGCTTTTGTGGGTCTGTATTTTCAATTTTCATGACAACCGCTCATCCAAAAACTTCCTCAGCAATACACCCAGGAAGTTTGAAGTCAATCAGACAAGTGGTTGTCAAGAAAATCTAAATGACTGACTGACAGAGAGATTCCTCCATTTATAGCTAGATGGAGAGTGAGCGACAGAGAAAGCCATTGTCCTTGAAGACGAAGATACAAGAGCACTAAACTCTGCATTCATCAAACATCAAAAACAAGCAATTCTGAGGTCATGCAAATTGTTTTTGAAAGAAAAATTACCTTAATTAAAGTACTTAAGCCTAAGACAGAAACTTCATTAATGTTATGACATTTTCTGCTCCCATTTCAAGTCTTGAACTACTGCTTAGGCAGCATACTGGCAAAACAGGGGCTGCGGAAAGTTGCACTGTAACAACTCTGGTTTGACGAGACTGCCGTGTCTACAAAAGTCTGGTTTTAAGTCCAAATACTTTAAAGCAAAGTATGTTTAGATTCAGTAAGGTGTGTAATATTCTTACAATGCAGTAAAAAGTCGAGAGGATGAGGTCAGGGTTGATGGATGGGCATACAGAATGTTTGACCTTCATGTCACCATGACAAAAAATGATGTCATGGTGAACTGCCTTTAGGTAGGGGTGTGTGTGTGTGTGTGTGTGTGTGTGTGTGTGTGTATGTATATATATATATATATATATATATACATACACACTCACACACATGATGAGAAGACTCATAAAAGTCAAAAACTGTCATAAACAGCAAATAAACACATAAAATATGAGGTATTTTTCAAATGATTTTTCTTCACTAAGCTGTGCCTTGTCTAACGGCAGTGAAGATGTTGCCTGTTTTACCTAAATTTGTATGTGTACAATAAAAGTTATAAAATGTTATCTCATGACAAATATTTTCCCACAAAGCAAACAAGGGAAGAAAGAAAAACCCTCTGCACCACATACTAGGGCCAGCCAACCTAGTTTCATAAGAGTTAAAATGCTGTGCTACAACAGGCCACTGGAGGGATTTTACCATGCTGTAGTAGAATCATGAAAAAAAAATTCCAAGAGTCATCTAAAGAAAAAACAATGCTGTATGTATTGGGTGATATACAACTAATTCAGCCCACCCTTTCCACCCTACAGCTGTATAAATTCTTAACAGCACAGAGGGTAAGTAAACACATCATCCACACCACCACTGAACAACTTGCTTATCATACTGACAAGCCTTCAAACTGAATATGGAGCACTTTATTAGGATTGCCTTTTGGATTACTACTCTCTTTAGTTGTCTTCAGGCAGGCCGGATACCCTTGGCCTATAAGGACATGGGTATTACCTATATGCAGAATGAAGTCATATGTGTAAGTCATTTCAAGCCAAATATTTTTTCACTTTCAGTTTGCTAAGGTCCTGTCAGTTGCTAATTAAGTCTAATGTTTTTTTGTTTTGTTTTTTTTGTCCCTGCAGCCATCAGATTCAACATTCTATGCTCCAGCAAATGTGAAGGTAAGGGTATATTTTATATTGCAAAGTTTTAGATTTACGGTTCCTTAAAATATAACGATGCATTCCCAGAAACATAAGTCACAAGTAATGATGAAATATGGTATACGTATGTACTGCTCCAAATATGATAACGATGATAGACTAACCTGTTTGTGAATATGAAGTCAGAACAAAAATGCTATGTTGGGTACTCCCCAGCATCAAAGAAGCTCAGGATTCAGAGCTTAGTTGAGCTTTTATAAACCACATGTAAAGGTTCTCTAGTACAGGAAATGAGCTTGCCAGGTGTCGATACTTCACACAGCTGTGACAGCTTCTGCTTGCTGGCTTTTTGCCGCTTAGCCACAAGTCTGCCTCAGTCAGGGCAGTGAAAGGAGGCTAAAACATCATCTATCTCGCACACAGGTAGAATGTATTGCTTCAACACTGGACTGCATAATGAACGAACTTAAAGGAACAGTCACACAGGAATGTAGTGACCCCAATGGCCGCATAGACCAGGCCGTCGAATTCTTGGAACAAAAAGAACGCCATGTAAGTATTTCCACACACTGTGTTGCCAAATCCAGTGTCAATGATGAAAGCAAAACAAGTGATTACCACATCACATGCTCAAATGGACTAAACCAACTTACTGTCTTCTCACTAGGCAACGACAAACCCCATAAAATGTGAATGTGAGGCTTGGCCTGAAGCTCCTTTCCATGAGTTTCTAACAAGAGTAGAAGCTTTACTTCAGCTTGAGAATTCAGTCCAAGGCCAATAAGACTGGGGCAGCCTCTGCATCACAGCTTCTACATCAGTTGTACTGAGAAACACCACAGGAAGCCGAATGCAGCGATTTCATGCTGCAAATAATTAACTAAAAACTGGTATGAAATGACATGACCAGCTATTGATTCTGAAGCAGACCAACTTTTCAGTAATGTATCTGGAGTGTTTTACAGACTTTATGTGATTAAGCCACATCTGCACATCCACATCTGTTGAATGGCATGATCTCATGTAAATCTTTGTTTTCAGTGATGCTATGATTCTGAACACTGCTCTACAATATTTGCATTTATAACCATGCCACTGCAATATATTGATCAGGCAGCTATCCTGAATGTTTTTTAATACTACATAATCCTGTTTCTACAATTATATTATATATATATATATTTATCATTTCTACAAGAAACTGCTGTGAAGTGTATTTAAAAGTTCTGCATTTCATACAATGAGAATGTATTTGATGTAACCTCGATTTCTATTTATATATTTATTGTTTTATTTAATATGCTGTATGTTGGTGCTGTAAATTGGAATTTATATCTTAATAAAATGTTATCTTAAAGAGTTTGTGTATTGCTATTTAAATCATTTGCAAATTATGGAAAATTAGCTCACAAGGAGAAGTTTTAAAATAATGTCCTCATAAGATTACAAATATTTGTCAAAAAAACTGTTTAGTTCTTATGTGATGTTTGGCAGAGCCTTCATCACATCAGAATGCATGGCTGGATTATGTTCTGGATTAACCTACATTTAGATTTTTAAGAAACAATACACATTTTGGATAAGAGCTAGATTTTTCCTCTTAACTTTAGCCATAACGCCGTTAATGTGGGAGAGGAATGTCCGTGTGGCCTCTGTAGGAAATTGAATTTCCTCCACGTTAAGGGCAACTGTCCACAAGAACTCTGAGTATGGAAAATCATGTCATAGAGAAATCATCAAGTCATTTCACGAACAATTACAGATTCTGTATGGTCACAAAGTGCTTAGCTAAAGCACGGTTCACTTTAGGCCTTTCCCATGACAGCTTTTTTTGAACAGCCAAGCACTTTTTGCTGAGTGCCACGACTAACAGATAAAACCTGATTTCTCTAAAACAAGGTTAAAATCAGTGAAGGTGGTGGTCAAAACATAAACCTCTAACACTGGTACATGTTCTGTGAGAGTCCTGTTTACCAGCAGCTGCAAAGTGTGAATCTGAGTGGGATCTTTTCACATTTTCAAGTTTTGTTTTTTTTTTTGCCCATCACCGTTATCATGGAAGAAGTTATTTCATGCACTGCTACAGCACTTTCTCATAATCACAGGTACTCTCACGTAATTTGTTTGAACTTTTATTTGAATATTTCACTCAGGAGCCAATAGGGTTCTTAATCCAGCCATGATTTACAAGAATGCAGTACACATTTCACATCCTCCTGCACAGCACCCAACCATAGGTGCTACAGCTTCTAAAAGCTCAGGGCTCAAATGTTTTCACTGTTTAACCACATCAAGAGAGTTGCATATCCTGTTTATCTATAAACCTGCTAGTATCACCTCAGTGACTGATGCCAAAAAAAAAAAAAAAAAGGTAAAAAATGGGGGTTCATATACTTACACACAACATAGCATTAATAAAGTCATGGACAAAATGGACAATTGGAAAATAAATCTCTTTACAGGGCAGATGTTAACTATCTGTCTTAGTTATATAAATTTGCTCTGCTCACTGAAAAACAAGCCAAAGGAATTTACAAAATAAAATATTTACAAAGTGTATCGGCTGCACCAGGAAGGGCAGTTTACATGTGGCGCCTTATACAACCTAGCCTTTTATTGTAACATGCATCAAGCTAACACTACTTTGTCCACCTGCTGCCTTAAATATTGTCCCTCTGCATGATCAATTAAAGGAGGTCAAGAGACGAGAATGTCTCCTGAACAGAATCAAAAACAAAGACATCAGCATCAGATTTCACCTCAGGGGCACTAACCTGAAATCTAACAGGTCAAAGTTCTCAGTTTAATAAAATAATCTGCATTCAACCCTTTTAATACATGTGCTGACATAAAATTCGAAACAGTATAAGATGCTAACAGGGTCTTGTGCACTGCATTACACTTTGAGGTCACATTGCACTGCATTTAATGTAAAAGCAATAACATTAAGTATGAAACCCAGAGCTGTACGTACAACTGAAAGGCTTGATCCTTGGACACGAGTTCGCTGAATGCACTGGAAATTCCTTCTGTTGTGCAAACCAGTAGGAAGTAGACACACCACTCCATTCACAAGACTGCTCAACACTTTAAGAGTAAATCACCCGATGCATCGCATACACAGGAAACCAGAGAATTTCCTGTATGTGTATATGTATAAAAGAGTGAGGCAAATCAACAGACTGTATCAACATGGGGTCGTCAGTATGTTTGAATGCAGTGACAAGCAGCCAGATCTCCATGTAATACTGCTTTTTTTTTGTCTTGTTTTGTTTTTTTTTCACACTGAAAATTTGTGTACAAACAAGGGCCACTTCACATTAACCTCTTGACTGTCAAATGCTGGTAAAATTAAGCTTATGTAGTCCACCAGCCACTTACAGAGAGGCTAGTCATTTAAAGGTTGCCCTCCAAAATAATACAGTATTAACATGATAAAGCAATTTTAGAAGTTGGTAATGATGTTTAAGAGGCTGTAGGCTACATGTTAGTTCAAACGTATCTTAGTTTAGCCATATTTTCAGTCTTGGTCATTTCCAGGTGTTATCCCACCCTTTTGATTTGTGGCTGCCTTACCAACAGACACAAATTTACCTGTAAACAACAACCGAAAAACACAGCAATAGCGGAGCAAACACATTACATTAACACTGGGAACATACATTTCCATGGGATAGTATGACATGTACTCCAGGATTTTGAGCTTTGATTGATTTATTTGTTTTTTGATTTTCATCCTTGAGTTAGCCATGGCTAACTAAGGCTCTAATGTACAGGATCAAATGTTAAATCAAATTGCTGAATATGGGTGGAAAACGTGATTCTCCCCAAGAGATGAAACACAAACAGTAACTTCAGTGAGAATAAACTCAGGTCTTTTATGCAACAATAAACATACCTTCCTTGTCATACAACATAACATACATGTCATGCTTCAGGGCCTCTCAATAACCATGAAGGCACAGTTCAAAAGTCCTTTGCAGATAGTAGCATACACTGTTTTAAAGAACAAAACAATGCAAGTAACATACAGTGTATATAGATAACTATATCAACTAAATGAAGAGGAACTATTATCCTGATAAAGGCCTGTTGAGGGCTGCAATACAACTTGTTTCTTCAATGGCTATTTTATACAAATTATATATATGTGTGTGTGTGTGTGTGTGTGTGTGTAAACTATTCCTCTTTTAGAAATCAGAACTACTCTTTAAACATGGACAGGGATTGATTTTAATCCGTTTAGAAACCCGAACAGAAACTTCTGATTACAAGCATGGTGAAGCCCCATAGCCACGAGAACTTCTTGCAAACAGCTTTTTTCCAGTGTTGATGTAGTTAAAACTCACATGCTGAAGTTATCACTTAAAGAAAGCTTGACCAGCCAGGAACCAAAGCCCTGTTGCAACAGGTACGCCCTCAACATGTTCTTGGCCTCCTGGTACGGCTTTGCCATCCTCTTCAGTGACAGAATAACAATGGAAGTATGGTAATTTAAGTAAATCCATTTGAGTTCTAAAGCAAATGTATGGCTGTCTTCACAAAAATCATTTTAAATGTGAAATGATGTAACGAAGGTAAGAAAACACAGCACTGCAACAGTTACATACACATTACTTGTAAATGGTCAAATCAACAAAATAAGTAGGTTTACTGAAATTAGTTTTGAGGACTTCCAGTTAGTACTGGAAGTGAACTGTCATCAACCGTTTACTTAAGTGTTTTGATTCACTTCAAAATATAGGGGCTGTTTTGGATGGAAAATTAAAGTGAATGTCAGTGGATGCCACTTATGTTAATACTGTAATGCAAGTGTTACTTTGGTAAACATTACACAGAGGTGTGGAAAGGTTACCTTGGCTTCTCTGTAGGAGCTTGTGGCCAACAGGTCCTGCCTTTGGGATTCTTTGGCCACCAGCTTGAAGCGGTGCAGCATTGCCGCTTTGCACAGACGGCTTGCCAGAGCAGAGCCACTCTTAAAGGGAGATCTACGACAAGACAATCAGAGTAAAGATACAGCTGTGATGTGATCACAGACAAAGCTAGTGAGACAGCAAAAAAGGAAGTAAAGCCCTACAGAGATGACTAGGGAACTTGCTAACGGCTAGTGTACACATTTCTGGCTGCATCACGTTCTGGCTCCACCAGAGCTCTCAGAGACAGCCGGTGTGTCTCACAGTGGAAATGAATGGGGATATGCTGGTGACGTCACAGCTGTCTGTAGGCCAAGTCAACTCTGGATCAGCACTGCTAGTTCAACATGGATGATGAGAAGTTCAAACAAAGAAATCTGTCTGCTTTCCAAATGATTGCTTGAAGACGTGACAGAGCCTGAACAGAGCCGGAATGCGGCATGGCCAGAATCTGTGTACATAGGGATTAAGAATGGCTAGTTAAATGTCTCAGTTTATGACTGTTAACCTGCCAAATACATTTGAAATACATACAAATCTTGAAATGACAGCATCTTCATTCTCATTATGCTATGACCAAGAGAAACCTCTCAAATGATACTGACTTTTGAGTTTCAAATAAATGCTTCCCAACAGTTTGACAATTCAAAAGCATCACCAAACATTAACTAGAACAGTTCAAACAGTTTAAAGTTTGTTGGTTAGATATGACACATCACTGCCAATTTTCAAAACGGTCATTCTTACTCCTCTATGGTCTTGCCTTCCAGACCATCCACAACCTCAAGGGAGCCGTCACCTTCGCTCCAGTTGATAGCGTAGCTCAGCTGACTACTGTTGGTGCTTTTAGTCGCCACAGAAGGCACCAGGCTGATGTGGGGTCTCATCATGCAGTAGAACATGGGCAGCTGAGAGGTGATGCCCTCCACACGCTGGCTCACGGACATCTCCAGGCCACGGATATCACTGCAGCCAGAATCACCTGTAAGATTTAATCAAAATTTAGGATATTTCAGCAAATACACTTTATTACTTGATTTTCTTTCTACAGCCGGGGGAACTGTGGATTGACTCTAGATAGTAGCGTTACATCTAATCTATCTCATGTTTTAATTTTCAGAATGTAAGCTTTTTCCATCTAATAGAAGACTATAAAGTACAAATGACAAGAAAATTCACTTAATTTGATTTTTAAAGTGTGTCATCTAATAGTATACTTGCCTACACAATTTGATTCATTAATCATGTAAGCTGTATGTTGCTGAGTAATTGGTATAATCATTTTAATTAGTAAACCTTCTTTTAAATTTGTCTTTAGAAAGGCATTCTACATTTTCACACACATCCAAGACGACTAATTTTGGAGTTTCCCTCTCTCGCACACTGGGCAAATGTGGGTCATATAGTCATTATGATTATGAAAAGAGGAGAGAACAGAATCAGTTGGAAAATAAAACATAACACAATTGCCTTTTGTAAAACCTAACTTGGAAACTTGAGTAGGATATTTTCACACCTGCTCTAATGAGATTTAATTCTGTCTTTCAGAATATTTTAATGCTGGGGAAATTTTGCAAGCTGTGTCATTTCTGCATGAGCAACCAGCTAAAAAGGCTTACAGCTGACTTCATGCAGTGTTACCTAAGGGTCTATTTTAGTGTAGGAGAAATGACAATGGTGATGATGATGATATGTACAATTGCTGAACAACCGTTTATCTGTTGTGTAACTTAAAAGAGGCAACCTCCATACTCTGATGTAAGATAAAGTTTACACTGCTCAGCTGTGAAGATCAGAGGTCCCCAGCGTGCCTCAATGTCTGAGGCGTACCTGTTGGAAGCTGGTTTTGTCTAATATTTGTTTGTGTCTTGGGAAAGACAACAGTTAAGTTGAGTAATATACAACGCCCTTCATGACCTTGCTCTCATTGCAGCTTTGGTATAATAGGCTGGTGGAAGAAGTATGGAACCAAAGAGATTCTGTGCTGCTCTTGCCTTTCCTCCTCTTTAAAGGTAAATACTTTTAACGTGCCAGGTCCTTGGCAGCTACAAGAGGTCCTGTCTGCCTACTGTACCTTTACTAAGAATCTGATATAGCTATTCCACTGCTATACTGTACACAGGGCTTAAAATAAGCTGCAGGCTATTGATTGTTCATCAAATCCTGTATGCTGATTTTTTTTCACATTCAAAATATCCTTTCACTACAAGCAACTGCCACTAAAGTTAAATGTGAACTGGGAAACACACCTGAATCACAACACTGGTACTCTTTAGGTTACCAGCACCAAAACAGGAAGTCTATCATTCTTCTACATTATCTGGACTAGTTATACTGTCTCACCTAACACCACACTAGAGGTATCCTGGTGTCGCATTTCAATCTCAGATTTTGGAAAAGGCGGCACAGAATTTGAGTTGGGTGGCTGCCACAACATTCCCTGTGCAAGAAAAAAAAAAAGATAATCCTAATGATAACTGAACTTGATCACTTGCCTATAAGGATGCTTTGGACATAGATGGGCTCGATGAAGTGGCTGAGCAAGGCCCCCTGGTATCCAAGCACCTGCCACTGAGTAATCTTGTCTGTGGTGGACATGCTGACCAACTTGGAGGCACAGTGATCAAAAGCTGAAGAGAAAACTGAGAATACCTTTAAAGGAAACAAAACAACTTGTAATTATGCAGCGATACTGCTGTTAAAAGCTGCACAAGCCACATTAAAAATTGCCAAGATGAAAGAATGTAAAAGCATAACACCTTGCCCTCCACTGACAGGTGCAGGCTGATCTCATTGTTGACTTGCCATGCCGAAATAGAGAGTGGGTTCAGGCGCCTGAGAATAAAAATCAGAGCCTAGGATTTCATATTTTCCCATTTGTAGAAATATTGTTCATGCAACTTTATCCATTGTTGGCTGTTGTATAGACATAGCTAATACCACAAGCAGCTGTATAATGTTGAGTGCAAAAATAATCACAGAGCAAGCTTGAGGAAGGATTTTTTATGTCTGAGCTTCTGTGACTTATGTCATCATAAATATCAGCTGAAAACTCGCTGACACTCGTATTACAAAGTAGGGTAAATGAATTATCCCAATATTACTCCCAATATTTGGTAGGAATGGCTATTCCCTTACTAAAATTTGTACATCATTTGATCGCCAATATCTTATGAGTAAACAGCAGCAAAAAAAGTGATAATAAAATACTCACAGCTTGGAAGGGATCTGAGCAGCACCCTTTGGTAGCTGATTAACATAAAGGTGAAGGGTGAGGCCACTCTTCAGGCTGAGGAGGTGGCTGCTGCTGTTCTGCTGGAAGATTGACTTCTCCTTCAGACTGGCCTTTTTGCTGAAGAACATCAGCAGGTGCCGGTACAGAAACCTAACAACACAGTATAGGAATAGCCCATATTACATCTGAAATATGAGCATATTTGCTAGTGTCTAGAGGTTAATACCGGCACCATAAAACCTCCAGTAAAACAAATTATACTTTAGCTGCGGAGAACTCATTTGTGTGTAAACTATTTTCAAAATAAAAAATTTCATACATTCTAAATGTGAAATATTCCAAAAATATTGTTGCATCTCAATTTTTATTTTTAATTTGCTGTACAAAACCATTATCCCATAAACACATATTTTGGTGTTACACAGTGGTAAATAAAAACCTTTTTGTTTACCTGTTTGTTACATGCATCAGTAACGTAATCTGCTTTGTAAAATTATTGTATGTTTTGTTCATCAATCATATTTGAGGATATCTGTGATATATTATCTCTGACATGTGAATTTACTGGCAGTCTAATAAGTCTCAGTATTCAGTCGTTTATACAGAGCAAAACTACAGATGACCATAAATAATTTAATTCAAACTTGTAAATAATGACAATAAGGTCTGACAATGAAGCTGTAAAATGAAAGTGATCTCAGAGGATCGGGGGACTCCTCGAAGAAACAACAGGAAACACACCCACACTAAAAGTCGTTCTCAGAGATATTTGTAAGCTACTTTAGTCTACGAATGTGTGTACACTTTCTTACTCCACTGGCAAAAGGTACTCATTCAACAAATGTGTCATCTTTGTGACCACATTTTACAAACTTCTCAGTATGTGAAAGTGTTAACACTGATGTTTAATCTTGATGTTTGGGGCCCTGCGGGGATTCAGGAAATACAATGTTTTCCATTATTTGCAAGACTCCAAGAAGCCTGTAGAATACATATTTATTATCATATTGATCATCTTGGTAATTAAGTGCCATCACCTTACATGGAAAAAATAATGCCTTCACTGTTCAGAGAATTAACGCTTGAATCGAAGGATGATGAGAAGAAAATAATTCGTTTCTAAGCATAACATGACGCAAAAATCGAATGTACACACAGTGTTATGTTTGCAGCTAACCTCATGAGAGATCTCCTTGCAGTCACAACTGCATGTGAATCGTGCACAATCCGTCCACTCGACGAGGCGTTCTCTTTGGTGTTGAAGTTCCCAGTGCCAAGAGCAACCACCTCACATCCACTGGCTAGAGCGAGAGAAGAGAGTGACGACAGTAGTAAATACAGAGTACTTAGCTAGCGGCCACGCATCTGTATCACATCAAGTTTATTTGTATTTCTGTCCTTTGTTCTCACAGTACTGTGAAGCACATGTATGACATTTCTCTGCAGACCTTAAGGAGCAGAACACAGTGTTGCTCCTTATCATGCAGTATATAGTATATATTTTGTATAGATAATGTTCACTAAGTACCATGAATAGCTGTAAAAACTGCAATAAATACTACCTTTGTAAAACTTATAAAGTCAATTTTCTTCAGGGACAGTGTCAGAGAGGTGTTGATTTGATTTTGTTGATTGTGGTGCGGTTGTACTTTTAGGCTGTTCTGTCAGTTTGTCAACAGGATGCCAACAATCTCAATATTTTATTACTGTAAAATAAAATATTTTAGAGTAATGGCTCTAAAATTGCGCCCCCCCCACACAAAATATAATACAATCATCACCACAGATGTAGTACTTTTTTGCATTGCACTCTCACTAAAGTCTGTATATTCACTACGGACACAACCGAAAATCACGTTTGTTTTCCTAATTTTGGCCAACATAATTACATAATCTTTAAACTTTTCTTCATTAGTGTCATTGCCTTGTTACTATGGACAGTAGTACAAATTTAGTTGGCACAAAAAGCTTAATTTAGTCAGTGAAATATCCACTGGGTGATTTAAGTTGGCAGAAAATTGTCAGTGTGTTTCTGTATCATAAATCATAGTCATCTGACAATGATAATCAACTTTTTACTTTAAAAGGCAGGAAGTACAACTTTCTTTACACCGTACACAGAATTATTGTGCAACTTTTCGCTATCCGACACTTGGAGCTGATTATTGTACAGCTTTTTTTCTTGTGAGAGCTCACTTACATGTCTGAATGATGAATGCTGCTGTGGTGCCTGCACAGGCAGAGAACTCTAGATGGCTGTTCATCAGTTTAGTCAGCTGATCCCTGACAGCATGGGGAATCTGGAGGTTGGCAGAATTCTTCCTTTCTGAACAGCAAAAAGATGATAAAGAAAAAAACAATTCAAACGGCTTGTGTTTGTACAGTATAAGGTGTCAAGTGCAATGTGCCTCTGTATTTCTGATTAAAAAGGTTTCAATTTTACCATGAATGGCTCTACAAGGATGGATGTCAGAGACAGAGGGCTCCTCTTTTACTGGCAGGGGCGGAGGAACATCTTCAGGAAAGACAAGCATAGAAATTAATTTTAAAAAAGTGTCACCTTCTGAGACACTACTCTAACCAAGTGTACACGCTAAAATTGACCATGTTTCATGTTTATTTTAAACTATTGTGTTATATCTACCGTTATTTCATTTCCCATTTCGACAGTTAACAAGGCATTGTTGTACAACCTACCCTGCATAATTAAAGGTTACCTTCTTCATGTTCCTGATAAAGCTGTTCATGTTTTTTCTTTATCGAAAACCAACATCATGAATAGTATTTAAAGGTAACATTTCATTTTAGGTGCTTACTGTGCTATGATTACATGTACTGTAACATCAATACTAACTGTAAGACTAATTGTACAAGGGAGGGAAACCAGTCTGTTAAATGAGGCTAACCTTTACCAGAACTAGAGGAACTATGTCTGCTGCAGAAATAATATACTTTGATCACTTTTAGACCCAAACCTGAAGACTCAGGGAAGACAGACTTTCCAAGACATTCCAAGGTGGGCAGAAGATCCTGCAAAGTAAGTTCTGCTGCTTTGAGCCGAGCACTCTTTTTCGTTATTCCCATGCCAGTCTTGTACTGAACCCCATCAATCACCACACAAAAGGCGAAATAGAGCCCTGGTATGTTGCCTGAGAAAACAAAAGTTGTGAAACCCAAATGTTCAGTTCTGGCTGTGGATGTGTCTTCTCTATTAGCCACTACATTTTCCAAGCAAAAATCTCAAACTTTATCTAGTTTAAGCTTCTTAATTGGATAGATTTTCTACTTATTGTTGTCTTTTGTGATAGTTTAGTAATCTGTGAGGTGAACACAGGCCAAAGGACCAACAACAGTACAGCTCTCTTAACTGAATTTGAACACGCAGAGACAGACTTTGAGGAGTTTTACCTGTGGTCACCGTCTCCTTAATTTCCATGTGGAACTGCAAAATCTGGGCGAGCTGATGGAGCAAAGTCACAGCATGCATTTCGCCTTTCATGTATCTGTCAATAAGTAGTTGAGGTGAAACGTTTGGCTTGACAGTAGGTCCTTCGTTGAAGAAAAAAAAAAAAAGAGCAGATTTAAATTTACAGTTTGTCCATTTGGCTTTAGCAAGAAATAAAATGTGATGTATTTTGCAAGAAGAAGATGCTGATAGAGTCCTATGGGATTAAAGCAAATCGCATTGCAAAACTAACCAGGTTTGAATGCACCTTTCACTTGTTGTTTAAAGGCATCTTTGCAAGGACCATTCGAGGCTGACGGAGTCAGCGGAGGCTTGCATGGTTCAGTCGGTTCTGCTTTCACAGGTAAGTTCTTCATGAGGATTTGGGCAAAAGAGGCTCCTCTGGAACCTCGAAATGATCCGCCAGTGGGAAACATCCTGAACGCTTCCACGATTACTGGAAACACAGAAGGAGATTTAATATCAGTTACAGAAAGAAAAACAGTGGGTTATTTGGGTTATTTTAACTTTAGTTACAGTTACAAAGTAAGACTATGCACCTCTTAAATACTTCTAAGGATAAGTACCTCCCGATTCTGTTACCTCAGAAACAGACGTCACACTCGTCATACCCTAAGCTACACATTTAGCCTGTCCAGACTCACCAGACCGGAAATTGGTGCTAAATTTATTTACTACTGTACTACTGTCCTTATCCACCGTCGAATTCAGTTTTTTACATTTCAAAAACAAGCTTATCTGTACTGAGAAACTCTTAAACGGACTCAGACTCCTCACCATTCGCGTGAAGCCTCTACAACGTTTGCGCACCGACCGCACGTGCGTCGGCAGTTGACGTTGATTGACGGCGACCAGAGATCGTGTATAAAACACGACGACGGACGCGCTTTGGAAAACATTGGGCGCACTGACAACAACTTCGCGTTTTATCACATCTATTACGAGTTTCAGATCAACTCATAACCTGATAATCAGACTGAACTGACATTTCGATTCACTTCAAATATTCTAGCCAAATGGCTGAAAAAATCTTCGCAGTCTGGAGGCTAACCAGCTCACAGAACTGGATCATTACTCACTCACAAACACTTTTTGCATTTGACAGGGAGATGGATTCTTGACAAAGACAAAGAGTTTTTTTCTAGTTCAAATTTGTTTGAGTTCAAATTGGTACTACACATGCAAATGAAAATGCAAAAAAAAAAAAAAAAAAGAAAAATGTTACATAACATCCAAGCACCTGTCTTTCTTGGTTGCTTTTCATCACTGTTTTTTTTTTAAACATAGTTTTTACAGTTTTTACATACTGTAATTTCTAACAGGATACTTTTTAAGAAAACAGAATGCAGCCGTAAATATGCCAACAAACATTACAATTAACGAATTACTTACACACTGAAAGTATTTCTGGAAAGTGTAAGTCTTTTTGTCTCTGCATAAAGGAAACAAAAACTATTACTACGACAGTGTCAGCATTTATTTCTGACGAGTCCATGCACACGTTTGCTCTGTGTTTGTTCCACTGAAACCGTAAGTTGTGAGGGGCTTCGTCTCTCACCTACCACCCCCTGTGCTGACATGATGACAGTTTTGCTTAATGCATCCCCACTAGGTAAAAGCAAAATGACCCTGCAGGTGTCCTGTAGGTGACTGGTTGTGTCATACAGGAATTCCCCTAGATACAGATCATATAAATAATTGTGTGTGATGAGCTGTTTTGTTGCCACATACCTCATACCTCATACTTCTTAGGGGGTTTTACACTCTCACTTTGTTATTTTTAGAAAAGGCATAGTCTCTGGTGATGATAAAGTAACAAAGCAGGTCACAGGACACTTGGCCTTGTATTGTCACTCTAGCAACCACAGACACTGTTGGTGACATTAACCCATAAGAACCCAGACCCATTTTTTCTTAAAAGAAAATTATGTGGGATATACCACAGAGCAAGTGGACCACATAGAACACATTTCTGATGTTTTTTTTCTTCAGAATAACACTTTTTAATACCAAAGATCTGTGTTACAGTGATATTTCTGTAACTGGTTTGATATTACTTTCTTCAACAAATATGGTCAGACCAGGTTGAATGGAATATAGGACATGTTATCAAAGCATTGGAACTGTTAAATGTGTTTGAAATTACCTGTAGTATCAAAAAACAGCTTTTTGAAATTAGCTGCTTCCTTGAAATTTACACACAGGCCATACCAGCATTTTGGAGAGGCCACTTCCTGTCAGAGTCACATGACTGTCACATGGTCATCACACCATGTTTAGTATATGTCGCTTAGGGACTTAATGAGTTAAGGTCAGACATAAAGCTTTATAAGGAAGAGACTGGAACATTCAAAGTGCTTGTTATGTAGTAGGTTGGAAACATGCCACATAAATATATATATTTTTTGTTTTAAACAGACACCCCCCTATTTTTTTGGTAGATGTTAAATAATTGAATTACCTCAACGGCGATTATACATTCTTCACGGTCTCTACCGCTGACGTAGTTCCACCATGTCGCCAGGAGATGACGATATGGTGCAGCGTGTCTAGTGGGGAGGCAGTTCTGCGCAGGCGCAGTTCAGAAATAAATGAGCGCCAGCGGTAGATAAGCTAAATTTTGTCCTCCTCTTTCGGTCCACAGGTAATACCAATTTTACTTTTTTATTAGTCCGTATTGTGTGTACATGTGGGATAAAGTGTGGAGAAACGTTTAAGATGATTTTGAGATGTTTGTGAGATGTGTATTTGGGTTAATGAGTTTTGGGTTTGTTCCAGTATTTTTGCCGGTCTGTCCTGACGCTAATTAGTAACTAACGTTACCGTAAGCGAATGTTTTTTTTTTTGTTTGTTTGTTTTTTTTTTTGTTTGTTTTTCATGTGTCAGCATTTGGCATTCGGTAGAATTAAGGTATTAAGAATGTTTATTGTTTCAGTTAGAATGTTAAGAGTTTCAGTTGTCAGTAATCTCAAAAAGGCGCTAGGTTTCAGTTACTGCGGTGTAGACCGCGCCATTTTGTTACCGTTGCTCAAGTATATGTGCGCGTGTGCGTGTGTGAGTGAGCGTGCTAGGTAACAAAAACATTTAAATGGTTTTGTGCATGGCAGTGTAGTGTAAATGTGCGTTTATAGCCTTGTGTGTGTATACATGTATGTATTGGGAATGTGTGTTTTGGTTTTTCTTAGAATGTTTCATTGTCAGTAAGGTGAATCATTTGTTATTTTACTTTTGAAGCAAATGTATCTAGCAGTTCAGAAATAAATGAGCGCCAGCGGGAGACGAGCTAAATTTTGTCCTCCTCATTCGGTCCACAGGTTTCCACAGTGTTACCTGGCCTGTGTAGTCCTTGCTGCCGGCACAGATTCCCCCTAGGTCTGTCCCTGGTAACAGTTACACTGGTGTAACCGTGGGTTCTTATGGGTTAATGTTGACATTATTTATAGATTAAATTAATTAACTTCAATCAATTAAATACTGTACTCCTTTTCTGGGGGTTGGGGATTACACCATGAACAGGTTGCCAGTCTATCACAGGGCTGATTTGTGGAAACAAACCCAGAACTTCACTGCTGTGAGGAAACAGAAACAGAACTAAGCTGCCCTGAGACACAATTATTAATCCTAAATGAACAGCCGTGTTTGTAGCCTGAGGGTGAAGATGTGAAATAAGAATTGCGTCACTGGTCCTGATCTAGTGCCTTTCTAGACCTTTGAGGATAAATTATGATAGATTTGTGCACTTACACTATTAAAGATGTCCCACATAGCAAGCACAATCGGCCCGCTTCTGGCTGAACACTGGCACTGTTGGCTGAGGCCTGGGTCAGTTGAAGCACCTGTTTTCTTGAATGGGCCAAAACAGACACGCAGTATTTAGGCTGACACTTTGTTTCTTGTTTCGCCCAATTGTGGTTTGATACCGTATTGCTGACGTTGGACACAGATGCGGTAGGCATATGCAATAGTGAGTGTCGCCCGACAATAAGGGGGCGGACATTTGCCAGTACTATGCTGAACACTGTTGGCCCGATTCTGGCTGAGTGGTGGAACTAAAAGCAGAGGTCCCAATCGGCAGATGCACTATCACTTTAAATGGCCCAAGTCTGTCATGCTATTTTTTGGTTAAGGCTTGATTGTGGTTAATATTGGAATGAAGCTAGGAGCAAGGCAGAGCTGCAGAACGTTCCCAGAACGGGACTTTATTAACAAAACGATAACAACAACAAGTTATCTTCCAACACAGACGAGCGGAAACACAGAACACAGACTGGGACAGCAACAAACAGAATTCACTGGCGCTATTAAGGAGACATCAACAAATACTCTGATATTTTCCAGAAATTGCCTGGAACACAGCATTAGCACTCATCCGCAGAACAGATGATTCTTTGCTAACCTTTTAAACATCGACTGTCATTTAAAAACAGCCCCCACTTGTTATTCAATCAAAGCCACAGCACAATACAGTCAACACAAAAGTCCCCTTGGACTGGAATGATGCAATCAGTTGTAAATATTGTTAAAAAATTAGTTGTTACTGCACATATTTGATTTTTTGATTTGGTGTCCTTAGGCTAAAGACGTTTCAGGTAAGAGACTGGTGAGCAATCATGGATAGACACACTCTTAGAAAGAGAGCAGTAAAAAAGGTAAACTCTTTAATTGCCCTCTTTAATGGCCCTCCACCAGGCCATCAAAAATGGAGCCATCCCTGATCAAAGCTGGGACCAGTGGGAGGCCCATGTCATGTTTACAACTGGTAGGTTTAAAATTATGCTTGTTACCTCTCTACAGGGCTTACTGAACCAATATAACTATAATGTGTAGTATTAGATGTATAATGTGTAGTGAATTTTTATTTTATAGAGAGCTACGAAGAAGGTAGGAGGAAGGCGAAAGAGGCAGAGGTAACCTCAGACCTTCTCTCTGAGGCAGAGGCTTGTGGCCAAAGGCCACTTCAACATAAAAAGTATGTTAGTTTTCTCAGCACTCAGTACTATTTTCTTACCCTTTCAAGCCTTGACTAATAGATGTCTTGGATTAAACATTATTTGAACGAATCAGCACAAGTACCAATTCAGTTTAATTTTGATTAAACATTTTAAATCTGTATGTGCATTTTTACATGATACAGCTATGGTCATGGCATTAATTTTGGGACTTTCTGCTCTCTCTGCTTTTTCTTTATCATGTGCTTCATAGGAAAACAGACATTTTAAGGGATGTCATAGAGCATTACATCTTTCTATTTTATAACGTGTGTATATATACTAACACACACACAAAGTAACACACATATGTTCATAAATACATAGTCATACTACTTCAGATTTGTGTGCAGCGTTCTGACCTGGACAGATGAGGAGTCTGTTGCTGAAGCTGCCTAGCCAGCATTCTGTCCATCATCACCTCCTTCAAGTTGAAAGCCAACAATAGACCCTGCCTTTTTAATGGGTTTGTCCAGTCTGTTGGTGTCCTTTGCTTTAATACCAGCTTGCCAGCACACTACAGCAAAGACAATGGTGCTCGCTATGACAGACTAATAAAACCTGTGGAGCCTCATGCCGCAAACATTGAAGGACCTGAGTGTCCTCAGGAAGTAGAGTCTACTCATGCCCTTCATGTAGACAGCTTCAGTGTTTGTAGATCCCTCCAGTGTATTGTCCATTTGGACACTGAGGAATCTGTAGGACACACTCAAATATGGCTGGTCATCTGAGTACTTATGGAGGGGTTCTGGATGCAAATCAGTAGTGTGTATGTGTGTGTTTTATTCTAACACTGTGTTACTCTTTTCTTTAGCACTACTAAAAGAAGTGCTGACAAAGCTGGAAATGGTGCTAGACTAGCACAGCACTATTCTGAGGCTGCTTCAGCATCGGGTGGAGCGGATAGAGGGCCTGCCCCTGCAAGACTTGTCACAGCTTCAGGCTCCTGAACAGAAGCTCCAAAATGCTGAATACAAGGAGAATATGGTAAGCAACTTTTAGAAGTTGAAAATTATTAAAGATAGTTATTTTAAATATATTGTCTTCTTCCTCTTATTCTTAATTAATTGATTGTTTTAATTAGTGTTTTTGTTATTTAGGAATTTTTAATACAGTTATTGTCAAAAAAAATTTTTTGTCTTTTTTGGACATTAGGCACTTTATTGTCTCATGTGGCACCAAAACAAAGCAACCAACATTCAGTCAGTTTTACTGTGTGTAGGCCAATACTGGCCCAAAGATGCTCAGCCAACACTCAGCCAGTCCAAATTTATGGTGCAAGGGCCAGTACTGGCCCAGGGGCCCAGCCGATTCTCAACCAACACTCGCCCAGATTGTGGGCCAGTACTGGGCCAACATAAACAGTGAGGGTCAAGTTACATTGTGAGTCATATTGTAGTCCGTGGGCCAGACATGGGGCAATTAAAAAAAAAATAATTGTATCGTTTTACTCTGTGTGGGCCAAAGCAAATATGTAGTGTCATTTTTCAGTAAGTGGGCCATTCTTGGGCCAAGGGCCCAGCCGAAACTGGGCCAGATCTGATGCAAGGGTGTGGGCCAGTTCTGATGCAAGGGTGTGGGCCAGTTCTGATGCAAGGGTGTGGGCCAGATCTGATGCAAGGGTGTGGCCCAGACGTGGGCCGGACAAATTTTGCTACGTATTTCATCTTTAAACTGAAGTAACTGACTTATCCCTGTATGTTTGATTTCGGCCATTTCTGTGCATTCATAAATTTAAATTATACATCAGTTGTCCTTAGTCATGTTTTCCCTATTTTTCTTTCATTTTATTCAGCATCAGACTGGTGAGAGCACATGTGAGGGTAGAACAAAGTTTCCTTTCTTGGTTCTGCTAATTTAAATTTCTTTCTTGCTTGAGAGTTAGGTCATAGAATAAATTCCACTCTATGGTAAATATGAAGCTAGAGCCCAGAGACCGTTAGCTTAGCTTAACATAAAGACTGAAAACAAGGGGAAACAGCTGTCTACTAATACCAATACTGTTGTCTACTAATACCAATATGGTAGAACAGGCTCAGTGCAGTCGATGTGAGGGGGTGGCTGCCTGTGGTTAGGGGTTTGACATTGCTGCTACCGGCAACTGCCTGAATTTCAACCCATACTACGTTAATAAAAGGTCATTTTGAAATGGTACTTGCCTCAGTGCTTTCAATCCCCTCGCCCCCCTTGAACCATGAAGTACCCTCAAGATGTAGAAAGTTAAATGGAACAATCAGCCCACAGCAGTAAGGAGTGAAGGTCACCACTGGAACAAATACTATTTTACACCTCTGCAGACTGTAGGGACAACTTTTGAATTTACTTCTCTAATCAGTCACACATGAAAAGGGAAAGGACGTGGTCTGAAATGAGTTTGCACGCTCCATCCTCCTGTTAATCTTCCCATAAACAGCTAAGATGAAGGAAAAAGATGAGTCACTTGAATGTCAGTGTGTGGCCTTAACCACAACCCAATCTTCCCAATAGTGAGGCTGGAGCTGAAGTAGTCTGTTATTTGTTTTTCTTCTTCTTTGAAGGAGATTTTAAATGTTTTCAGTAACACGTTTTCAGATTTTAAATCGTTCATTTTTACAATGAATTTTAATCATTTCGCTGGTACAGGGCTAGACTTATAGTAAAAGAGGAGGGACAGTGTAAATATCTGATTTAACAGCTGAGATGATATCAAGCGATTACAAAGGTCAGGAAAAAGACTAAATAAATATTCATAAATATGTGGGGTACATATGTACGTAAACGATGGAGTACTTGCTAAAGAGAAAAGGTTGAAATTTTTATCTATCTGTTATGGGGTTGTTTGTTCAGCACGGAAAAATCGCAAAAGGCTTGATCGGAAATGAAACCCTCAACCCTGGAAATATTTGTTGTTATTAATAACCCTGTGCACGTCTGCACCCTTTCACCAATTTGGAAAAGCTATTAAGAGCAGTGGAATTTCCCCCACTGAGTGAGATTTTCAGCACGCCTCTATCACTATCAAACACAGACAGAAACTTTTGTTTTTCTTTTAATTTAGGATACATAGGTGCTGGACTAGATCATGGTACTGGTACACAAGTGGTCATGACACACAGGATGTGAAGACACAAAAACTTGCACATGTATAATGAATATGTAAATCAATCTTTGTTGGTTGGAATTGTATTTGTGCTTCCGCCCACAACAATAAGTATGATCAACAGACCAATAATAGGCTTTCTAAGAGACATTTAAAACTATTCAAAATTTTAAGCCTTCCAAAGCCATTTTCATATGAATACTATTGAAATAGAGAATAGCACCTGCTGATGCATGTGTTGAGATCTTATGAGCTTATTTGCATAGTTCACAGTTACACTGCCACTGATTGTCATGTTTTCTTTTTCTTTTTTTTTTATTTGCAACAGCAGAGGGCAGTGTAAGAACAGAGATAAAACTAAAGTCTGCAGCACAAGTTGAAGGCTACACACTTCTTATGATGTGTGATGTTCCTTTGAAAGAGGAACTTCTTAGTGTGAAATATTCACACTGTGACGTAATACTGATAGACTTCAGTGATAAGTTAATGAGCCCTCTGGGCTGAGTAAGTGCCTTTCTTATTCACCTCATCAAAGACTTCCACGTACTACAAAAATTTAAGCAAACCCTCTGTGTTCTCTTCACTTTCACTTACGTTCCGGTAACTGTGTAATACCTGGAAAAAAGGTGAAGAAAATCAAAGTTGGTTTGATTTGCATAGAAACAAATTCTCTGTGTAAAAAAAAAAAAAAAGAAAGATTTGGAAAAGCTGATACTATTTAAGCATATTTTTAAATTTATTGTATATGATCTAAAAGTCAAACATCACACATTTTGTAATTTAAAACATTCAATGTCATTCATGGTTTTGTGTCAATTCCCAGCAAACTGGCTCTGAAGTGAACATCATAGACTTCCAAGTTTATGATTTCTGATGAGAAATGAAATATATAGCTCATAGGGCTTAAGCACATAACACATGCATAAGCGCTTCTTTACAAGTGTGATATACACATAATGGGCTACAGAGAGCTCCTCTAAACACTTTACTGCATAGAGTGCCCCCAGACCATCAGAAACCAGAGCCTAGTGCCCCATGGCTGACGCATGTTTGCTCTGACAGCCTCCACCATTGATAAATAACAGCAGCTCTTCTTAAGCCTGCTGGTGCAGTCGCTTTCAGCTGCAGCTCTCCAATGCGTCTCCACAGCCAAGATTGAATCTTCCCCATTCATTAGACTAAGTGGATGAGGCTCTCTAATAGGGGCTCCCTTCCCCTCAATAATTGCCGTTGATTGGCGTAAATTAGACCCTAGTTGCCAGACGAGTGATTCTCGACGACGATAATCCGATTCCCAACTCAAACTAATAGGATTTTAACTCTGGCTTTGGCCTAATGTCCGTCTGCAAACCCTGGCTATGGCCCTATGCCCCATGTAGCCGACGTCCTCTGGATCATATCTGGGCCAGGCCAAACTGAAGCTGTAGTGGTGTACAGATTCGGCAGGGTTAGGGGGGTCGGTCATCGGTGTCCTGCACCCCATGCTCTCAGTGACTCATCCTGTGCATGACATTCTTTGCATCAGTTGGTCATTCATGTGTGTCACTTACATCATCAGGGGAACATGCGTGTGAATGTTCTGGTGACTGGAGTCTGGTGGAGAACAGAGAAAAATTTGGATGTCTTCAGTTGCCATGTAGCTGCAGTTTAGACTAGGGTGCTGTATCATATGACCTATGAGCACTCTAATTTTTGAGAGGCAGTCTGAACATAAATCAAACTTGGGAAACAGACATTTCAATCCCAGAAGCCCATGTTTTTTTTCCAGAGTCGGTAATCTCCTGTGACTGGAGTCACAGCTGACGTCAATGATGGTGACCACTTTGGCTCAACTCTGTTTCAGTATAATAAAAAGCTGGCTTACATCACATTACCAGTAATATAATGTTACTGAATATTTGGGAAACAGTCTATTAAATATGTATGTTCTAAACCATTTGCAGCAATCTAACACAAGTTAGAAGCATACAGTATAAGAACAGATTTATGAATTGCACCAGCCCAGTTATTGCTTCATTGAAAAACGAGAAATGTAAAATGCAGTGCTCCTTGCATATGACATTAATTACAATGGCTTCAAGTCTTTTACCATTTAAGAACTGACTAATGGCGTCATTATTGTACAATTTTCAGTGCTTTGTGGTTTGATGTGATATGGGGTTAAAAATAATTAGAAACACCACCCAATCTCAGTATCCATCCTCAGTTACCAGTCCGGCATCTTTCTATGTGCCTTCCGAACAACATGAAGAGGAGCTCACTGAATGTTCTTTTGTCATTCAGTTGATAAGGGGACGGTGCTACTACTAAGGCCCGAGGACTAATGAATCTCCACTCCATTACCGCTGAATCGGACAGATTGCTCTCCGGGAGAAATGAATTGAGTTTTTTGTATTTGTGAGATCATTCTCCCTCCATTAACTGCTCTTTATCCTGTCTCTTCATCACAGGCAAATCAGGTTAGGCAGCCATGATTAGCTGGGGTGGCCTCCCTTTTTAAAAGGTAATTGGGTTTGGCGGCTCAGCTGATAGTGCCATTAGGACCAATAAAGGCTGGGCTTGGCTCATCGAGTGAAACAGATTCTTCAGCAGCAGATGGCAGACGGAGGGAGAGGGCTCTGATGCACTGAGGCTGAAAACAAAGTTTGTGTAACCAAAGTAGTTTGGGGGCATCCTTTCTATACCCCCCCCCCCTCCCCACCACCGAACCCCCTTAATATTTTTGTCTTTTCAAGTGGTGATGGTGACATTTTCAAAGGGAGGCAGTGATGGCTTTTAATATGCCAAACACTGATTACAAAATGATTTGGCCATTAGAACGTGGTATTTTTATTCGGATAATTAATCATTCACACAGAAATGTTTTAATGGTGTACTCAGGGCTATCTCACCAATGGCTGGTGAAGGGTAGGACTAATGCTTTCTGGGAAATCACTTTCCCTCTCACCGGTGTTGTGTAATGCCTTATGGTTGCTACTTGCTAATAGTCATTGAAACATAGACAATTTTTTTTTTTTAATTATCTGAGATTCAGTATATTTTTAAAATCCAGGGTCTAAATCTTAACCTGTTGGATTGATTTTAAAAGATTTATCAGCGACTGATGAAGATCGAAGATGTCGAACGAGAACGCACAGTGTGGCCAACAAATGATCCCACCAACTGTATCATCTCCTGTCATCTGGACTAAAGGAAAGGTGAACTTGCTAATTCCGAGAAGTCCCGCAAAGCCCCAGATAACCTTACTGCATCTGGGGCTTTGTCCTATAGGAAAAGGTGCATTAGTGGTGACAGGAAGGCCTTTGGGGACTGGTGCTGATAGGAGATTTAGACGGCTGGAGGTGGGCTTGTGTATTATGTGGCTGGCCATTGCTGTGAGTGTCTCCCTCTTATCTCTTCCACTGAGGGGGTCTGATCCCCACCACTTCTCTTATCTGCGGGTGAGACTTAGTTTCTCCCCCTTTTCCTTCCCGGAATCATCCCAGTTTAGTGAACTGTGGCATTGGCAATGTGAAAGGTGACTCTGTAGCCTGTTTTTTTTTCAGTCAACAAACTGCAAAGTTCATGTAAAGAAGCCATCTTTTTGGTATCATCTTTAAATCTTTTGTGGGATTTGATTTCAAGACATGGTACATCCATAATATGATCAACTGGGTTCCCGTTGACCTTATCAATCTTGAGGATGGTTATAATTTGCTACAAAATGAAACAAACCCAGTCAATGAAAGGCCACTGCCTATTTGACTGTGATGATTATTTTCAGTCTTTTGCCAGTAAGGTATTTTGACACAGGAGAAGAGCAAAACTGGTAATTATAATGGAAATGCAATGGTCTAGTTTCCTTCTTTATGTCTGTTTCTGTGCCTGCAACACACAGAGGATTGTATTGCTAAAGTATAACCAGAGGGTTGCGGTACATTTTCACCTGAGAGCTGCACATTTCCAGCCCTCCTAAATAAAACATCGTGTCGCCAGGCGCCGGTAAGTGTCCCTCAAAGAGCAGTGGGAGGAAGAGCGAGGGTAAAAAGCGTCCAGGTTAAGTTGTTTGAAAGGCCCCGGGTATTAAGAGGCATTTTACACTTAAGAAGTTGGTTTCGCTGGGTTTTCTGTTTCCCCTCTTATTGATTGATGCTCAACTATCAATGCATAATAGAAAAGCACTCAGAGCAAATGCAGGGTTATGGCCTTGGGAGGGAGTCAGCAGACGAGACTGCAGCACCCCCCCACTCCAATGCCATTATTGGCCCATAAAGGATCCCTCGGGAAGGCCACGGTGTTCAGATCAGCACACACCAAATACCCAATTAAAAAAGGCTTTAAATTCCCTCCTCTTTCCTGGACAAAAATCAATCTGAATTCAATCTATTCGGCTAGGATTCCGACAGAGCAGGTAATTGCCCATAATCGGTCAGCTAGGTGACAACAGCTTAAAGGGGAGACACTAATACAATCAGGTATTTGCTTTCAACGCCCGTCCTGGCCCAGGCCTTGGCTGTCGAAAAACAGGTAGAGTGCAGTTTATGTAGCCATCAGACAAAGGCGTATATAAAGTTACACAAGTCTTCTATTGTGGGGCTCTCGACAGCTGATAAAGAGATTCTGTAAAGTACTGGAGGAATGATACTTCCTAAATGACCCATCATAAAGCCGCAATAAATGTATTCAGCAGTCATCTTCGAAAATAGCTTGTCAAGGAACTGGAAATGAAATAGCATTCATTTTCTACTGCAAGAGGTTCACATTGTCAACACATATTATTAGCATAATTTGCACACAATACTCGCATTCGTGTCAGGATTATTTCAATGAAATTCTACGCTGCTGCTAAAGACATGGCATACTTAATGGTAGCATTAGATAAGTAGTACTTAATGGGGGTATATTACTCTACACAACCCCACCCCATCCCACCCCACCTGGCTGGATGTTTTTCCATTGCCTAATGCATGTGCTATGCCTTAATGTTTTTTGCTCTCAAGCAGCTCTCTGGAAAATGATTTGTCATCTTCCAGACAGCTCATGCCGTTAATTAAAACAGACATGGACACAGCAGAAAGCTTCTATTGAGCAGAACTGAACCAATTTGCAATTTTATTTTGTGTTTATATGAACAGTTTGTTGTTTATATGAACAGTTTTCACGGTCATGAACATTCCTGACGTTTTGGATGTCAAGGCATTTTTAAACAATCCACTGGGTCATTTAAAAAGTTCATTGTTTTTTTGAAAAATGGAAAAAAGGTACTGGCAAAATAACAACATACACTAACACAGCAAAATTGTAAGAAGCAACACTTTATACCTTTAATTGCTTAAATACATTTGTTTGATTGATATTAATTGATATTTTTTTTTATATTCAGGTCCTTAAGACTGAATATAAAAAATGCCGTAAAGTATTAAGGAACACAGACAGTGTTCAGATTCCATGTTTCACGAATGAGCACTGCAGCAATAAGTCTGACAAGTCTAAACCAAAGGACACAAACTGGTGAGCTGAAAGTTATTTGTTTTAAGGGGAGCAGAATCTGCCCTGCTGGCTTTAAGTTCATTTTGCCTGGCTGGTAACATGATGTCCAGGGGTCAGCGGGGGTCAAAGGGTCAGCGGCAGAAGGCTACGATTAATGGATCTCTCAATAAAACGGGAGCTAATATTACCAACTCTCTATCCCTCAGCCTGAGTTCACCAAAGTGGAGAGGGAATTCCTCGTAGCAGGCAGCGCAGGGCAAACAGCTTGGCTCTTGAAATTATTTTCTGTAATGGGTCCAGCCTTCGAAAGTGGTAGCGCACTTTTAATTGACCAATCAAAGGGAAACAAAGCAGCCAATCTTCAGACACAAAGCAGAAAGCCAATTGAATTTGTTTCATTTCCTGCTAGATCCATCGCCATTTAAGACTGTTACACAGTACATCAGTGCAGTTGATTATGAATATATCAAATAGCCAGCTGCACTGAGAGCTTTTGACTTTGTTGCATTAATAAGTGCAATGAAAATCAATTTCTTCTCTTTTATAGTATAGTATTATCCCTTTGTTAAAGAATGAAAAAGAGGAACTGAATTATTAAAACCTAATTTAGCAATACTTTTGGTCTTGTATTTCATTTAGATTTTCTTTCTGGAAAGAAAATCAGTTTACAACTTCTACAGAAAAAGAACACATACTGTAATTAAGACTTCTGCTGTCCAGATATTCACTTATAAGGTATATATTTATACATGTCAAGTCCTCAAAAGTCCCAAATTTATGACACTTATTAAGACATGGAATGTGGTGTAATCGTTTCTATTTAAGTATCCCCTGAGTGAAGAACATGTCTCGAGCAGGAAAAAGGCTCATGCTGCGAGAGGAAAAAAAGCTCAGTTTATTCTACAGCAGGCACTGGTTACCATCAGTCATCGTGATCCTATACAGCTGCTCTCACTGAACTGAGAGACTTTCACTGAACATGCTCTGCATCATTTGTCCATAAGGTGGCGTATAACACTCTCAGTTGCCACAGCATGCTGACATTCAGCTGTGAGGACGCCAGTCAGGATGAATGGCGTGTACCTCACATTGTGTCACAAAAATACCATTTGGTGGACAGAGTTGTCTAAAGGGCCACCGGTGAAAGAAGTATTTGGATAATTTGGAAGAAGTAATTGGATCATTTAAAAGTAGTAAACAGTAGTAATCACATGAAGATATGTGTTAAAATACTCCATTACAACTAACAGCTCTCAAAGACAAGAATCAAAGACAACATAACTGTCCTAAGCTCGACAAATAAGATCCTCCATAAAAACGTTTACGCTTTGTATAATCATCAATTTAAAAATATTCATCATAAATTAAGAGCAAATATACGATACAAATATGTAGTACTACATTTGTACAAGGTAATGTACTTAGCTACTGTCCAGCACTGCAAATGTCTGTACAGAATCATGAATTCCATACATTTTTGTTAGCATGGGAGAAAATCCAGTGAGTTAGAGCATGTTAGTAACATGCTGTACCAGTCCACTACACAACCACACTGTTTAAGTAATGGTGCTATATTAGTGGACGTAATGTTATTTGTATTTATAGGCATATTTTGCTGCTATGGAATTCAAACTACTCTCACACATGTTGCACCGGTGAGCTCTTTCAATACGAAAGTGCTTTATGACCTTTGAAAACAAATCAAAGAGGCATTTCGGAGGTTTTTACATGCACATTTCCGCAGTGTACAGCGACTTTGAAGATGTGAGTGACTCAGTCTGTTGCTTTCACAAGGCCAGGCGCTGCGAGCAGCTTGTATTTGATTTCACAGAGAGGTGGTAAACATGCCGGTCTTTTCCACATCTCTGTTGTTCTGACACGCTCAGCTGAGACAGAGCAGCTCTAAAGTGTCAGCTTGAGGATGTGGGCACTGCAGGTCAGCTTTCACACACACAAACTTACACTTCTCACATTTCAGCCTACAATATGGGTGGATGTTACTGCGAGTGTCCCCTTGCCGGCCCAGGATTAAATGCTAATGTACACTATAAGCTGAATTTGGTTCCTTAAAAAGTGGTGCGGTTGACAAAATAATGTGGTTACACAATGTGATATGGCTATGAATGTAGACATTTGCCTTTAAAAATTGCAGAATAATATTCTAAATCTGTACCACAATTTTATTTTATTTTTTTTTAATTGTTTTATTTCTGGCAATTTCCACACATTACCAAAAACATTTCTTTCTTTTTTGGTCTTTTAACCGAATCTTGAGTCCACTGCAACCTCCACAAACATTACGTGACATCATTATTGTAAAGAGGAAGTGATAGGACAATCGGTATGCACTCTCTTAGGGCTGATCATTCAAAAAGATGTTTCCTTTGTCTGGTGAAATAATATAGGGCTATCAGAGCTGATGAATCCCAGGAGGTGGCTTTTATTAACTCCATCTCATGTTGATAGGTGTTATGGCACCAGCATTTGCAGAGCGGGACACTGGAGGCACCAGGGGTTTTCATATTCCCACACTGGAAGCCAAACCCAGGCCCTGAGGATGTGAATGGGACAGAGTCCCCACCTTCCCCTGTCCTCCCTCCACTTTCTGTCTTTCTTCCATACAGCCCTGTCAAGCCTGAAGGCCACTCTGTTGTCACAAAGTAAATCAATGTCCCCGCCCCAGTCTGACGTGCGCTCACCGCTTGCCCATCAAGAGTAGTTGTTCACACATTGATATTCCCCCCTCCTCGTCCTCTGCTGGTCTTTATTATTTTAACTAATCAGGATTGCTGCACATGTCTGTCAGTTCTGCGGGTTGCCATTCCATGCAAAAGGAAAAGTAATTAAAGCGGCTGGCAAGGCATGCTGGGGGTTTGGTTTGGGGCAGAGAAGGCGGTGCAGCGTTGACAAGATGAATCGGATACAGAGCATTCATTAAATCCACTCCTCCCCTCTCTCTCTCTCTCAACACCTGAAGCCCTCTTTGTGCTCGCTCGACAGTGGCCAGGTAAGGAAAAAGTTAATAAAGCAGCGGCTGTTGTTTCTAATTGTGTGGATGAATAAATGATTGCTTGAGGACAGCGTGAATACTCATGTGATGAAGGCCCAGATAATTGTATCCTCAAAAATATCTGACATATTTCAGATACCTGATACCTTCCAGAAGCATTCAGGCTTCAGATGCTTCAGAACACTGAATATAATTCAAGTCGTTCAATATCATATTAAAATATTACATTACTACAACCCTTCTTACTTAATATATCATGATTTGAAGACCTTGTGATTGACAAATTTGGTGATCTTCATAGGATTTCATAAGATTGTGAGGGTCAGAACAAAACTGGGCACTTTGGACAAACAAACTTTGTTGTTGTAAGCAACTTGTGCAACAGACGTTCAGGCTCTGAGTGCACTATGTTATGGAGTAATCTAGGTCAGCCTGGACTGAAAAACCATAGTGGGTTTGAATATTTTGCACAAGGATGCACTTTGGTTGTCATGAGTTCAGCTATCGTCAAGTCTAAAAAGATGACTTCAAAATGTTTGAATGTGATTTTATGTTGATTTTTCAAACTTTGAAGACACTTGAGCAGTTTTATTGGACAGATTCAGGTGAAACTGGGTAAGAAGCTTTTCATGTATTGTCAATGTAAAGATCCAGGAGCTCTTCTACAACATCCAACTAAATACGCAGAATGTTTAAGGACCACAAACATATGAAACACAAAATTTCCTGCAAGGTGGAGAATAATATAAACCTGATTTCTGCCCATCACTGCCCACATTGCCAATTTTTTTCAGTAATTCTAACTACTGACTATGTTTAGTTTTCATTTGGTTTAAGAGCTTTTCTGTTGGGTGCCTGCCAACAGAAATTTCCCATTTTGAAAATAGTGAATGTTTTTAGCATTTTAATGTGATAACTAGGAACAACAAACAAATGGATAACAACAAAAACCTAATAAAATATTTTAAAAACTAAATGTCGTCGAACATCAACATCACAGCTTGTGAACTTGACCAGCCACTTGCACATTTTACCACATTTAAAATCTCTTCTTGCAAAAACAAGCACTTTTATAATGTCAGCTGGAGGAAAAGGCTTTTTTTTTTCATGAAAGTCAATTGCCAACAAATTGGAGACAATCTCAGTTCAAGACTGAGAAAAGTCCAACACATAAGAGAAGTGTTTTCTACACCAGAGTCAAACCTAAATCTGTGCTGCTGCTGCTGTGTGCGCTGACACTCCAGTCACCTCACCCCTACTGTCTGCATCAGTTGGGATCCTCATTAGGCCTTTGCCTCCCTCCCTGCTTCACAGCCCCTTGTTCTCATTTTGAAATCATTGCCTGTGACTTGATTGCACTCATGCATCGGTCACCTGGTGCAATCACATCTTAAGTCATATTTCTGTTAGCTTTATGGCTCCGTGTTTCAATAACCTCCAGCTTGTAAGCGCCTTCAGGTTGACACAGAGGAAAAGAAACGTCTTTGTCATGTGTATTAACACCGCCTTGTGGGGGCAACTTAGTGTCAATAAACCCTGCTGCTGGCAAGGCGACGGTGGGCAGGAATGGACAATCAGAGCGTCTGCAGGGGATCTGCAGGGATACATAACACGGTGGGGGCTCTGGGAGACTCCGCACCTAAGTGGGGACTTGGGGTCTTCCACAGCATTCTGGGTAATGATCTGCATTATGAAGCATCAGAGCACTTTATGAGGGTCCCTGAGAGGGTGGTGGTGGGGGCTGTTCTCCAGCTCAGTCAAAACGAGACGTGACGCCACGTAACCTGCAGAACGAGCCCCCAGCTAAAGCTTTCCATTTGGAGCCCTTAGCCAAAGCCTCCTGCATCTCCTCTCCCCTCCCCTGTCTCACCCCAAGTCAGTGTCATCTTCACTGAAACAGGAGCAAAGTGCTTTAAAAGGGGAGATGGGAATAGACCAGGGGAGGGTTCGGGCGAAATGTGATTATCATCAGAAAAATGCAATGAGACCAAGAGTGTTTAATGCACAAATGCACAAAAAGTGATATTTTATTACAGCTTGAAGGCTTTCAAAAATTACTGGAAAAAGCAGGAAAATGTGTCTGAGATGGAGACTCTGAAATGCCTGTTTAACAGGACGTAATCGGTTTAACCCTGATGTGTCCTGTCCTTTTCACACGAAGATATGTTTCTCTGACCCCTGATTTGATAAAGTAAAACTTCATTTTGGGGGGAAAAACCACTTTGTTGCTATTACTGGTGCATTTTCAAGATGTATGAATGTGAAAAAAGCGGACTGCACAAGACGTCATTTTTTGATGTCGCTCTCAGCTGGCTTACTTGACTGATGGTCTATACTGTATGTGTGTGTATGCGCACGTGTGTGTGTGTGTGTGTATGTCTGGTTTTAAAGGAGTCTCACGTTCCCATAATGCAAAATGAGAGTGTTTAAGATGGCCATGAATTACACTGACCACAACTGAGGAACATTTCCTGATTTCATTTAACTCTTAAATGCAACAGTTAACAACATCCGTTTTAAAATTAGGGTTGAAAAAAATAAAACTCCTGCTACGCCCTTGTGACTATCCATCACTATTAACTCAAACCTGTATTTGTTGTTATGACTTGATTTTATCAAAATTTATTACATTTAAAAATAAAAAATCAGGAAGACCTTCTATCTTTTCATGTCTTATTATTTTGTGAGCTCAACATAAACGGCCAGACAGATAATTCTCTATATCAAGATTACAATAATATTTTAGGACAATGAAGGAATGAGACACAAAATCACATTTATGCACTCAAGTCTCCCATAGCAGCGGCACAATTTTTAACATATACATGTAAAAATGAACAAAATTCCCCTTTCTGTTCAACTGTGCTGAACTGAAAAATGTATTGTGGCAAAGCTGAAACAGCCCAGTCGCACAGTAGTTCTTAACACTCAGCAGGTACCTCACTGTGCAACCCAGCATCATGGTAGTCCATAAAATAGTCACAGAATTAAGGTTCAGTACCTTCGTGCTGTTGTGGAAACTCTCAATTTTGAAATAATTAATAATTTAATGATTAATTATCATTAAATCATTTAATAATGATCTACCTGTGCATTCAGTTTTACTTTCACGAAATGAGTGCTGCTTTCAGACCGAACCCCACCGTGGAATAACCTGACAAAGGTGGTCGCATTGGTAGTCAAATTGTAATTTGAAAAGCTCCTTGAACCTCACTGAACACCACTTTGACTCCAAAATGGATCCATGTCATTTTGCTCTGAAACCCTTCACACTCTGATCCATCTGACAAATCTCCATCTCCCCTTTCCCTTTTGTAGCTCTAATAGGTAACATTATCCCATATTAATGGTGCCGGCGGCTGTACGCTGCAACTAGCCAAGCGAATGGGTGACTACAGATCAGCGGGGTGAGGCGGGCAGATCATTAACCATAATTACCTCCAGCTAATCCACTTCCAAGCGGTACAAAATAAACAGCCAGGCCCATTAGAGGAGCTGACTGTCAGCCTGCAAGTGGCCTGTGGCTCCTTTGGCAATGATCTGAACCCACAGGGGAATAAGAGAAGAGGGAGGGGGGAGGTGCTACATGAGTGATGGCGAGCCCTTCCACTCCTCTTCCACCTGATTGTGGTGTGTGTTGGGGTGGGGGGTGGGAGGTGGGGGTGGGGGGTTAACATGGAGGGTGGCAGCATTGTGGTGTTGCTGGCTACATACTGGCAACGCTGGTGCTTTTGTTGTTTCACACCACCACCTCCCCCACCCGCCTCCCTTTCATGTACCCAGATGGTGTTCATTTTGACCTGCTCTGTGTTTGCCCGCCCCTCCTCCCCATTTCCACATCCCATTCATTCTCTGCCCGCAGGCGATTTCCTTCTCTCTTTCTCTTCACACACACACACACACACACACACACACCCTTTGTTCACCCATATAATTGTGTCATGGTACACGATTAAGCTCATTTCAGGTCAGGTTTTGTGTGCAGATGATTTATTTGCACAACCATCATTATCTTTTCTCAAAGTCAAAAGTACACTTCGCATCTTCTTGTGGTGATCGTTCGGTGGGGTATTCAACAGTTGCTCGGGCTCCTACGGCCTGCTACACACAGACCAAACATTTCATTTAGCGCAGTCTTATTTAAGCTTTATTTAACTAGGCAGGAAAATTAAGGACAGTTCAGATGTGTACGAAGACGAAAATGTAGAATGTTTTTAGATGGAAAATTACTGTATCAGACAGGGATGACTGTTGTGAAAACATCGGAAACTACAGTCAAGGTTTTACGTTTGTTGTGTCAGATTGCTCTTTCCAGGGGAAAACCCACACAGGAAATTACTCTTTTAATGCTTTTTGCATCATGTGCTGCTGTTTTGTCTTAACATGAGCAGCATCACGCAGGTAATGTTTCAGGTGTATTTTGTAAACTCTCAACATGTGGTTCATATATTCTGCATCGACAGGGCTCATATTTCAACAAAAATGATCAAAAAATACCAAGAAAAATACTAAGAATTTATATTTTTCTAAGCTGCCTCAACTGGATTTGAGAAGGTGTCACAGAAAGTGATAGGGCAGTTGAACTGGAAAAGATCCAAGTCTATTTGTCTTCACTCTTGGCTCTCTTTCAGGTGCTTATTGCAGTTTTCCTTCATGCTCTTGATGTCTGTGCATCTGATGAAATGGGGGCACTCATCCAAGGAGCAGCGTTCAGGCAGAGAGATGAGGGAAGACTCATCTCTGCGTCTCTTTCATGTCTGTGAACCTGCAGCAGCTTTCATCATCCACTGACTGGTCACCAGCTAAAGAATGACACATTAATCTCATGTTTGATACGAGCTGATTATATTATTCCTGTTGTGGTTTTGGTTAACATGAGATGATTGGCTTTTAAAATGACACAAAGCATTAAACTGAAACAAACCTCACCACATCATCAGCGGCAGCCAAGTAACTCATAGAGAGAGAAAACAATGGAAATTTAATTTCCTCGCAATTAGAACCTCTCCCTCATAATGAAATCTGAAAGGGGATTCTTTGGGCATTGTTCATTATTTTCTTTGAAATCGCAGGCTTTTGACACAGGAAATTCAATTCATCAGGCGCTGGGTAGACTTCATTTCGAATCAACGGGAAGTGAGAACAGCCCTGCCAAAGGCTTTTTAATTCACTTGAAGCTTGCGGCTGACACACACAAAAAAAAAAAAAAAAAAATCAGAGATGGAAAAATTCCAAATGCTAACCAGTAGTACGAGGCTGACAGAGCCAACGGGCTAAACTAAAGTCTTATTGTTCCGACACAGAGAAATAAAAATCCTTTGCAGGAATGGATGCTAATGGTGCTAATGATATCTCATTGAAAATAACCACAATGTTACAGCGAAAGCCCTGACACCATTAATGAGCTCAGTAAACACTAATCTAAAGATTTTTGAAAGTCAAAATAACGATCAAATAAGACTTTGCAGAAGTTTCTGTCAGTGTGGTTTGTTTTACAGCGCATTAGAAACGATTATCCTAACAATTCTCTCATTTTTGCCTTGAAGTTATTTTTCCTTATTTTTCTCAACACAAATTATACTTCTGCTTTTGCCGTCAATCACATTTGATGGAGTTTGATAAAACTGTACATGGAGTACCATATCAGTGAAGTTACTTTTGTAAAAAATGTAATAAACCAGAGGAGAATTTTGAAAACAGGCCTCTACCAGCTGAACTTCCTTCTTGGGATCAAAACAAATACTAAATCTAATTTTGGCCAAATCTGCCTGCCAGCAGTTTATGGGGCAGCTTAAGAAAGGACAAACGAGTCTAGCCAAAGTTTGCAGTAAACCCCTGCAAATAAATCACCTGACCGGGGGAGGAAAGACATAAATTGCAAATCAGCGATCAGGTTCACCCGACTTGAAACACAGCAAACTGATTGGGTTTCACCAACAGGTGCATTTGACTCCAGTTTCCAAAGTGTTTTCTTGTATTTTGAACAACACCTGCTTTTACTCTTGCAAACAAACTTTTTTTTTTCTAGATCGAGTGATCCTGTTTCCAGCAGCAACCTAGAGCAACACTAAAAGCCACCCAACCCAAGAACAACCGGGAAACATTAACTGGCCGCTCCGCTACCCACTAATGGATCGGACCCATTTCATCAGCAATCTGACATCTAATGAATATATATTTTATCTTCCCGTGCCAGTTATCGGAATGTCCTCCCCGTTCCGAGAAATGGCCGCCCTGGGACTCTTTTGAACGGACCTTTTTTCCTTCGACTGGCACCTGTACGCCAATCACGCTCGCTGCAACCAGCCCACAATCCTCCCTTGTTTTTTCCTCTTCTCTCTCTGTCTTCAATATGGTACGTGTATTAATAATTCATGGCCAGTTATTAGGGCCAGTTCAATAGGAGATCTGCTGATGGAGGGTCGGTGCTCGCCTAGCGTGCCCGGAGGGAGGCTGCGTGTTGTTGTGTCAGCCCCCATCTGCCAGAATGCAATAAGGCAAACAATGGAGGCCTTGATTTCCACCAGCAGGCCCATAATCTTTAAATGGCTATTAGCTGAAGAGTGCAACCAGTCAATAACCGACAAAATCCTTTTAAAAGCTTCTCTCTCTCTCTCTCTCACTGCTTCTCTCTCTTTCTCCATTCCTCTTAATCTCTCTCTTTCTTTCTGCCTCTCAGTCTCTTTCTTCTTTCTTGTTTCTGGTCAAATTGGGACACAGTTACTACGATAAAACTCTTATCATGACAGCAGCAGCAGGAGGAGCCATTATCAATGGCACTGGCCAAAATGAGTGCAACTGAGGTCACATCCATTTTCTTATCATCTCAGGAATTATTATACTCCATCAAACCACATGTTGATGGGACGTGACCTCATATGTTTTACTTGAGCTGGTATATTTGACCTCTAAGTTCTCTAACAAAAAATAAGTCTTAACATTTTGTATTCATGTTTTTATCTTAGAATGATTTTCCCATTTTCTTCTCTATGCCGGAACAGAAATACACAGAAGTGAAGGGGAAAATACTCACCTTTCTAGTGCTGTTCCGGTTGTCCAAAAAAATCCTCTCGCAGAAAGTGACAGTGTCTTGAAACAAGGCAGTTGTCTCCCAGTGACATCGTATGGATGATATACTTCTGCTTTTGCCATCAATCACATGAGATACAGCTTGAAAGAGATTGAATTACTGTTTACAAGGATGAGATTAAATTGTTTTTAATATACAATGTTATGAAAGCAATAACCTTTTTGATGGCCGCAATCATATCCTAATAAAACTGATATTCATTAGTGTCAGCGAATATTCCCTGCTTCCAATCTCCGTGAAGTAATACGCTACCTGAATCACAGCGGCTGGTACACAAACAAATCCTGTTGTCCTTCATGGCTGGCAAGGTAAACAACACATGCTCTGTGTAAACGACAGATCACTTACAGTACAGTCTTCAACAGTCAGATGGAGGGACATGTGTTTTGATTTGAAACAACATGCAGGCAAGTAAAAAGTCAGATTCCTAATGTTCTGTATCACAAAGGATCATCTTCATATCTGCAGGTGTGTGATATGGTTGTTGATCGAATACACAGCGAATACTTTCGCTGAGATTTCTCCCTTTCCAAACTCAGTTTTATGTCCATTACAACCCCTGTGACCTGAACTCTGTTATGGAAAAAAGCTTTTCATCCAGCAGGCTTCATGACGACACTGCCTCTCACATTTTCAGCTGCTCAGTGATGGAGGATGGTTCTACATTTCAGCAACAAAAGCTTTAAAAGCATCGTTCTCAAGCCAAAAGACACAACTTTCCGTTTGATATTATTATTTGAGTGTTTTTCAGTGTGATATAATTCTTCTTCCCTTGACGTTTCTTTCTGTTTTCTACATTCATTAGCCTCACATGCATTACCAAATTTCATTGTGTGACTTGTAGGTTATGTCTTACAGACAGATTAAAGGTGGATGGTAGAGTAGAAGTGGGTTAACACTTTGTTGATACTGTTGCAATTCCTACTTATCACCAATAGGAGTCAACAAAGGTCATAGTGGAAATGACTTGAGTATGGTGAGTACCAAGTGCTTACTCCCTGCTGAAAAGTGGCTGTGAATCATTTGTACTCCATTAGTGTATTTTCATTTTGGAAAGAAAGCATCACAACATTCTCACAAACCATTTTGTCAAAAGATGGCTAAATGTTAATATTTTAGAGGTACATACTACACAGACAAACAATCCATATGTTCAGAACTCTTGACACATACACTCATATCTCTGATATATACTCATCATTAATAATGATTCTTACAGAATCAGTCATGGTTTTTTCCAAATGCTGCATAATCAGTAAACACACACACACAAATGATAGCTGACAGTAATTTTTGTTTCAAAACCATATGTATATGCACTGGTAGGAACCAGGCTGGGATGTGTGGGGCATTATCGGATGTCTTCTTCAGACTGGATGAAGTTTTTTTGTTTTGTGCAGAGCTGCTAAACTAATAAAGACTTGCATGTTACAGTTTGTCTCATGTATCATCTTTGCAAACTCGACAACAGTCTCATAAATCATGTGACAGAATTATGCACTACAAATGGGTGAGAGCTTTCCAAAATGTTTTGTGGTTGCATTATGCATTACCGTGTTTCCCGTTATGACAGAGGCAAACTCTCTGATCTTACAGCACTGTACTGCACTAACACACGTTCACTTCTTCCATGGTCCTCTGCTAAAAACACACCGGGTCGAGGAAGGAGTGAGGGAGCCAGTGAGTCAGAAGCATCACCTCAGATTGACACGTAGGTTACCACATTGTCACACATCAGCGCTGGTGTTTTGACAAGCCAGCGTGACCTCTGTGTTGCACAATCACATGATCACAACCGGTCAGTTCAAAGGTCAATGCTAATGGATGGTGTAGCAAGGGAAGCAGCTTTATGTTAGTGTGTGTGTATGTGTGTGTGGGGGTTTATGTATGTTTGTGTTTTTGCTGCAGTTTGAAAGCCATATCCTCATAAAGAGTGGGGGAGTTTTCTGTTATGTGGCAGTTAGTTTGATAAACAGCATCATATAAGAAATGACACTGTGGACTTTTAAAGTTGTATTTTGTAACGTGACAGTAGTTTGAAATTACTTTTAGGATCCTAACTTGGGTATAGAAAACAATGGACTATATGGCCAATAAGTGTATTTCCAAAATTACATCTTGACACATTTCAGTCTGTTTTGCTTAGGAAATAAATTTCACAATGATGAACAAAGATGAGAAAAGCAGGTTTTGTATTGTTACAAAATACTATTATACGTTAGTTTTCTACTTTTAGACATAAGCACATGTGAAATTCATGTTTTTACATGTAAAAGTTTATATTTCCTATGAAACGGCCAAAAAACAACATATGCCTCTACGTGATTTCAGCATTGATTCAACAGGCTGTGTTATAATACACCACAGTTACACTATATTTGACTGCAATTGAATTTATCACGTGAAAAGTGATACTAGATGTGAAATATATATTTTTGCCTTGTGAGCCTACATGGAATTTTTCATGTGATCTATGTTACATGTCATAAAGTCACACAAACTTTTTCTCAAGTCTTATAACTGAAATAAATTAAAATAAAATAGACCAATGGATTAATTATGGGTTGCAAAAATGGATATATTATCTTACAAAAAACTGCTGACAACTGATGTGTTTTGGTGCCCTGTGTATAGGGAGACTATCAAAATAAAAGTTCCCATTCTTTGGTTTTGGTCCAAGGCCAACACACCCACACAGGAAACACAACATATTAAAGGCCTGGTCTACATAGGAAACGCCTCAATATGTGCCTCAACCTCCTCCATCTTTTCATCTCCTGTCGCTCTCCTTGTGTCTCCCTGCCTCATTCTCCCTCTCTCTCCTTGCCTCCTCCATTAGTCCACCCTTTCTCCCCCTTCTTTTTGTCTTTAGCTTTTCCTTTTTTTGTGCTATCTCCTTTTTATCTTTCTCCCTTTTTTGCATTTTCCCACCATCTTTCCCCCTTCTCTCCCTCTCCTCCTCTGCATCCCTCAGTATCCACCCGACAGAGAGTCATCCATCTTCATTGGGGAGACACATGCGCTGTTTTGACAGTAAGGGCTCTGACGGAGCGAGAGGAAGGAAAGCAGCAACCCCATGACAGCAAAGACACATTATCGGTGGGAAAACACATCCGACCATCAATTACTGAAGCCCATCCAACTCCACCAACACTTTGGGTATTAAGCTATTGTCACTGCCGCCTGGCTCAATGATCCACCACCACGGGAGAGGTGTTAAGTCAATCTACTCATTTAATTCTCTATTAGTCAACACTGTGTATTTGATATAAAAATTTAAACACTAAAGGTAGTGCTGGTACCGCTAACTACCCTTTCTTTCTTATGTTTATTCCAAATAAACTGCTGTTGGACATGTTCAATGCATCACTGGAGTTTTTGGAATAAAAAGTTGTATAAGCAGAGTTTGAATCACATATAAGTAAAGTAGTTCTTTTATTTCAGTCAGCTGTTGAGATGAGAATCATAATTTATCCATTGGAAAGTCTTGTGAATTATTACTTCAGCATCTGACCATTCATCACGTTAGCATCTCTTTACAAATGTTAGTTTGATTGATAAAAGACAATCAATCTGATATAAGACACATCGGCACTGTAACGGATGTGGAGCTGGATTCGTTTGTAATTGCTGTCAGAGGTGATCTTAGTCAATGTCCTGACATTTGGAGCGGTATTACTTTGACCTAAAGATGACAGTTCAATTAAATATAGTGTCTTCAGGCTGAGGGGATGTGACAGACACGTTCAAGACAGTTGCCATAAGGACATTAATGACATTGCTGCCAGTCAAACTGTCACTAGTCTCTCCTCTGTTGCTTTTGTTGTGATGGAACTAAGCTAAAAAAAAAAAAAACCTTTTAAGGAGAGTCAATCAATCAATATGCCTATAGTCACATTTCTAATTTGATTTTGTAAACCATGTGGCTGTGTTTTACAAATGGTCATGTATTTTTGCAGTTCTTCCAATCATCCATTCGTTTCCATTCATTTCTGTTTGCTGTGTAAGTCTTTTAAGAGACTATCAGAGCTTGCTTGAGTTGCGCAATCCATCACAGTGAACATCACGTCAGCCTTAATTTTTGTAAAAGTTACATTATCAGTATGAGGTAATGCTGTGCACATGTTTCAAATCAAATCAATCTGCTCTTAAACCTCATTACCACACAATGATAATGTAACACTGACAAAATGAATGCAGGCTTCATGTTCACTATGATAAATTATACAACTCAAGCAAGTTTAAAGAGTCTACTCATAGATTCTTGATACACTCTATGAAGAGAAGTAAATGGAAGCCAACGGCTGCTTGAAATGCAAAAATCAAAACTAGCATAGTATGCATTTAAAGTGGAAACCATGTGAAGTGTTTATGGTGTAGAAAGAGTGATCCTTTTTACATGTAATCCCTGGGTTTTTGGATCGTGTAGTAGTACAAATCCAGCTGTGAAGAGAACAAAAAGACGATGATTCACATTTTATTTTGCAGAAATTTCAGCTATTCACTCAAAACCTGCACAGTATTGGAATGGAAACATAACTGATGATGGGGCTACAATTACTAGGTTGTTCATACAATGTAAACATTCTTACATTGAAGTCAAAAGTGTTTGAGAAGAGAACAAACAGTTGTGAACTGAACAGTTGTGAAAGACACACTGCACTGTATAGTCAATAACATGTAGGATGAAGAAGCATCATCAGTACTGGGATGGAGTTACAACACAAAATACAACACAAAAAAAAAATCATAAATGACTGAATTATCATTATCTCCTAAATGAAGATAACTGCTCCCTGGGGTCCTTGGTTGAAAAAATATCAACACACTGTCATTCTAAATGAACAACCTGAGGTACAAATTAGAAATGAAGGCTTCACATGACGGCTTCTTTATATCACCGGAACGCATCTTCACTCAACATTGTCACTGGTATCAGGTTGTAAATGCTGATGCACCCGTGTATTCTGATAATGAATTTACTCGATCTTCATCTCCATACAGCCTCACATCAGCACAAGCACCGAATGTGTTTCACAAAATGCCTCCTTGCCATCACGTGGATCACAGTAATCAGTCTTCGATTTACTACCAAACCGATCCTCTGTGATTTTATTTGTGCCTAATGCTGTTTTTAAAGTTGTCACATAAATCAAGTTGGATCAAGAGGAGGAAGAGGTGATTCTCCCTTCCTCCCCCGTGCATTAGCTCATCCTCCTCTTGCAGACACTCTACCCACCCTGCGCTCACGTCCCGTCTGTAAGCGCTTATGGCGGGAAGGCGCTCGCTCAGCGCTTCCTCTTGACGACCCTCTGAGGTACATTTGATGTCAGCGTGAACAGCTTGTTTTCCTTCTCTCCCTCAGATTCCCTCTCTTGCTTCCTCCCCCTCTCATGCTTCTTATTTCTTCTTTAGTCTGAAGTGCCGTCGTGTTATTGGATGCAGGTTTAAGAGGCAGCGGTACCAGATTGATGGCTGCCGGGGAGTGTGCCATACAGACTGACATACAGACCTTAGAAGAACCACAGAAAGAGCTCCTCTCTGCCCCCATCCATCATCCTTGAGCCCTAATCACCCCATGATGGAGAACGTACAGGATGGAAGAGGAGAGAGTTCTGGATGACAGACGTGTGTTTGTGCTGCACAACAAAAGCAATTCTGTGTTCTGTGAGCTGCTTCCTTGTCAGGATTTATTCAGCCAGGGGAGGTTTGTGGAGCACAGATGATCCGTCTCTGCATCACCGTTCATACAGTTAAGGAATAATATCATCTCAGGATGTGAAATGATTTGTAGTAATTGTAGAAATCATCACTAATTTCCTATTGTCTGTCTTCGGGTACAACAATGGTGTAATAAATAAACACTGAGCAGCACAATCACTAATGGGAGTGACTTTTGCAGTTTCTAGTGTAACAGGTGATGATACAATGCTGGAGTAATGACTTGTCCACTTACAAACACTGTGTATTACTGTTCTTTTGGCTGACAGTTAAGAACTCACAGGTCAAGGTTGAGCAGAGGCGAACACACAGAAATGAAAACTGAAAACCAAACAAAGGCAAGTAAAAGAGTATCACTGGGATTAGGAACTGCTTTCCAAACAGCTGTGAAAGGAATGTGTTTGCTAGGCTGCGTCTCGTTGGCTGAAATGTTGCTGGTGACTGGAAATACACATGTGCATGATAAACACAACACCCGGTGTATTTACTTTACGCATGTGAACTTTGCCAGTGGTCCAGAAAATTATGTCAGTTATGTTCCAAAAAGGTTAATAATACTGTAATAACATATAAAATAAATTAAAGTAAAATACAAGAAATACAGTATTTGTCAGCACTGTGGGCTCCTGGTCACTGACACTGATGCATTCTGGGGATTCTTCTCGTGGAGGGACACTTCAGTAGTAGATGAAGATGGTGGTGGAAGCATTTCTCAGCATTTCACTTTCTCCAAACTTCATTTTTACCTGTGGTCTTGAAAAACAAATTCCCAAGCGTGTGGTGAAACACTTCTCTATCCTTCATGCTGTAATTTGAATAAAGCTCACTTCATCATTGGACAGTTTGCCAGCCTTCTGTCACGCAGGTTCACCTGGATCATCCTTCGTGTGGTGGAAATAATTTAGATCCAGTAAATAGTCCTCTGATTGTGTGAAACTGTCAATCATAAATCTACGATAGTCTCACCTGCTTATTTCAGTGGTTGAATCAGAAACAACCGAACAATTCACTGGAAAGATCCTGCATGTGATTGGCAACAGATTCACCCGCCCCTGACATGAGGAATCAACTGCAAACAGCTTACCGCTGTCAAAATAAGAATCTGACATGTCAGGAGAGAGAAAGGAAAACCACGTTCCACAGAAAAAAATAAGGCTTTAACGGTTTCGTTAAACTAAAAGTTATGGGTTTTAATTTCATAAAAGCAATTACATTGTCAAAGCTCATGTCATGTTTTTTCAAATAGTGGATTTGCAAAACCGTGGCAAAACAACACACACACACACACACACACACTTGCCACAACTGCCACATCAGCAATAACACAACAAATTTTTTTTCCTGCAGAACATAAATCAAACCCAAGTCTCTTCCCACATCTCGCCTTTATTTTGTTATTTGTCACCAAAATGATTAATAGTCACTTAGCGTATTATTGCGTGGCATGCTGCCGCAGCTACTGGCTGCGATTACACAATACTTAACCTCTCAGCTGTCAGCGATCCATGCAGGGAAGAGGATACTGCAGGTTCACGTGGCAGAGGAGCAGAAGCAGAGGTTAATACACTCTCAAAGAGGACGTGTCCCTTTCAGCACATCTGTTTTTCCGACTGAGTTACTCTCTCTTGCAGTGTAGAGTGTTTCATTAACAGCAAACATTAGCCCAAAACACGAAACTGCACACTCATAGAATTGCAGATTACTAGAAATGATAAACTGCACATGATAACAGCAAAAACATAATTATTATTGATGAATTTTCTGTTGAAAAGCAAGACAAGACAAAGCAAGATAAATGACTCCCCCCCTTCAAGAATCCATCAAAACGACAGACAGTTTTTTCCTTAGAATATTTAAATGCATTGACTACAGTTGCAGATTTATGATGTAAAATCTTTTGACCCACTGAGTTCAGCCTTAAACAGACTTAAACATGAGGACAAAAATCTGTGGCTGCCTCTTGATTGTTTTGCATGTCTATGAAAAAATAAAGGTTTGCAGCTGAGTGCTGTATGAGGAAAAAAAAAACAAAAAAAAACATGACCTCATTCAGTCCAGCCATTATCATTGAAGAAATGTATAAGCTGTTATTCCAGGTAGGACTGTGCCTCGTTTATCAATGTCAGATGAAAGGTTCTGCAAGACAAAGACCCATTAAGAGCTCAGACTAAGTGTTTCTTCTTTCGGAATATTATATGATAGCCATTTGTTTTCACTGTCTAACATAGTAAAAATATGATTGACTCCCATCTCAGGAGGCAAAAGGTTTATTTCAAAGCATGGACTGAACTGCTAGCTTCAGTAGTTAATGTACTGACCCATGAAAGAACACCAGTCGCTTCATCAAGACCCCAAACACACAACAAACTGATATGATTAAAAGGTTTTTCATTCTATAAAAGTAAAAGTTTCCCAAGATGTTTAATTTTCCACACTAAAATTTAGGATTAGTTTAGTAGCATGAGAACCTTTTTAGGTCATTCCAGGTATCAGAAATTAATTCATTTAAAATGTCAAAAAACTAAATCAGAAAAAAACTAAACTAAACTAGATCAGAATTTTTACTCAATAAGCCACTTCTAGAGGAAATCCCCTTTATAACTGCAATATGTGTATTGGATATACACCCTCAGCTGAGAGTGTAAGTGAATAAGTTGAATTGGTGGTGGTCTGTGGTTACCAGTGGTCACAGCAAATGTGATACAGCACCTACTTTGTCAGATATAACAAAGGGGCAACTGGTTCCCCTGTTTAGAGTGCAGCCAAACAATCTCACAGTGCCTTAATAAAGAAGCATTTTCCATTGTCTGATTTCATGTCACACACTGTGCAACTAGTTTCCACGGGACAGTAGTGCACAGTGGGTCACTGTGCAGAGGAGCTGGAGGTGTGCAGTCTGTCACCTGTAGCAATGCATCTAAATTTCTACTTTCAAATCAACATACTGTAATTTGCAGCAGCGTTTAAGTTTTACTTAGCAGCTAAATTTCCATGCATCTTCACAGTGAAATGACAAAGCATTGCGTCCTTTTTTCAGAGTTTTACGGATCGGTTTGTGTGATATTCTTTTAGATAGATAGCTCCTGTCATTCTTTGTTGTCATAATGAATTGTGTTTATTTTTCAACCTGTCAGTAGTACTTCAGCAGAGAGAAAAAATAACATCAGTTTCAACTTGGGCCAACAGAACGGTGCATGTCTTACCTGAGAAAAGTTTGTTCGTTTGTATTGGCCCCGAGAACTGAGAGAGCAACATGGAAATCCCCCCTTTAAGATTCCATGTTCCTCCTTCTCTCCACCCTCTCTGCAGGCGTCGCCCATTAAAGCACTCATGCTGTTCACTTTATCATTCTTATGACCCCCATCTTCAGCACTGGTACTGAGGCTTTTCACCCCCTCTGTCTCTAATTCATCATCCTTTATAGAGACTAATAGGCTAGAGGTGACACCGGGGAGAGCCGCCGATGACTCCTGGCTGCTCAGATCCACTCAGAGTGAAGAGTTTTCATTTGCCTCCAAGACACGGTGGTATTCATTTGTTGCAATGGCACCCAATTTTCTCCTGCCTCGGAGCACAATGATGTGAATCTTTACAAGGCCTCTTAAACTGAGATGTACAGCCCAAGTTTAGAAGTGCTATATGATGCTGTTTCCCTCCTGGTCAACTCTTACTGTTAATATTACTTGTTTCACATTAAATGGCATGCATTTTATTTTGTAACTGCAGGATACAGTAGGGTGAGTGGTAAGATGAATTTATAGCTTGCCTTAATGCAAACTTTAAGAAGCAGATTGGCTTTAAGGTAGCAAGCCTGATATGGATGAGAGTATTCTCTCTAGAAAAAGGTTGGTCATTTGTTCAACAGCTCAAAAGGACTTAAGACTTTTATTGCAAAGTTTAAAATGTGTCTTTAAATTAAACATGAAATGTCCATGCAAGTTGAAAATGTTTCACTTGACTGAAAAATTCATGCATGATTAGTATACTGGAGTTCCTGGAAGATTTTCACATCAGTCATAGTTTGAATTGTCACACAAAACACACACACACACACACACACACACACACACACACACACACACACACACACACACACACACACACACACACACGTAGTTGATGTGTTTGTAAATTTGTGTACCAATGACAAACACGGACTGCAAATACACACCAGCTGTCAAATTCATGCAAATATGATGAAGCAAATATTTGCTTTGAACTCTTGTGCATGCTTCTTATCTGGAAGAACAACGATGCTGGGGTGGTTTTCCAAAGTGTCTGGCAAATACAAGAGGAAGAGTTTTGTGTCCTGTTGCCTATCAACAGTAACACTGACAATACTTCTAGGCGTTGAAACTTAAAGAAATACTACTTGCCAATCATATTAATATCGCTCATCAGACCTGCGTGAGGTAGCGGCCAGTGTCTGGATTTGCTGCCACAGCATGTTTTCAACCAATGCCTCAAAGACTCAAAGCTGATAATTTTAACATTGATACTACTGTGCACTCGCTGATAGCAGCTAGCAGCAGCAGTGACTCACGACCACAGGCTAAACTAAGCTGCAAGCTGTAAATTTATCCAAACAGTGTCACACAGAACGTAAAGATCACTATTAATCATATTTACTGAGGTGACTCTTCGAGCTGACGTACTGTAGTGGTGCTTTGAAGTGCAAACCAAGACAGACAGCATGTGTACACAGGCTGGTGATTATGTTGCGCAAGCAAATTCAAGTAGCTACAGCTACTGTTTGTTCTATGAAGTGAGGTTGTAAAGGTGTGACGAGACCTAACCTCAAAGCAAAATAATCAGTTCTTCGAAAAATGAGCACTGTTGACCAGCCAATCAAAACCAAAAACTGGTTCTTGTTCACGCTTTCATTCAAATTATTTACTTATTCCTCAGCAAGACCCTGATGCAAAAGTACAACTGCAGCTAACGTTTATGTTAAGATGGTTATTTGAGCAAGTTATACACTAAAACTGTCCGGAACAGGAACATGTCAAGAGTCCTATTCCACCACTTCAACTTCCACACTCATGTTAAATTTCCCTTTTTTAAAAAAAAATAAGCACAGTCACACTGTTTGGACTGAATGTCATCAGTTACTGTCAATATGATGCGGAATAGTTAGATGAGTGTAGTTTACAGGGCACAGGGTTTACATGTTCGGATCTCTCCCCACTGTTATGCAACCTTCCTCTTCCGCTGTCACTAAATTTGAATCTAATACTTTATTTTGGTTCTTGCGTGACAGCTTTGTCATTTATGTTCTGCTGTTCCATTCACATATAACGGCAATCATCAGACGGTGACAGAGGACGCAGTGTAAGTGCAGCTGGAGGGGGAGTGAGTCAGATCCTTTTGCACATGCAAAGCGCTTAGTTTGGTGAAGCTGGAAACACATAAATCTTCAGCCACCCAGTGTGGGGGTTCACTGAAAAACAGCTAAAAGGAAAAAGCATAATTAATATTTAAATTTTTATATATGAATTTCTTTAATTTTCCAAGTTGCTGAGGAGACATAAAATATTGCAGGCTACTTAACAGAACTAAAATAAAGGCTGACAGAGTATTGTTTTCCAAAAGCGTTATTTGCTCAGTCCACAGGTAGACAATTAGCTGCGTGAGCCGAGTTACAGGTCTCATCTTCTAAATAAATGAGAAATTATTAGATGAATTAACAAGGCGATGATAACATAATTTACCAATCCCAATTTTAGACAACGTGGGAAGAAGATACTAAATCACTCCACTCAGAAACCGCTCATCTGTTAATAGTATTTCCAATAAAGGGTAATAACGTTTGATTAACCCGGACGTGCTTCCTTTGGGGAGAAAAATATTAGTTTGAGAAATGTGTTTATTCTTAAAATGAATAACGAGGGATATTTATCCAGGCTGGAATGCCTGAGAAAAAAAAATACCATCCACCAGCTTTTCTTCGGAGTACCAGGTCATTGCTTGTAAATACAGGCATTAATATAGTGAAAATATATACCGTCTGAACTATAATTTGATGCTTTAAATGCCAGCAATTAGAATTATAACTGTGCCACAAAGCGGAGTTAAAAATATCATGCAAATAAATAAATAATGTGTGTAACTGTATGTAATGTGTTTCAAATGATGTAGAACATTTAACTGCAGTCTTCAGAGCCAAGCATTAATACTTCTGTGCTGTTTCTTTCTGAGCTGTCCATAATACCAAAGGGCTGCACAGATACATCTCAAGAGGTCTGTTACAGGTGTAAAATGTCAGCTTCCTGTCGTGCATCTGGTTTTATTTGGACTAGATCTGCATTTTGACAGCCACAAATAAAGAATTGATTTAAGTGCTCCATGCACAACAGGCAGACAATCCAACAATCCTTGATGCTGCTGGTTTCATCACTCCCACTCCTGGTCACTAAGTAGAGCAAATACAGATTTGACGGCTGTACAATTAAATGCCATGCTGCAGGTTTTCAGTGTAATGAACGGCTTAGTTATCTCCTTATTCTTAAGGCTGCTCAGCTGTGCAACTGCATTGTCAGACAAAACTTTGATACCAGATGATTCAGCAAAACACTGGATGAAGTTCAGCAACAATGTTTTAAAATGTTTTTAAACAGCAGATTTTTTTTTAATTTTAGAAACAAATTAAAAAAAAATCTGCACGTGGGAGCTGTTGGATGGTTAAGGTTGGGGAAAGACTGTGGAAATGGCAGATGTAGGTTTGGTCAAGCAGCTAAAAGACCTCTGTTCTCTGAACATGTGCACAAAGATCATTTATTATGAATGTAAATCCTAGGGTCCTTGGCTCAGATGTGAAGTTGCATGGTGAAAAATTAAGATTTCCATCAAGTGAAGCAGTTTTATCCATTTCATTAGTTGTTAAGAGGAGGTTTTGTTGCAGGTTGTAATTAGTACTGTAACTTCTGCTGACGCCATTTTATACCCTGTGACTGTCTCAGTTTAGTGAAATCTCAGAACTCACACAGACCAACTCAGTGACTCAGACAAGAAAACATGAAGACAAACTGTGGCCCCTGTGAAAGGGGTCAGATCTCAAATCTCATGCAGATGACCTCTAAGCAAAACTTCCCATCTGCTCGGCCATGCTGCCTTGCAGTCCCAAGAGAGTGCTTAAACAGATTGTCCAGAAATTAGGAGTGCAACAAAAAGTTGCTTGATGGAAAGGAGAAAGTTGTCTGATTATCTGAGGGCAACTTTTCCACTGATGCCATGATGAGAAAATCATGATGAATAAAAACAGGTCTTCTGCATAACTGTGCAACATACTTGTAATTATGATCCGACTTGTAATGGACCTAAGTTCGCCTTGTTAGTAACCGTATCCACAAGCTTTCCCTAATCTTAACCAAGTGTTTTAGCTGCCTAAGCTTCAACATACCTTTACCAAAGTATATTTGCAATGATCTTTCCCCAACATAAAAACAAGGCCGCTCACTCATAACACAGATGCAATCATTCATAAGAAAAGTTTGTTGATCGTGAACTGTGGTTTTGCAGAATCATCTAAAATTGACGTTTCTTTCTGGCAGCTAAGAGGAAAAATTGTCCACATTCTGTAAAAAATCCACGTGCGCATTTGAATTTATTTCACCTGTAAAACAAAGTGTCATATTCTGAATTTGATTTACACTGAAGGAAATTAAGGTGTTCCTTGCAAACACTCCTATGAATATTTTAACGTGGCCCACCCATATTTATAGTTTGAGTTTATGGGCTGTTAACTGACATAACAAACCAAACATTATATCAAGTTGCCAACTTAAGTCCTTGAAGCATCTATTTGCTCTTTCCGTCTTCAACAAGAGCTGCTGTTAATATCAGAGCCCGATTTGACTGCAAGAAAACTTTTTCAAAACATGAATAAACCCAAGTCTACTGAGACTCTATTGAGAATGAGGTGTATTCGTTATTGTTTTCTGTTCTTGACAACATGAAAGTGATTCATATGGCAGTCATCCATATTACCTCCTTATATGTCCTTTTATGCATCTATCCAGCTCCCTATGACACTATATTTCCTGTAATCTACACCTCATCCTAAACTCCACCCCCATTTCCAAAGTTTGGATCATTGATCGGTAACTTTGACGCCTGGACTCTGGCCCCCAGCCAAAAATGATAACTGTTCATAAGGGACGATGGAGCTAAGTGCTAAATCAATGGGGCCAGCCTCTCTGATGTGGATATAGCGTTACCGAGAAGGCCAGTGGCCCGAGGTGGGGAAGATGTTTCCCCGGGGAAGACTTTTGGAGACACACCACTACCGCCAGCCGAAACTCCAGTCCAGGGGTTCATCATTCACGCGATCAATTACAGCACCTTAGCAAAGTACTCATTTTGGAAGAGTCACGGTTAGTTTATCAATATCCTTTCACATGGTTTAATTGATGTGACAGTGATTTGTGCCACAAATCATGGCGTTCATCTTTGTTTTGGCTGTGAATGTCATTACTGTGGGCCAAAGTTAGGATTTTAAGGAGGTCTGGTCCAGGTTTTGCAGTCACAGGATGTAGGGTATGCAAGTGACTCTGTACATATGTGAATGATTGAGAGTGAAAGTCAAAGAGCCTGAGAGAGAAAACAAAGCAGGACCCAGTGATTTCGATTCAGTGTTGCTCCACAGCTGCAAGGTGTCTTATTAACATCAGGACACTTAGCCGTCCAGACGTTTCCTGTCAGGCTGACATGGAACCACAGGGAAAGGTCATTTTTCAGCTTCAGTTTCAAATTAATCCCCGCTTTTGCAGCCGTGCCAGCTATGCGACTGGACCGCAGCTTGATTGTGATCGGGGCCGACTTTGGCGGCTCGGTGATCATTAGGGCCGGACGGTGTTGTTCTCGGGCACGGTAAATTAGCTCACTCGTCCCAAATGGACATTACGCATGCACACAACGCCAAACCGCGCTGTCGGGGAGGAGTCTGGGCTATGTAGCTGCCACATTAAGTTGTTTCCATCATTAGGCTTGCTTTTGCTTATTTCCCTTGTGAGTCATGTGTTTTTGTTTTGAGAGATGTGTCTATCAAGGTTGGATGTGAGGCTCGACTGTACTGTTACTGGTTCTGTGTCAACGATTATGTGTCCCACAATTTTTTTTTTTTTGGTCTCTTTAAATTAAAAAACAAATCCCCTGAAACGCATCGATGAAAATGAGGATTTAGGTTTCAGACAACATAAGCATTTGCCAAATGAGCAATTTCTCAAATAACACCACAGTATCTGCAATCAGTCCCGCTGCCAGGGTCTTTGTCTCTTACTGTGATAATGGTAGCTGATATGATGGGTTCAAATTAGCCATAGCATCTATTCTTCCCATTTTCTTTATTGTAATTGTGGTTGAAACAGGATGTCAGGGCAGGACACAATGTGGTGTGTGGTTTAGTGTAAAGCATTCAAACATTCAACAGTGGTTTACACAAAAACAAAAAACTCCATCAATCTCTGAAAAAAAAATCCATTGTTATTAATAGAATGTAAAAACAAAAGGACATTCTGAGGAACACAAAACTCAAGTCTTGTGATTTCTTAGGAATTTTTCTTGAAACTGTAAATTAGACTTGCCAACAAATGAATCAAGAACAAATGTAAGCAGATGTATCCAACACTCTCAGACTGTTAATGACGTGGAGTAGTGCAGCATGGGGCTATTTCTCAGTCAACTTTGGGATGTTTATTCTCTGAAGGATTAACGCTAAGTTTCTACCCCAGGAGCCCCCTCCAGTGACCAGCTCTGGGAACATAAGAGGACTCTAAAGATGGGGCATCTAGCTGGCAGACTGAGCAGTTGTGCCTGGAAACCTGATAGAGCACCCCTCACCCAAAACCTAAAATACCAGCAGAGATCAATTGCTGCAGCATGTTATCTATTGTCCATCAGAGAGTATTGCAGGTCCCAGTGTTTCAGCAAGATAGATACCCAAAGCATCTGCGCTACATCTCTAACAGCAGTTTGATGTACACAGTAAGCACAGCAGGTCAAACATCTAAGTGTGTAATGGCAAATAAATAGGGACTGTGAATACACTGCAGTGATAAATATATATAATTTAAAATTTACTTAGGTGATTGAATCATGCTGCAGGTATCTGGATTTTACAGGAAAAGTGAAAACGTGGTGGTGCTAGAAGAAGCAGCAGAGGATCACAAAAGTCAGATTGATCCTCTGGGAACCATGAATGTCTGTACAAAATTTCACATCAGTCCATTTAAGGTGGAACTTGTTAGTTGTGTGTGTCAGTTGGTCCTGAAGACTTTAAAAAGAATCTGGGGGCACTGAGTTAGAAAGAAGTGAGGTTACCAGACCTGCTATATTATCACTGTTAAAGTTGATGGTTCACAGCAGGCCAAATCACCCCTCAGGCCACTCCGCAATGTCCCGGTACTCCAGACGGGCTGTCCATGAGTGTTCAAACTTTATTCAAACTTCACAAGGGCAAACACAATAAACAAAGGTTTTGTGTGAAATGCATCTAAACCCTCATTTTTCATCAAAACAAGTAATAAAAAGAACTGTAGATTAATGTTTATATAAAAACTGCTGCCCCACAGATCCCTCAGAGGAGCAAAAATGCAAATATTTCTACATCTAATGAGTACCCTGTCATCTCTGCCTTTTCTAAAACAATATTGAAGACACAATGAATTATTTTCCTGTTTTAAATAAAGAAAAAGAAAACATTTCCCCCGTATAATTAAAAGCTGGTCTGCAGCCTCTGGGCGTCACAGACATCGGCTCAAACTGTGAGAAAAGATGAAAAACAGATCCTGCATAATCAACAGTGCCTTCTGTGAGTCAGTGAAAGTGCACCTTACTCAGACGCCTGTGTGGAATGCATTCTGGGTAACATGCTGTCTAGCCCTCATGTCCGTCATCTTAAATAGCAGCAAAGACAGAGCACTTGTGAGCCTCTCTGGCAGATTTATGGGCTGTTAATGTCTTCCCCCTTCACCCGCTGTATTCCTCCCTCTTTTGTTTTGATGGTGCTGAATGCAGGTTATGATTCTCCAGGCTGACTCATGTCCAGGCCTGTGTTTTCTGGATGGTCCGGCGAGCACGATCTGGCGGCAGAGGTCAGCCAACCCCTTGGGGCGACAGGGTCAAGTTTAGGGAGATTTTCCAGCAGATGGTTTTTCAGTCTGTCACTCAGGAAGAACAGAGAAAAAGGAGAAAAGACACTTCACGGCATTAATTGACTTGTGTGTGTCTCAATATTGACCCGGCTTCCCCCCAAAACGATCTCCTCCTCATCTCCAAAATGAGACACTTAAGGTCAAAACGTCAGCAAAACAATCTTTAAATACCACTTATTCACTGCTCACTTAAATATTGATGATAATCTGAGTGGCCTGGCCCAGGTCTCATTCAATGGGAAATCAATTCTTTTACCTTCTTTTGCAAACAACTGAGAAGTAGGCTGCTCATTAATTTTAAAGTTTGAGGAAATCTTCTGTTTTTTTTTTGTTTTTTTCTACATAATGTTTTGTCAGAACTGTGTTACTCAGATGAAACTGTAATTTCACTTTTGTTTAGATGTATTTTTAATGTTATGTATTATGGTCTCAAAAGTTCTGCCTCTTCACAAGTTTTTAAAACCTCAAAAAGACTATTTTCAATTTGTGCATAAAAAAAAAAAAACCTTAGTGGAAACGTTGGAAGTTGGAAAAAAAACAACCTGAAAATACGGCAAAAAAGTTTTGACGGTTGACTGAGGTGGAAAATTTGGTAAATTGAAAAAGCAAAGTTTGACAAAGTTCAATAGAAACAGACTGAGTGAATAAATCATTACGTACAGGAAGTACAGGTTGTAAACTTCTTCATGAGACAAAGCTTCAGGGCTTGAGATTTGATCAACACACATTTAACCACGTCTTCATCTCACGTTGAGCATAAGAGCCACCATCTGTTCATCTTAATGATCAGTGAATGGAAATGTTCATTAATCCTTTGACAGATTTTCATGGAATTCTGTTCAAATTTGTGCCAAATTTTGATGGAAGCTTAACTATTGTTCTGATACATATGATTTTTATCATTAACTACCATGCTAGACAACAAATAGCATAATTTTGCAAACACTATTGGAAGGCTAACTCAAAATCACAGTGACTACTTTAGAAATAACAGCAGTGAAGACCAAACCTTTAACTTGTATGATTCAAATAAATTAAAGAGTCTTATTAACTAGGTGCTGAACACTTAGTGATCTGATACTAACTCTGCCTGCTCCTAACTGAGTTTGTGTTTGTTTACAACTTGTGCACATATAGATGGATAGAAATTTAGGAGCTGATCGAGGCCTGAGGAGTGCAGAGAAGAACAGCATCACACACACTTATCACATGTTTATTAAGCTTGTACTTTGTTGCTTCACACTAAAGGAATCCAGCCTCTGCTTTGGACCCCTCAACACTACATACATTTTCTAAGGTCTCAATCAATCACCTGTTTTGTTGGTGGGGGAGCCATCTTTGTATCTAGATGTTAATCAAATAAAGGGTGCATGTTTTACACTGGTTTACCATCCCACATTCAACGCAGCCTGCTTGTATTCTTCTGGCATAATTATTCTAATGCTGATTAAGCCACGTGGGAAATTAGCATTTTTGATTGCCACTGCATTCGCAGGTGAATTGAAGGGAGTGAAAAACAAAAGAGCAGACAGCCCAAACTACATTTAGACATGTTCTAGAAGAGAACAGCAGCCACAGAAACGGATTTTTTATAAAGAGGGAAAATGTGAAAATTCTTAAACTTGTTTCTCACATTAAACTAAATTTCTTTCTTTATAAAATGTTAATGTTAAAATGTATACCAGGAGAGCAGGTTTAAACAGTGCAGCTGAGGAAAGCCACAGTCTTTAAGCCAGAGGGATCAGGTTCCTGCAGCGAGATAGCTTGGTGAACTGAGCCGTGACTTAAGGCACCCCTCTTAGTGTACCTTTTTTTTGCTTTGGGAAAACATGCCTGTTGAAACAGTCAACAGAGTGCACCGACACACGGTGGCCTTACCCTGCGTTTACTCAGATTACCCCATATGGACACCTCGCCACATGGTCCCCTCGGCCCTCCAGCAGCAACCACAGCTCCCTGCCCTTGAGAGGGACAGAGGATATGTTGAGAAGACACTATATGTGTGTGTGTTTGGGTTTGTGTGTCTCAGATGTATATGTGGGTTCGGATTTGCGTGCCTGGGTTTGAGAGTATATAATGTCTCTCCACCTCTTTCTGCCTCTCAGGTTATGCTCACGCTGCGGGCCGTCATGCTAAGGTGCAATGGAACTGTTATAAAGGTTAAACCTACATCAACTGGGGGCAATGCAACAGTGTGCAAACATAACACTGACGTATTGTCACATTACAAATTTGATATGGTGATGTGTTCCCTATGCGTGCCCCTATTTACACATCCAGCAGTTACACAGCAACGATAGCATTTATTTGGAATTGTGTTTCTGGCCACCTTAAGAATGTAAATTCAATATTCATTACTTGCTTTGTTTTGGTCTCCACCAACTCCTGAGGGAAACATTTGGCTCTTCAGCTGCTAAACACTCCACATTTGCTCACCAGCTCTGTGTGCTGTTTTGTGTTGGGCAGTCTGTGTGCAGTGGGTTTATGTGAACTGCTCTTACTGCTCTGATTTGTCAAAAGAAATCAGGTGCTCTCATTAGCTTTTCCCTTGGTTTTCCTGCACACACCACACAGTGTTAGTCACAGTTGTCCAGGGGAAGGATCTGTTAGCATGTGAGAACAGAAGCTGTTGAGATTTCATCCTTAGCACTTTTTGTCAAAATTCATTCTTGACCTTGAACAAGCCCAACTCAGGGTCTACTTACTAGTTTTTTCTGAAGCTTTCAGATAGTTTTCTCAGTTGTCATGGGTCTGTTGACAGTGATGAAGCTTTGATGTTTCAAGCATTGACGCATAGGCTGACAGTTCAGGGCCTCCAAGTTTAAATACAGGCATATTATTATAATGCTGGAGTTAATACTAATTTGCCCTCCCTTCTTCAAGTGTAATTAAAGTAAGTAACATTGAATCATGAACAAGATACCTGCATGAAACGCGTCGTTTGTCATGAGGAAAAGAAATATTCAATGACTTGCAAAGATCATGTATGATACACTTTAAAAATCAGTAAGAAAACATTTCAAATTTGCAGTTACATGGTTATTTATTCAGAGACAGAGTTGAAAGGTGCTGGATACTCGGGGTTAGTGCTGGTGGTGGGGGTATGATGAGCTGTAGTGCTCATCCATCAAGACCACTTACACGCCATAGGATCTGCTCTATAGCTGAGGGGAGAAATTAGGTTATAGACCCACATCTGCTGATACCCGCTGGTTCATTAGAGGATCTGCCTGCTTAGGCAGCAACTGTATGGCATCAAACACACTGCAAAAAATGAGGAGCATGCTATGAATATGCAGCCAACCCTCTGTAGAAGAAAGGCCTGAAGATTCATTTTCAATATCTGTGAAAATAATAGTGATACAGTCTAACAGGATGTGTCTCTGTATATATGTCTATTTATCTTGTGTCCTCTGAAAAATACATATTTAACCTTCAACATTATGTGGAATCAACTAGCGCTTTATTTCATGATGTCGACCTATTTTTTTTCCAATGTAACTTCAAAATAAGCAAATCATTTCTTTGCCAGTAAATATACTTTCCAACAACCTGTGTAATTATTAGCCTTGTTTAAACTTTAATAATCTTGTAAGAAGGAGAAGACGACGGGTTGGGTTGTTGAGAGACATTTCTTGCAGCACATCTCTTGAGTAGCAGAGCTCTTCAGTTTAGCAAGCAGGAGAGTGGAGTAGAAAAGGAGGAAGGGCAGAGATTCAGAATTCATTTTGAACAAGAGGCCACTATCAGCGTGAGTCCACCACCACAGCCCAGTGTGAATTAAACTGATTGGATCCATTTGGTTTGGCACTCATGTTGCTGACACTGACAAAAAAGTTAGTTGGCTGTTGTTTCAATTAGCGGAGGTGGGGTGCTGAGCGATGGGAGTGGGGAGTCAACTGAGGGAGGAGACAGCTGCTTTTACTTATCTTGTTAAGAGAATTTGGTTGTATTGAAGATAATCGTGTATCATACAGGTTTGAGTGAACCTTACTTCCGTTGCCGCTGGGCAAACAAATAGGAAATGAAAACATGTTTTCCCAGAGAAAGTTTTATTTTTTTTTTATTACACAATAGACAAAAACATGATACAAAAATCTTTTTACATGTTGTGGTGCTTCCTAGTATTTCAGAGCACTGGTATGCTCTATATCTGTGGTCTCCAGACATTTTTAAACCAGCAATATTCACGTTACTTATTCATTAATTCCTTCATTGAACTAAAGTGAAAATAACAAACTTTGTAATTGAAGTTACACGCTTCAACATCAACTGCTGAGATACAGAAAATACAATATGAAGAATATGGATGAACAAAATCCTGTTTGCTTTCTTACTTTATATTTACCCTGAATTTATTCAGGAATGTTTTTGCTGACTATGCATTCTTCCTTTCTGTAGGGGAATGAAAGTACCTGAAGAACCCTGTGGATCCGTGCTCATGTTGCTCCAGACTGTGGAGCATTTTTCAATTAAGCATTTCATTTCTGACAGTTGAAGCAAAGCTACTGAGGCTTGAAATGTATGAATGATGGCACTTAGTGAGAAACTACCGTCCACAGCCCATTAACCACCATCATTCATGCACAAGATTAAGGTGAGTCATAAGTCAAATGTACAATTCAACATGCCTTCCTCTGGCCCCTATCTCCTCTCAGTTTTTAGATGTGCGGCGGCTGGAGATGTGAGAGCCAGAGGATGCTGGCTGCTTGGCTTGATCATCCCATAAGGGTACTTCCTTCCTAAGTATTGCTTTTCCCCTTATCTAGATTCTGCAGATTAGCCAAACTGGAGAATAAACAACTGTTAAGAGGGAAAGACAATCACAGCAGACTAAACTGATTCATGTAAAGGTGCTTTAACTACTAGTTAGTTTACAGTTCAATACTGTTTGTTAAACATATTTTTCAAAAATTACATATTGACAGTGAAGGATGTGAAGTGATGTATTATAAAGAGGGACAAATATATGTATAAATAAAGACAGTTTGGTATAAACTGGGCCATAGATGCGTTTATTTAACACAGTGCATTTCAAGGCTTTAATCTGTCGTGCCTTTGTTAGGTGATATTGTACAATAATTTCTATGTGTTTTATTGAGATGTGTGTGCCTGAGCTCTGCTACGTGTACAATTAATTGTACCACAGGGGAAAAATAAAGTCGCCAAATGAATCTCATCCTATTTATCTAACCAGAGTTTCTGTAGTTTGAGCTGTAACTTTTAAAGGAATAGATAACACGTTCCTCCTTTTATAAAGAAGAAAAGCCGAATTATTTAGCAGCAGTGCACCCACACTCAATTCAGCACACTCAGAGATTCTGCAGCTACAGCTTTACCTGGTCAGGTATGACCAGCAGTTCATGGAAGTCAATAAATATAATAAATGCATTAATAAATATAAATATTGCCTCTGAGTCCGTTCCCTGGTTTTAAGTCTCTAATCTTCTAGGGCTTCTGTTACACTATGTTTTTAGCATTTACCAACCTGTAAGTGAACACTGTTAATCAAAGAGAGCTGCAAGTTTCCACGTTATAAGTGAGATCTTGAAAAGATCCTACAGTCAGCCTGGGTGGTGTTGTCTTAATCAGTGGCTCATGCTCAGTTTTCTTCCTCATCCCACTGTACAGTAAGTATTAAATTGAATTTTAAGACGTTTTAGGGCACATTACGGTCAGTTATGTGTATAACGACATTCAGCAGTTTAGCTAGTTTGATGAAAATGTACTGGTGTGGAAATTACACGCCGACGCATCATTAAATCACATATTTTCCAATTTGAAAATAGTAATTTAACACTAACTCACATTTACGTCACTTGGTCTGCTACAGTTTTGGTTTGAAGAAACTATCAGCATTAGTAAAATTGACAAGGGTAGTTATCTGTAACCCTGAGCAATGGAACTGAATACCAGTGCAGAAATAGTAAGTCCAACTAGGACAGCTTCAGTGTTTATCAACACTTAACCTCTAACTTAATGTCTAATGTGAATCTTTCCACCCAGTGAACATGTTAGAAACATGTGTCACTGTTTGTGCTGTTGTTTCAAAAGCCATCACAGTTTGGTGAAGCTGTGAAAAACAAAATGAATGACTTCCTCCATAATAAAACACAGCCGTCACATTTTCAGTGATGAGAAAAGCTGGAGCAACCATCCACTGCCTTATCGAGAAAGATCAAAGGTTTCATCAGTATTACCATCCTTACTGTTAATGGCCATTAACCTGATCTCCCCTCAGCATCTGTCAAGGTGAAGGTAAAGCAACTCAAGCAGAGGATCAGAGATAGGCTGATGAATGAAAGAATCTGTACCGGCTTTATTGAAAGTAAAGCCATGGTGGTGGTATTTATATTTCTCCAAACACTCTCAGCTTTGTCCCGGGATTATTATGGGCTGACATCAATGGGTTGAACTCCATATATCACCTGTTCAGTGATGGGGGCTGAGGGGTTCTCACACGCTGTGAAGGAAACCAAGAGATCTGTATCGAGGCTCTATAAAAGTAACACAACTGCAACGGGTCAAACTAATTTCCCTGTTGATCGAGGCAAATGTTAATGACTTCAAAACTTGTCCCGTTCATGATGTGTCAAATATACTCATATGAGATTCTTGAATTTATGTTTGACCCCTGTAGCTTTACATGCTGTGTGATGATCTTGCGAAAGCTTAAACAAATGTTTTATGTAGTTGTTCTGTGTCTAATTGTTCTTCTTTTATATGTTGTGTTCTCACTGAGGAACCATGGCAAAGACAATTTACTGTCACCTGCAGAGAGACAGACATTAAATTTTTGCTTATTCTATTTCTAATTATTCCTAAATGGAACATTTGGAATAAGACTGCCATGTAATGCAGTTTCTTCATTACTAAAGTTTTGCACCAAGGTGAATTTCGCTGTTGTAGTATTTTAACTAGGCAATATTTTTCTGTAAAATTACACCCAGCTGGGTGTCCTGCTTGGTTGGTCTTATCATGTGCTCACATGACAGCACTGCATTCATGTCAGCCTGAATCACGAAGTGGGGCTACAACAGAGAAATGCGCCCCATTCTTAGCTAATTGAAATACTGTAGACCCTATTGCCCAAATGTAATTATAGCATCAAGGATGGGCACTTGAGAAAACAGCAAGAAACAAATTGAAATTTAAGAGTGAAATACAAACTGTCTCCAGCAGTGCAGGAGTGCTCATAGTGCCCACAAGACATGGCCTGGAAAACCTGGTATATGTTTAAAATAAATAAATAAATTAATAATGATAATCATTCTGGGATGTTTTTACAAGCCAAAAACTGAAGAAAAAATGATAAATGTGGTATTATCTTATACACCTCTATATAAAGCAGATTATGTTTTTTCCTTACATGTAGACACAATCATTTACTCTCGTTTTTTCCAACAATTTGTGGCACACTGCTCTGCTACGTCATGGTCATTTCCATATTTAGAAAAGATGAAGCATTGTATTGTCCTTGCTTACCTTTATGTACTGGAATCATTTACTTAAGTAAAACCACTTTGTAAAACTGTCCCATAACAAGTCAAAGTTGTGCATGCACCATGTTACTTAAGTAAAAGTACAAAAGTATTATCAGTGAAATTACTTATGTCAAAGTTATGCAGACAAAAAGCCTGTGGTGTTTTATTGTATGTTATATTATTGGACTGTTAATACTTTAAAGGCGGAGATGACTGATGTGGAACTCATTTTAACTACTTTATCTACCATTGGTTAGTATAATCTATAACCATGAATCATGTTTTAAAAGCTAATAAGTTCTGTGTGTTAAACATGATTCTGTAAAATAGCACGTAACTAGAGGTGTAAAATAACTGAAGTGGAGTTAAAAAAAATATATATAACATCTGCCTCTGAAATTTAATGTAGAATGTAGTCGAGATTAAATAAATAAAAGTAAAAGAAAAAGTAAAGTGCAAATATCACAAAACTGTACATAACATAAGGTACTGAAGGTGTAAACTTTCAGTTAATTTTACTGACAAACCAATAATAATTACATACATTAAATACACTAGTTAGAAAAAATGGAACCAAACAAAGCAACAGAGTTGTTGCAGTGCTTCAGACTGTATTATTCCTGATGATTAAGCCTATAATTTCTTGAACTGTTACCTCTGGCTGGGGCCTAAGCTTTAACTATCATTGATATTCCTCTAAAATTCTGTGCCCTGCTCTAACCTGCAGAAAGATTAGTTCCCACAAAGGTTAGTTTTAATTGTACAAGCATCACGAGCACTCCATCAGCAGAGGAACATAATGACAATATGTAGGCTATAGCAATGCTCTTCTCCCCCGGCGCTGGTGTTGTGACTCCCCTCACGTTCAGGAGCTGTCAGCAGGTCGGCCGCGGGGAGCTCAGAGTGCAGATGACAGGTGGGAGAGCAGAGCGGCTGCACTGGAATGAAAATGGCTGAGCCTGGACAACATGGCGACAAAATGTTTCAAGAGCCTGGATAGTTCAGAGGATCTGGGAAAGAGATGCTGTCCAGATGCCTCTTTCCTGCCTTAGCTGAAGTGTTCATTCCATGAGTCAGTGTGTCGATCACTGGCTGTGAGTGGGGGAGAGGGAGGGAGATGCTGGGTTGCTCTTTTTCTCAAGCTGTGCTCTCCGGGCTTCTGCTTGGGCAAGACAATAGCAGATGGGAATGCATCGATATTAGCTGAGGCCCTCTGCGTGCTCGGACACGCCACGCAAAGTTCAACAGTGTCACGCTCCTTCTCTAACTGCTGCTGTGTAATGTTTGTGTATGGTTTCCTCCACTGAACCTCTCAAGTAACTCTTGTAAGCAGCGAAGACTTGTGTCTACATGTTCTTGTATTTGCTTTTCTAAAAATCCTCAGGGTTTCTTCCAATAAAACATTATTACTCTGACTGATATTAACTTTACCAACAGCTAATAATCTTTGGAAATTAAAGCATTTTGGTTCAGACACAACCTTGAGAGTCAGTTGCTGTTCTGAGTTTAAAACCCTACAACACCTCCTTCTTCATTAATATAAAAAGCAGCAACAGGCTTATTTTAAGCTCTGACATAAATTAACTTGTGTCCTTCTTAATAAAAGCAGCCTATCTGGTTTCCAGTGGACGAGGACCTGTTGGGACTAATGCTTTTTCCTCCTGCTGAAGGGCCGTGCTGCAGACGACACAGGCATTTCACACGAGCTGTTGAAAATGGAAGCCACTTCACTCGTTCTTAATCCAGATATTTCACTCATGACACTTTTATGGGTGGACAGTCAAAGGCGAGTGGAAGCTGCACTGCCATGGAAAAAAAAACAATCCCCTTAGTTACAGTAGCAAGGAATTTGGTCTCGGTTGAAAGACACAGATGTTGAAGATAACTTTTCAGATGAGCACTAATACGAAATAGCCCCAACAAGCCTCTGCAAAAGCCCTGTGCTGAGGTATGTACCACACGATCCATGGGCGATCGAGTTTTTGATGCCACATTAATAAATTTCCCCTAAAAAAAAAAAAAAAAAAAAGATGTTTAAATTGGGACATGGCGTGACAGCTGAAATCTTGAAATAGCTGACAAGTCTGCCATGGCTGTGTGTTTTCATCCACCTACAGCGCCCTCACCACTAAAATCTAGTCACCGCAAGTGGATTGACCTCGCTTTGTAACCGGAGACGTAGTTGTACTTTGGAATTCACAAACTTTCATCTCTGCAGTCAAAACCTTTCATCGCAAATGGCTCAACGTCTTGATCTGCCGTCAGTTATCTGCCAAGAAAAGTAAACACGCAACAAAAGGCCCACACTTAAAGAAATATGGGGCAACAAAGACACTGAGAAACATTTCAATTACGGGAAGCTCGTGGATGCTCAGTGTGTTCAAGAGACCCGATTATGAACCGCGAGCCGATCCAGACAGTGGTGGAAGAAGTGTTCAGATTAGCAGTACATTAAGGTCTAAATACAAAATATGATTCCACTGAGTGTTCGTGGTGATAATGTTGAATTATCATCCAGGTCTTACAGGTTGGCACTTTTCAATCACGTGCATGGGCAGGTGCACACACACGTCCTCATTTGTTTTCTACTTATTTCAACCAACCTGGTTTGGACTGCTGCATACAAGCAGCTCACTGCCTTAAGATTCCGTCTCTTCCCTCTTCCTGTAAAAGAGCAATCATTTCTTCATTAGCCTTTTATTTGTTTCTAACTGTTCCACTTCAGGGGTAACACACACAGTTTATTTGGGTACTCTTAATTACAAAAGGGAGATTGTGTGCCCTCCTCACTAAAATGAATGTCTCTCTCAGCCTCCCAGAGGGCAACAGCAGCTTAGAGTTGGCCTGTATCTGATTGCATTTTCCAGGATTGATGAAGTTATCGAAATACTGACCAGACTGACTTGGACTTTATCTTGCTTGTATATGGCTGTGAAGTCTTTAACCTGTGTCTTTCACCCTTGAGGTGAAGAGGATTAAGAGGAGAAATGCCTTTATTTCCTATTTGTTAGTTTTCTAGATTTTTTTTCTTTCCAAAGAGAAGCACGAGGGCTGTGAGCTCAGTCACAATAAATTACATTGCAGTGCTTTCTCTCTCCAGATAGCTGTTCTGGAGATATAGCTACCTTCAGGATCTTTTCATTTTTTGTGCCGTTATTAAACACAGTGATAGAATCGGCTTCCCCTAGTTGACTCAGAAATGTCAGGGTTGTCAACAGAAGAAGAAATGTGGTTTGCCGTCTGCACTTTACTGTCGCCTTCAACAAGAGATCTAAGACAAAAGCACAAGTCAGCAGCCCCACATGCATGTACACAGAAATCAGAACCTGTGCATATAGAACCAGTGCAGTGAGAAGTCATGTGGTACAGGCCAAAGTGCATGGACATCAGGGAGATGGATTCCATGCAACTTGTCTTTTACTATATTTAACAGCAGTGTTTTTTAAAGGTTAAAGACATGAGAGTGGTGTGAGTCTTCTCATCAAACTTGCACCAAGAAAGTGCATAAGCATTTTTTTTTTTTTGCTGAATAAAGCTGCCTGCTGTGGCTGGAAACAGTGTTTATTGGATATTAGTTGCTATGAGGGGAAAAAAAGGTGCATGGTGTTGTACCCCAAATTGTGTTTAGCCAGTGCAAAATAGTGTATCAGCTCACTTTTCTGAGGAGAAACACCCACACCAATGCATGCACTACACATATGAACACCTACAGTGGCTTCCTGGACAGTATTGCTCTTGATAGCCATCCAAAGTCATGGAGGGTGAGGCCAAAAGACCTTAAATCTCATCCACAATTGATTATGGGCATCGAACTCAGTGTACATTAATTCAGTTTACGGCCATTAAAAGAAGAAGAATGCTTGGGCTTGCAAATGGCAAACTACGACTGTCAACGGCATGATGTATGGTAGCTTATTATATCCCCCTCATTATGATTAATAACATAGGAAGGGATCCTCCATTCTTGTCGAGATGGAAAATGTAATTAGCCGCCTTGGCTGGCGTTGCAGCCAAGCCTCCTCTTGGCTGCTCACTTCCCCAAGATAAAACACCCGGTTTACAGTGGGAGACTCAGCGTCTAGTTCATGAAAGCCTGCAGCCGGTTACACTTCAAACGCATCCCTTTGGTTTCATTCCTTTCCTCCAACGTTGTATATCTTTTTATTTCACAAAGGATTGATCAGTGGCTGCTCTTGGACTACGACTATTTCAAAAGTGGATTTTCTCACCATTTTGGTGCCATGAACCTTCATGATATAAGTTCTTTCACAATAAAACTTTTCATTGACTTGAGAAAATGACTTTCAGGGGAGTTAAAAGCATGAGATAACACCTTTTCTAAAAATATATCAGATTTTGGTTCATTTTGGCTGTTGCGTCTCTAATGATGATCCCGTAATGGAGGTCATAGTTTCCCCACATTTGTATTTACCACTGGGCAGGGGTGTGTGAGGGTTGGGCAGAGGTTTGGAGGGGATGGTGGTGTTGGTGGAAGTGAGTAATGACATAGAGCAAAGGGAGGGCATTCTCATCATTTCTGCCGCTGCACCTGCAATCAGCACCTATGAGACTGATCGAGCTAAACATCAATTAATGCAGCAATATCCTCATGGAGACCCAGCTCACTCTCACCTGGATCACAGAAGCAGCTTTCTGATTGCAGTAATGACTGTGATGAACCAAGAGACGCTGATGGAAGATGGTGCTTTAATCTCCTTGCATTCAGCTTTTGCTTTTATCCACACTGTATAAATGAAATAATGGCAGATTTAATTTACTTCAGTATCTCAATGCAAATCTGAAAGCATGATGTTATCTAGAATCTTCCACTTAAAACTCATGTATTAAAGGACATTATGGGAAATTAAAGGTCATTAACGATTTTTTTTTATAGCCTCTAAATGTACTTACTAAATTACCTCCTCATCAGCTCCGGCTTTATGCCATAGTGCTGACAGATCATGTTATGCATTGTTTTTCTTATTATCAGAACGTATAGGTTTGGACTTGTTGGGCATGTCATCCAGCCAGTTGTGGTTATATAGGATGTTTTGGAAGCAACTCAGTCATAAACGAGCGGTTATAGTCAGGGAAAGATTACGGTTGTGGAAGGTGACGGGTGGTCAGGGTTCGGCAACTAATATGAAAAGATTGTGGTTTAGCTGTTTAGCTGGTCTGTAATGGGAGGCAAATTCTAGTCTACTGCAAACAAACATCTGTAGATTCACAGTAACTGGTACAGGATCAGTTTCACTGTAACTGAAATGTGTTTGAAACAAAAACAAATGTGTTGTTGTTGCTCAAGGGTGACTTTTTGATTTTTGTCAGCTCTGACTGGATTTGGAAACAGATCAAACCCAAAATTAGAAGTGAACTGTCGACAAACAACAAAATCAAAATAACACCTGACACAAGCAGCAATAAGAAAGTGAACACGAAGTCCTGCAGTGTGAACATGACTCCAGTTAACACCTTTCTGGCTCTGCAATCACATCTGCCCTTATTGGCCCAGGTTCAGCTCCCATCATCCCCCTCTGCACTGTCTCTCCCTCTCAGCCTTCCTACAGCCTCAATAAAAAAAATATAAGATGTTTGTATGTGTGTGTGTGCTTGTGTGTGTTTGTGTGTGTGTGTCGACTGACCAACTCTTCTATTAGAGGAAGGGGAGAAAAACACCAACAGCAATCGACTAACAGCAGCTTGAGATGGCGGGCTCTCATCCATCACTCTGCATGTTCATGGACGCCATATGAAAACACAAACAAGCAATCAATTGTTTTGTGCACAGCTTGGGGCCTCCTAATAGAGCACATTTATCTGACGCCGTGGTGGTAGCCCCAGCAATACTTTAATTTGTGAGACATTATGTTGAGTTAATGCCTACCAGGTTGCCGTTCAACCAGGGGGACTTGGCACATTTGACGGCGTACAAAACCGGCTTCGCGCTGTATTGTACTGGGACGCACAGTGATGTAAATGATCTCACCCGCTGTATCTTTAATGGATTGTGAAATGAATTTATGTGGGAATATTTGCAGAGGAATATTGCATTGTATCACGGCATAATTAGAGAGCAGGAACTGCATTGCCCTGTATGGAAGCTGCTGGTCTCTGTTTGTCCTTCGACCGCCTCTGTGATTGGATGGAGAGAGCCTCATAGACAGGGAGAGAGAGGAAGAGAGAGAGAAAGAGGGAGGAAGCCAGGCTCTCTAATAATGACACGCCCTCAGGCCTAATGTGCCATCTCTCTCTCTCTCGCTCTCTCCCTCTCTCTGCTAGTGTAGTAAACACACACACACACACACACACACACACACACACACACACACACACACACACACACACACACACACACACACACAGCACATGTTTCATTCTTCCTCAGATGTGTACGATGCCAATAGCCAATAAAGAGTTCATTTACAAAAGCCTGTTTTTCCTCCATGCTGGAAATAAATTTAACCATAAACTTATCATTTGATTTCTGGAACATAAAAAGGATCCAGTCTATAAAAGGGTTTTAATTTTTTCAAATAAGGAATTGAATGACCTCAGATCCAGCAATGCCGTTCTGTGATGCTGAGTTTTGAATGCTGAGTGAAGCCTTTTCTTCAAACAATGATAAATTCATTGTAGTCGTATCCAGAACTGTTGCCTAGCTGAGGATAGACTTCCTAAAAAATGTCAAAAAGCACCAATTTATACTTTCCTGACAATTAAACCAATTTCAGCAGTTCTAGGTCACACTGTTCCACCTTTACATTATTTCCCTGCTGCACGTTAATGTTTCCCTTTGGATCAAGTGAGAAGCCACCGAGCCTGATGACTGAATCTAGTATGTTGTTTTTTCCTGAAGAATAAATGACTCACTGTTAACTGGCTGTCGTCACTGTTTTCTCTTTACTAGGCTTCAACCTGCAAAGGCTGTTGTCATTTTGTCTTTCTTTGTCTCACTGCATCTGGTCTCCTCTAAAGATTTGCAGCTTCACCAGCTCTCTCTGTTCTCTCTGAATTTCTTTGAATATATTGCGGTGAGGATTTTTTTTTCCCTTTGGAAAAAAATTGGCCTGTGTTGGTGAAAGATGTAGTTGGTGATAAATTAAAACAGAAATGTACCATGCTAAAGGCCTGGATTTTCAGAAAATCACCAGTTTTCACCTTCTCCCATAATTTTAGACCTTATATTCCTGTGATGATTTAACCCCTGAGGTCCCTGATCATCATCACCTGATAAATTATGTCTTTGTTCTCCCCAAATGGAACATGATTGATCCCCATGAAGAACTGAGATTGTTGCAGGAAGAAATTACAATTTAAAAAAATGGTTTAGAAAAAGGAACAAAGAACAAAGACAGCAGTGAATAAAAGCATCAGCGAATATTTATAGAAGTGTTGCTGTTCAGAATTTAAACACACATTTAAACACACAACATAATAAAACACAGCACAGATGTTACACACAGACTTCCAATGTGAATTAATGGAGTTATTATGGGAACACATGATGCTGATGAGTAAAATGTGAAACCAAACAAACATGAATTAAAAGCAAAATATACTAAACTTTACCAGCTTTCCTCACTTCGCCTCTTTATTGATAAATAGCCTAGTATTACCCTAATAAATTGTAATAAATCATAGATTTTTGTCAGCTCAGTCATAAGGACAGGAGTGGGTCTGCCCTCCTCTGTTTCCCAGTATATCATTATTATGCACTTTTATTTGGAGGCAGATGTCCCTCTCTTCCCCTCCCCACCTCCTCTCTCCTCCTCCCTCTCCAGAATCGCCCCGAGCCACTCTCCTGCCCGCTGCCCGGGGCCTGGGAGGCTGAGCTCGGCCTGACAGGCGGCTGGTGGCTCTTCAATGCGGCAGAGGAAATTAAATTACCGCTCCTGTTGCCCGCTTTGTAAACAAGACAAAAGCCAATGATACGGCCAATTACACTTGAATACGACGCGTGTGTACAACAGGCTCTCAGACCAGCCCGGTTTTAGACTGAAGAACCAGGGATGAAGAGGAGGATAAACACGCTGTAGAGCCACTTGTGTTTTTATTTACCATTATCTGTTTTTGTGACAGTTTAATGCAAAGTGTTTTTTTTTCCAATTAAAAAAAAACATAAATAAATAAAAAAAATTATGATCATCACCTAATCTTCATTTTCCTTTCAGTGGTTGCATTAGGCTAAATCAAAATTGTGGGCAATATCAAAATATGCATGCAGGAATTTGCATTAACCCATGAAATATTAATTTTAAATTATTGTTCAGCCTTGTGAGACAGAAAAAAAAAATCTCGTTAAAAAGCCCTAAAGTCTATTTACAAAGCAGGAAGTAGTTTGACATTCCTGATTAACCCCAAAATAATGAACATTTCCCGTTTATTGGTGCATCTCGCTGCAGCTGTGAAGCTCTGGACGAAACTGTTGATTTTTGTGACTCCTGCAGACAAAAGAAGAAGGAATATTAAAATCTATAAAGGCTTGTTTGCAGATAGTATTGATTTCTGCTAAAGAGTATTGATTGAGAAAATATGAATGGCTTTATTGCAGACATAACTGACTTAGTATCTATTGCAAAATTATAGCTAGAATTCAAAGGCCTATCTACTAATAATAATAATGATTATTGTTGCTATATTAATAATAATAATAATAATAATAATAATAATAATAATAATAATAATAATAATTGTTGTTGTTATTATTATTGTTCTTCTTCTTATTATTATTACTATTATTATTATTATTATTATTATTATTATTATTATTATTATTATTATAAAGTGCATTTTCTTTATAAAACTGTCACAAATCATCAGTTTAAATTTACAAACGAGGCTAAATGCATGATCACAGTCTCCTTTCCTCCCAAAAATCTCCCACAGTCCGCCCTCAGTCTCACAATAAACCCCCGATGAAAATGGCGATCAGAGTAAATAAAATAGATGGTCTTTATCAAAGTAAATTAGATTCACCTAAATAGTTCACCGGAGGGGCAGAGCAGTTCCTGTAATTCACTTTAAGGTTCACCAACTTACTCAATGAAGCCCTGGCTAGGAATCTAACTGATGTCTAATCGATAGGTTTATCTGAGGCCAACAGCTGGGAAGAGCAAAAATGAATCGGTTTGCATTTAAAAGGAAAAGATGCAGTTCAGAAATCTGACGTCGAGTAATGAAGTGACGGGTTTTATTTTACCTTTTTGTGTCGAGACTGAACTCACAAGGAAAAAGTTTGGGATTAAAGAATTTTTTTAAACAAATTCAGATTAAGTCTGAAGAATAATAATCATAATTATAATACTACTACCAACAATAACAACACCACAACAAATAATACTGCTACTAATAACAGTGAATAATAATAATAATAATAATAATAATAATAATAATAATAATAATAATAATGATAATAATATAAAAATACCTTTTTTTCTTGCAGTCTGTGAGGCCTATAACGCTCTGTGCAGCAACATCCCTCCATCCTTCCATCCTCCCAGCCCCAAGCCTGCATTTCAGCGATTTCTCCCCTCTTTTTTCACTGTTTTTACCCCCCCCCCCCCCTCCTCCCATCTCTCCCCCTTCCCCTCCTCCTCCTCCTCCTCCTCTCCACTCCGTCCAGTTTCGAGTCGTCTGATCCGGGCAGGAGGCGCCAGGTTTTCCCCTGAGGCAGGCGAAGAGTCAAGGACTGAACCCTCCAAATGCAGAATAATGTAATTCCACACTCTCAGTAAAAACGGTTTGACGGTACAGGAGGGTTCTTCGCGGGGCCTGGAGTGAGCAGCAGTTCGCTGGCTGCTCTACACTGGGAGAAAGAAAGGTTCAACAGAGATGTGATTCCTCCGTCACAGAGCCCCTGGCTGCTGTACGCTCTCAAGAAAAAAGGTTTTTCAGGCATCTTCTGAAGTCTTTTGTACATAGATCATCAGAAACATCACATTCAAATGATCAAACGGGCTGCAAATAAACCACCAAGCTTGCAGCATTATATTAACCCAATTATTTGGAAGAGAAAATGAAAATGAATGTACCTGTAAAATTTGCTTGCAACCATACTGTTAGTAAAGTAGGTCAAGGCTGTTGAAGTAGCTCTGCAATTTCTATTAAATCTTTACAGCGCGCACATTTATTTGGTGGAATAAAGTTAATGGTTTTCGTGTCTAAATAAGTGGTTAGGTTATTGAACTTTATGATAAAATCAAAGCAGTAAAAAAAAAATATTACAAAATCTGATACCGTCCACAACAAAAAGTGAGGACCTCACTTTGTACATGAGATCACTACAAACCTGTGTTTTGCATAAAAATGCCTCTACACCTCTTTTCACTGTCTCAGTTTCATATCAGCTTTAACTGTTCTGATCACAGCTTTGCAGCACTGCTCTGTTGCACACATACATTTCCAACTGAAAAGCACAACATGAAGTCTGCTTTTTTGAATCGTTAGCTAATGTTCTTCTCAAACCACAAAATGGTTTTCATACCTTAACAGGACCTCACTCAGATTCTGACGGTTACAGTAAATTTCCAGTTCAGCAAGTGAAAACAATAGTGAGCAAACTTGTTGAGGCAGAAGCCATGTTGGAGTCGCCTTCTCTCACGTTTATTTCCGTTACTTTTGGCCTGTGCCCTCATCAGGGTTGCGAAAATGGGAATAAACATGTGGGCACATGGGAAAAGAGCTGCACAACATGAAATTTACTTATGTCAGTTTACAGAATCTGTTTTTTTTTTCTAGAAAGTCCTCAACTCTAAATAAAAGGGTGGTATCACAGAATGGTTCTTGCACCACAGCCAAGTGTTGGGTTCACAAAATGATTTGATTCCATAGGATATCAATGTACTACTGAAAAGGTTTGTTTTGGCTTGAGTGAACACAATTATTTTACAGTAACAGTGTGTTGTTGTTGTTTTTTATTCCATCTGCCTAATAAAACTGCTTTGACAGTACAATAAATACTCTTCATGGTCAATAACTGATTACATATCTCCTCACAAAGCGGGTTCTTTGGGTTATAAAAATGATTTCTAATAGATTCAAAGGATCCAGTAGCTTTACTGGGGACACTGAGGTGATGTCTCTGGGAATCATGGGCCTTTTAGCGGTCATACTGCGTTACATTCTGCACCATGTTTTATAGTCCTCTATTCTTTTAATTATTTATTCATTTATTTTCCATTTTTAGGTCAACAAAAATATATATAAATATATGTATTTTCACCTGAATTTTCTTTCTGGTATTGTAGAGCAGGCATTTAGACCTTCATGTTGGGAGATGAAATGCACAGAACATATAATTAAACTGTTAATTGAGCAGTAAAAGAAGTAAAAGAAGAAATATCAAACTGTGTAGAGGAAAGGTGGAGCCCAAATCTTGGCTGATGAGGCAGAAAAAATGTTGAAGAATTCATCAATAATAATTAAACAAATAATACAGGGTAAAAATAAATATTTCAGAGCCACAGTAACTTTCATACTGATTTGTTCTTGTATTTTTTTGTCACTAAGAGTTCTTTCACAATGCAAATCAAACACGGCCCCTTCCTCAACCACTGCACCCTGTTTTTTCTGGGTGTATCCTGTGAAATTCAACCTAACAGCACCAGAGAGCCAAACAGGGCCGGGGAGGGATGACAGGCTTCGTCACACTAATCTCTGACATCCTTGATTGCAGAGGCAGTTTTCCTTCTCCCCAGGACTGGGATCATTTCAGCTGTCAATTAAAATGCGTCCATTATCAGACAACTTAGCGGCTAGACATCCATTATCAGACGCCCCTACTGTCTGATGGGCCTTTTTGCCAATTTTTCAAGAAAAATGTGGACAAGACTCCACACACAAGGACCTGACAGCATCCAAATTTAACCATGTTTAACCATGCATGGCTATTTTTGTTGATACACATATAGTTTGCTTGTGTTTTCTCAGCTAATCAGTGGGAAAATTCAGGCCAGCTCTCTCGTCACCAAATAGTTCAGTAGTCAGAAGTCAGAAGATGGTACCAAGAAACCACCAAGACCCGCCTCATTACATTGTCATACCACTGCACACAGTCAAGGTGCCCCCCCCTTTATCATTTCTCTTTGCAGAAACAATTAGTAAGCATCAAGTCCAAGGGAACGGCTGCAATGATGAAATGTGGAAAACCCCCAATGACCAATAACAAACAGGCTTAACACAAACTAATGGCACAAAACATCTAACAATATTAACAACATCAGCAACAACAGTAATAGGATTAATCATCTGGGCTGTATAATGATAATACTGTAAGTAACTCATCCATTATTTACTTAAATATTATATTTAAAAACTATTCTGAGGTACTGGTAGTTTAGTTGTGTATTTCCACTTTGTGGTACTTTTCCACCACAACATTTCACAAGATTGTACTCCCCCTCCCCCCCTTTTTTTTTTTTTTTTTTTGTTTGTTTGTTTTTTACACCGTATGACAGTTATAGTTACTGGTTACTTAAAGATTATTCACAAAACATGAAACATATAATTTAAACACATCATTTTCATAAGATATTAAGCAGCATTGTTATATATTAAAATCCATCCAAAAACCATCCCAAAGTACTGCTCACACATTATTGCATCAAAAATAATATTACAATTACATATGTATAATATTTTTGAAATGGGGCATTTTGATAATGAGAATCTTACTTTGATACTTTTGCTGACAATAATATACTTTTGCTTAAGTAATTTTTTTATGCAGGACTTGTACTTGAAATAAAACTGTTTTAAACCTTGGTATTTATAGTTCTGTACATTTGTATTTTTTACCTCTTCCACCACTACATTAGGCTAAGTGTGAAAACTATAGAAATATAAAAATAGTCTGTGTAAGTAATTTTTAATATGTTCAGTCAAACTGTAGATAAGTTGCGTCCTTATTTCTTTATATAATATTTGATAAAACATCTTGAGGATAACAGAAACATTCTGTAAGTAGAGATCAGTGTAATCTGCTGTGGAAAATACTGATATTCACGCATAAATGTTTCATTACCTGTACAAGCTGTCTTTAATTCTTTAAAGTTATTGACCGAATTCACAGTTTCTCACCGGCCTGAGACGCGTGTTGCGTTCCTGCGTAAAAGTCTGCGTAAAAACTGATTCAGACACAGACCAATGCGTTCATTAACTTGGAAATGCTATTGGATGATAGGGCACCTCCAAGGAAGCAAGAACTGAGTGATGGTAGTGGTTCTGTGGTAGTGTGATACATTTGTGTGCCCAGTGGGTCTACAGACTTGTGTTTGTATTTAAAAGGCCTCTTCCAGCGCCTGAACCAAGTCTCTACTGGCACATTACTGAACTTTACATCCTTTCCCTTTTCTGCTTCTCGTTTTTTTTCTTTTCATTTTAATTTAGTGTGTGGGGGGGGGGGGGGGGGGGGGGGGGGGGGGGGGGGGGGGGGGGGGGGGGGGGGGGGGGGGGGGGGGGGG
>JBBMJY010000002.1:20936106-20972881 GCA_037833715.1 Toxotes lorentzi | reverse complement strand
TCTCTCTCTCACACACACACACACACACACACACACACACACACACACACACACACACACACACACACACACACATAAATCTGGTCCAGTATTTGTTGTATCCTGTAGGACACAGAGTACTGACGTAACCCGCCTTTAAAATGAAGGGGACACCGTTCAGGCCCATTCTCCTGCGTGATCAGCATCCTGCCTTTACCTGATCCCAGTGTTCGTGATCCTGGGTGCCAGGAAACTCCAGGGGTCCTCGAACGAGTTCTGTGAGACACCCGTGTTTAACTGCTGCCTTGAAGTGCTCACCTGCTGTCAAGTTCTGTGTCAAATCACGTCCAACAGCAACGGCCTTCCGAGGTGACAGAGAGCTCTCAAAGCAAACCTTATCAAATAGAGGGTTCTCTGGAGGCCCGGGCATGAACACTTTGAACCATAACACCACAATGTGTTTACGTTTTGAACTGTTTAAAACAAAAACTCAGCAATACTCTGAGAGAACGTGGACATAGAAATATCAAAATTAACTTCACATTAGCAATGATAAACGTATTGAAAACACCAAATAATAATCATAATAATGAATAAATGAAAATATGGGGAAATTTGGTTTTAATGTGGTACCACTTTAAAATGCTTTAAATAAATGACCCTGCATGGTTTTCAAACCACACAGTTTTAATGTAAATCTGAAAAGTAATATATCAAATATGAGACCAAACTCTGTAAGATGGACGTTTTTCTATAATCTGAAATATGTAGACGAGTATTAAGGAAAGCATTTGACCCGGGCCTCAGCAGAACTAAAAGGCACAAACCCTCCTGTTTAAATCCAGAAAAGCTGCAGAACAACAAAAAAAAAGCTGCGGTTTCTTTAAGACATCCGAGCAAAACAACTGTCCTGCCGGGGAGGAGGGAGGGAGGGAGAGAGTGAGGGAGGGAGTGGAGGGAGGTTTGGCTGGATGACCGAATGGCAGCTTTTACGCAGAGGGTTGTCTCACCTGCTGAAACGCACTCCACCATTCAGCACAACAGAGCCATCTTTCGCTCACACCTCCAATTAATACCCAGCCTGCGAGGTCAGCGCTTCGTTTTCGCTTCTTCGGGTTTGTTTTGTCTCCTGCTTTATTTTGATGCGACGAGCTTGGGTATCCTATCATGCCCCTTGCGTATGGATCGTCTGTGCCAGAGTAGGCGAACAAAGCGCATCGAGCTTCTCCAGAGAACTGCCTCCCCCCAAAAATCACGGATTTTTGTCTGTAAGTACTCAGGATAACCATTTAGCGTCTTCGGCTGTTTTTCTTGTTGTTAGGCTTCCTTGCGTCTAGTTCACGGGGAAAGAACACGCTGTTAAACATGGATACGCTCTTTCTTAGCCCGACGGATAGGCATTTAATTTAGGGAACACTCGATCCCACTGTTGGACAGAAATAATGGCAAGAGTTTGGATGGCGCTGGACACGTTATTGGTTTCCTGGGAGTAGAAGAGGCCTGTGTCGATGCTTGAAAACAAAAAAACAGCCCAGCACTCTAGTATACATACAAACATTTCTTTCCCCAAAGCGTGAAATACCAGATGACAAAAACACACCCGTGTACTGAGAAAACACATAAGCGATAAAACTATGGAGCACACCGGGATCGAGGAGGTGAACCAGACGCACCAGCAGCAGCATGAACCCATCAGCTTCGGGATCGACCAAATCCTGAACAGCTCGGACCAGTCCAGCGGCTGCATGCTGCCCAACCGGACCGGCGACCCGGATTACGCGCTAGCTCCCAACGTCTACAGCAACGGGTACAACAGCGTCTACAACCCGGCCTGCTCCATGGCGGCAGCGGCGGGTCTGGCCGGCTCCTACAACGTCAATATGAACATGAACGTCAGTATGAACATGAACATGAACGTTAACGTGAACTCGGGCGGCGCCGGTGGGGTGATCCGGGTGCCAGCGCACAGGCCCATGCCACCTCCGCCACCACCGCCCGCTGCGGCTGCGCCGCATCCGCCCCCTTCGACGCATCCGCCGGGCATCGGACCCGGCATCCCCTCGGTGCCCGGGATGGGGATGGGGAATGCGGCAAACTTCACCTTCCCGTGGATGGAGAGCAGTAGGAGGTTTGCCAAGGACAGATTAACAGGTAAAAAATGAGTTTCCTCGTGATCCTAAAACACCTGTAGGCTGATTTGTGTTTCAAGTTAAAACAGATGTCGGCCAGAGGAGTAAATAATCTACACGTACCTTCACCTGCATTTCACACCCTGATAAATAAACCCCTGAAAAATAAAGACTCTGTACAGAGCAATGGGATTACTATATATTTTCCTCATGGCCGCGCAGGTTTGAATTGTGATTTTTCTGACATTTGTGCTTTAAACAGGCCCCTGAACGATGAAGTGTGCAGGCTAAACTGGGCCTAATAGCTCGACAAAGTGGAGCTGGTGATTTCATCTCAAGGTTGTAATCTATAACGAATCGTATATGCACACAGAGTCAGTTTTATTAAGCTGGAAGGGCAGCGTGATAAACGAGAGGAGAAATTGACATGGACATGCTGATGAATCAGTATTGGACCATCACTCTCCATTTACAGCGGATGACGGATAACGACGTTCCCCGTTTTTTCATGAGGACGAATGATTTTTTTTTCTCCTGCGAGCCAATCGAGAAAGCAAGAAGATGAGTCATATTAGTAACAACACATGGCAGGTTAAAACCTATATAGCAGTGAATACTACCCTATTATTATTATTATTATTATTATTATTATTATTATTATTATTATTATTATTATTATTATTATGTTTTCACAGAGTTTAGTACTAATAGTGGATAGTAACATTTTTTTATTAAAAAAAATCATTTTAACTTACATTACATTAAAATAGCTTTACACAAAATTAATCAGTCAACTATTAAAGACCTCACGTTTCGTTCACTTTCACTGGACCTGTGAGGCTCAGGCTGAAGATTTGTTCAACCCAGATTTTTTATTATCGTCTAAAATTACTCAGACTCATCGTTTCCATCGTTTCTCTGTGAGCTGGTAGATTTGAGGGAAATACAAAAAACATCTGAGAGTATAGGATAAGTAAATACCATGACACTGCAATAACACAAAATAGGACAATAACTTCTTTGTAGACTCCATGCAGACTTTTGTTTTTAAACTTAACAACCTTTAGACTTTCTTTTCCTCTTTTTTGAAAAAAAGGTAATAAAGACAAAAACGTGACAAATTACCATTTTTACAATTAATATATAAACAGAAATAAAGAAACTAGGATTCAGTTACGGTTTTCCACAAGCCAGTCTACTGTTGTCTGTGGTGCAAATAAAGTAACTGCTCACATGATAACGTTTAGTATTAACTCTTTGAGTATGAATTCAAACAAACATTTTGATCAATTTATTTGTTTAGTTTTACACATTGATGACACTGATAAGCGTCACTGACAATGTGTCATTGGTGGTAGCATAAAAATAACACGTAACTTTTAAAATCATTAAAATAAATCATAAAAAATAAAATAAAACTCGCATGGCTGTTTCCACTATGTCGGTCAGACTTTATTTTATGTAAACTGATGCTTTATTTTATTTATTTATTTTGCTGTTTTGAAGGGGGTGGTTCCACTGCTTTCTCATGACCTCATCGTTATGAAGATGAAAATGAAGAACATCATGGACCCCACCCCCCACCCCCCCTCTCCACGCATTAAATATTCACTATTCTTTCGAGCTGATAAATTATTAAATACTGGGGGACGATATGTCAACTGCAAAAAGATACAGTGTAAATATGCTTATCAATTTTACTCATAGTCACCGAGGGCCTCTCGTTTAATTTCTCTCAGCTTTGTGTCGCTGTAATTATTTCGCAGCTTATATCTTTCCACCGTATTGATCAGCCAAAGATCAGCAGCAGCAGCAGCAGCAGAAGCAGCAGCATCACACACTCACACACACTCACACACACTCGCACACATGCACACACTACCCAGATTCAGCCTGCTCTGTTTTCTATAAAAGAGCGTAAATCAAATAGACTATCATCTATCCTGATGGGCAGAGAACCATTTTAAATGTTTCTCTCTGCTTCTTGTTTTTCTCTTCGCTTCCCAAGTTGAAACCGGAGGAGAAAAAACGGCCCCGCGCAGCTTTAAACAGCTAAACATGTTGCCAAAGGCTCCCAGCTCTGGCAGCCATGGGAGCCTTTTTCTTTTTTCTCTTTTCTTTTCTTTTTTTTTTTTTTTTTTGCAGAGATGTAAACGAAACCTGTTAAATTGCACAATAGATTTTCCCCGTTTTTCACACTGACATGCGTCCTCGTGGCCTGAAGTCACGTTAGAAGTCGTGAGAAGTTTTATCAGGCTGAGGCAAGGGATTAAGATTTGGGGCGTTAAAGGTATCAATTAATCCACGTCTAAAAATAAGACTTAGCCTTTTATGTTGATCACCAGCTCTTCTCTGTATTTACTCAGGGCTTATGGGCTTAACCCTGTTCATTTCATTTATGTTTTTACATCATATTTTATTCTTCTTATTATTATTGTTATTACAATCTTTATTAGTTGTAGTAGTTGTACAGTTGCGGCCACAGCAGTGTCATTTCGCTGTGCGCCGTGTCCTCAAGAGAAAAGGTGACTTGATTTTACTTAAATATAATATTTATTTTTAGTCAAGTCTATTTTAAATGGCAACATAGAAAACTGAAAATAATGAAGTTTAATAATAATGATAATTTTAATAAACGTTTAAAAAAAGGTGTTTTACAGCACAAAAAGAATTTAAAATCATCAAGTCACAGCTTGGACAAACACGTATCTTTGCTCATGCAAATGAGAAAATATAACGATGGTCAAACACCAATCCAATGATTTTTTTTTTTTTTAAATGCTCATCTATCAATAAAAATAATAATAATGATAGACAATAATGTGGATTGTTTGGGCACCTTGGCAGTAATCAGAGCCATAATACAGCATGTGTAGCTCTACAGGCCACGTAGCACCAATAAAAAACATAATTAAACCCTTTTTTTTCTCCGGTAAATTTCTATCTGGGTTTTAATGTCAGCAGAGCAGAAAAATGGGACTTTGTTTCCGTGTTGGACCCGCTCCTGTCCTGGTCTTTCCAGCTGCCTCATTCTCGCCGTGACAGAAGACAGTGTCCCTGCCTTTTGTCCCGTATAGTGTAATAAATAGCAATATATGTTCATGTTATATTTCAATATCCCCTTTAGAATCCTTCACGGATATATTTATTAGATTGCTACAAAGGTAATATCCGCAGTGGGGAAGGGAGGCGCTGTCACCGAGAAGTGTTATTAAGTATAAGTGGTTTTATTATGGGAAACATATTCTCCACGGTAGCGTTTTATTTTTTGATATGCTTATGCTAAATTGTATTACCCAGATTTAGTATTCCGGCCTATTTTCGGTTTCATTTGACGAAGGTGAACGAAAAGTAAAATGATTTTGCATCTTTTTTTTTCTCTCTTTTTAAAATGAATGGTTTAGTCTATAAAACACAACGCGACCTGTCTGACTAGGATTTTCCACAGCCTCTACACAGGTGCTTCATTCACTGTTTAACTGTTTTCCAGGCTCTAGAAGAAAACTGTTAATAATCAGGAAAAATAATTAAGTGTAGCAATATTTAATAATTGAATTGGCAGCCTGTAGAAAATGCTTAGGGTTAATGTAAGATACACATTTTCACCACAGTGATTATTTAGCTCATTAAATTTGGACCTACAGGAAAAAAAATCACATACATATTATTATCACAGTGGCCTGTTTGCTCCATACGCTGCCTTTGAAATTTCTGTGTGGACTTTTGATGTACAACTGGGACAAATTTTAAGAAATCTGTCCCTAATCCTCCTTTGTAGATATACCTTTAAAATTATACATATTAATTTTTTGCCTACAATATCGTAGGGCCTGGTTATTATATAGTTACAGCATAATGAGGACATCTGATACAAGAATACAGGAATATTATGAATTATAAGAAGATAACAAGGTTTATTTTGATTCATGTTATTTCATTAGGGCTGATGCAGTTGAGCAGAGAGAGTCTTTTCATTTGGATGCTGGTTTAAAATCAAACCAATGCTGGGCCACACAGGCTCAAACGTCACATCGATGTTGGTCTATATATATACACAGCAGTTTACAGCCCCAGTAATAATAGAAAGGAATAAATCTGAAGGCATATCATATCCTGAACAGTCCTAAGCTTACACCCTCAGTCAAAACATTAAACATGACTCATGCAGTATCCTCAGAATCTTTGTATCATATATTTATCAGTGGTTTGCACATTGAGAAGTTGGCAGGTCCAAGGGCTCCTGTTGGGTTGCCTGTGAACGTGCTTGTATGTGCCTGGTCCATTAGTTAGCCTACAGATGGCCTGAAATAGCCACCTAATGCAGTATTATTCAGCCAGACCTGCCGCTGGAAGCAACAACAGGCCTGCTCGCTCTCAGCATGTAACCCGTGAAGCTACACATAGTTTTAGGCCGACCAAAGAGAAACAACTACTTTTAAATGCATATATTATGTAGGTACCATAGAATGATCATGATGAGAATCTGGGCAGGTGTCACAGGAGATTTAAAAACATACCATGCAGTGAAATAAGGTCCCCATAAATTCACCATTAAGGTTCACACAGGTGCTACAGTCCACTGTGAGCACCTACAGGAATATGGAAGAAACATAATGGGAATTTTGTCAATATAAACTATAAATAGCTTAGATTCCTGTCCAAGTCCCAAAAGGAATATTTAAAAGACACAATTACTATTTTTACTATTATTGAACATCAGAGCAGATAGTTCATAATGTGAAATCTGATAATAATAATGTTATAAGAATATTACTATAGGAGATTAAAAATAATGATGAGAAGAAGAGAAAAAAAAGATTTGGTCACTATAAAGTATGATATGAATAAGTATATATGAGTTTTCATTTCAGGCACTAAATCTTTGTTGCTAATTTACACTGAGGCTGACGTTAACTTTACGTGACCGACGGTAACAGCACATTGCAATGATTTGTCTTTACTTTACAAATCATTTGCTTGTGTACGCCTCAATTTGCCACTCGTGTTCAGCACCATCAGGGGATGTCGGCAGCTCCCTGGAAATGACTGCCGAGCGCATAATAGCTTCATGTTCCATTTTCCATCCAAATTGTCATCATCTGTGTGGCAAATGAATTTTCAGGTCGCTGATACTCTGAGAGCAGCAGCAGCAGCAGCAGCTCGTGGCCCTCGGGGGACACCTATGCAGATGTTTTCATATTCATTTTGGCTCCTGGTGAGCTTTTCTGACAAAACAAAAACAAATAAACACCCTGTAAGACAGCAGGCAAAACAGCTTGCTGGGGAGGAATGACACAAAGACAGAGAGAGAGAGAGGGAGAGAAAGAAACAGAAACTGTTTTTTTTTTCTTTCCTCATTGTTGATTTTCAGTCTGCTTCAAAATGAGAATGTGGCTGGGGAGTGGATCTATGGCCAAAAACGATCTCATTACATTTATCGATCTTCTGTTTACCCATGGCTGACAAAATAGACAGGATTCATAGATATTTTATGATGCAGAAGATAAGTTGTTAATAATACCCAGATACAGTGAGATGTGAAAGGGAGGCACAGATAAAAAAAAAACAAAACACAGTATAGACTCACACAATGACTACGTGCAGTTTATGTTTTTGAAAAAGAACAATGACAAAGCAACTGAAAAGACACAAAGCAGTCCAATCAGTACATGTGCATGCAAAATAAGTCATGTAAAGTCACTGTTACAAGCTTTAATGTCAAATGCTTCATGTCTGTATGGAAAATATTTTGTGCAAAAATTGAATATGTTTGAGTTTGATTGTCTGATGGAAAAAAATATATAAATAATGTATAAAAATGAAAATACAAAATTGTACTTTGCTAGGTTGAAAGTCTCTGAGTAGAGATTAGTAGTGACATTGTTTTAAGCAGGTTAACATTGTTAAAGTGGTCATTAAATCATATTTCGACCTTCGTCACATTGTCATAGGATGACACTGATTGTCTGTTTCCTGTTGGCCGACCAGTATGTGCTTGATTTATCTTCGTAACTCTGCTAGTTGTCACTTATTTTTCCAAATGGAAGATATCTCATTTTGTAGCAAAACCTCTTCAAATGCTAACTTAAGAGACCAGCAGTAAATAACATTAAGGTAGACTCTGTTCATCATTCAGGACTCCTTCATGTGATTAGCTGCTATGCGCCGGTGCCTGCCCGGCGGCAGCTGCTGCTGTGCTCCAGATGTGGGACCTCACTGTGTCTCCCTTTCCTTTAGGGGAGCAGGCAGAGGAGAGCCGAGCTGGAGAGGCCACAGGGGGGCCGGGGGCCGCCGGGTCCCTCTGTCCTCTCCCCAAGGGAGACATCGGCAGGGTCCCTGTCTGGAGCACTGTGGAGACATTAGCCAAATGCTATTACCCCGAGCTCGCACACCTGCGAGACGGCAATGGCCTTCTAGCAGACTATCCTTTCCCAAAGGGGGCTTGCCCAGGTGAGTCACCCCCTCCCCCTGCCAACCGCCTCCCTTACCTCACCCATTTGTGTCACAGCTGATTTTGAAGTGCATCCCTCTTGTGTGCTGTGCAAACAGTTTTTGATCAATGCAGCTTAAACAGTGAAATGTTTCTGTCTTTGTGAAGATTTAAAAATTATTGTAAGAATGCAAGTTTACCTTCATATTTCTACTGATCTTTTAATTAGAGGCCAATTTATCACCAGCTGCAACCAATATCTTACTTTAAGTTGTTTTTGGAACTTGTTCTGCACATCCTAGCTTTCTAAATGTCCCTCTATATGACTTTTCCTTTGACTTCCCGTGTGTACAATTCATTGTGCTATTTGGTTTTCAAAATCTGGCAGGGGAATTGTAGTTGTAATTACATTTATCTTCTTCAATTGGCAGCTTCTGGGCCTCTTTTTAGACTCCCCAGCCAAACACATTGGCTTTTCCACAGTAAAGACAAAATGGACAATAATTGTGTTTATAATATGAGCATATACAAACAAAACCTCAAGGGAAATAAGTTTAGTCTTTGGACGCACAGATCATTACAATTTAGAAATGGAAATAACCACTTACACTAAGGAACATTAATCTTAAACCCTTTAAGTCCAAACACCTCAATTACTTACTCTAACCTTACTGCTAACAGTGTGCATGGTGTTTAAAGATCCAATCCACTGCATACACAATGCTTAATGAATCCATTTTTCTTTTTTCCTTACCCATTTTCAGCTGCCCTCTCGCCATTCTCTGTGACCCGCCGCATTGGCCACCCTTATCAAAACCGGACGCCGCCCAAGAGGAAAAAGCCTCGCACCTCCTTCAGCCGCGTGCAGATCTGCGAGCTGGAGAAACGTTTTCACCGGCAGAAGTACTTGGCGTCGGCTGAGCGTGCCACCTTGGCCAAGGCCCTGAAGATGACAGATGCACAAGTCAAGACCTGGTTTCAGAATAGACGGACAAAATGGCGGTAAGATTCCCTCAGCGCACTGTTTCACTTGGAACATGATTTGGTTCACTTCAGCATCCGCTAGCCGTGTGAAAGCAGAAAGCAGTGAATCTAAGGCATCATAACTCTCTCTTCCACATGACATATTCTGCTCATTTTTTTTCTCCCACATGATCTACTTAGGCAAAACAAACAGGCCGTGGTGGATTTTTCATAAGCTGTTTGTCTTTATGAGTGCAGGATGTTCACTCAGTGGAGCCACTCCTTCCAATTTTTCTTGCGCCATAAATCGACAGCAGTGAACGCGTCTCTGGTTTGCTCTGGGTCCAAAATGCTCGCTTGTGTTTTACTTTAAACAAAACTAAAACGGTCCACAGCTGAAACGTTGCACAACACAACACCTATTTTGCTTAGCTTAGCTGCCAGTCGAGGCCAGTTCACTTGACCAAGCACAATCACTCCTGAGCCTCCTGAAAGGCCTTTTAGAAAATTGCTGTCCAAAGCAATACTGAAACACTCACAGGAGGAATTGACTGCCAAGTCCATAGACAGAAAAAAACACAAACACACTCCTTCACTTCATTCTAACTGTTGTTTATAGCCATTTGGAAGTAAATGAGTAGGAAATCAAAATATGATGCCCTGCCCTTAGTTAAAGGGGCAGGACGCATGTTTCAAAGGCACATTAAAAACAGCTAAATTACCTAAAGGGTTTTGATGTTTAAATGATCCTGAAGCTTTTTTAGAATTGGTTTTGAATTTATTAAAGATAGAAAACACTTAACTGAACCATGTTTTTGGCTGGTTAACATTTATGAATTAGTTTATTGGCTTGTTTGTCTCAAATAAATATATATATTTTTTGAACATCGAAATTTTATTTGATCCTCACAAAAAAAATGTAAAAGGTGCATTTAATTTTAAAAATACTGTCAATCACACCCTGTAGCACTGAAAAAAGCAAGATACATTTTTTTCATACCAACAAATGTAATAACAATGAATTTGCTTAAAATAAACACAACCAAACTGAATCCAAGACTGAACGACTTGTCACGAGTAACAAGGGAATTGGTTTAACTTGTTTTTCTGATTTCCTACTTTTGCTGAGATTTATGCCTTTCCCTGTAGTGTGCACCTGATAGGATGAGCATGAGGGATGTCTTTGTGTGACGACTACGCTAGTAACAAGGGGATGATCAAATCAACAGGCAGCGAATAAGATTATGATAATGCTGTTAACAATAATGTGTGGCTAATGGATGGAGGTTGGTGTGCATGAAAGAGTGTTTTAGAGGTGTGCTTCTGCCTGTGATTCCTTCCTGCCATTTGTATTTTGTTGTTAATTTTGACAGCAATCATTTCTATTATAGTGTGTGTTATTAGCTCCACTGCCATAATTTCAAAAGAGCCTAATACATTCTTCGTCGTGCCTTATTGTGTAATGTCGATAGGGACCTTTCAAAACATTTCTTGTCACACACATACAGAATAAAGTATCCTAATTAAAATGTAAAAATCTGAGAATCGATTTGAATGTTTAAGAAACTTCATCTCAGGAGAAGAAAACATTTATGAACAATGGGAGCATGGATTGAAGCTTGTCAAGTCCTCGTTCTTTTCTCGTCTGCACTTTCTCATGTCAGGTCACTTCTTTATTTATACCTATGATCCTACAGAGTCCAAGTAAAATTCACCCAGAGTGAGTCCTTCTCTCTGGATCCTTTCCAAAATAAACACGTCAGCTCTTCCATTAAAAGAGCACATCATTTTAACCATACCGTTTACGTTCATACCTGTGTGTTCCGGGAAAACACACACACTACTTTTCGTCACTGCAAATGCTGATATCAGCAGCTACTGACACAACATACAGTGTGTATGTTACTGTCGACATATGCTGCGCTGAAAAGACAAAAAAAAAAAAAAGAAAAGACAGATGCAACTTTTCACCTTCAGGCAGGAAGTGTACTGTTCCTCCTCCCCCCTGCATTAGTCACGTTCCCTCACCAACACCTGTCACTCATCTTGATCAGCTGTCATGTAGCCTGAAGCTGGAGAAACTGACACAGGCGTTTTATAAACATACAGTAAAAGCAGCCAAGTTGCAAATGAACAGGTTTCATTTGCAAATTTTTAAGACACTTTTAACTGCCCTTTCCTCTTTCCTTTTCCTCTTTCCTTACTTTCTGTGCTTGACTTCTTCTTTGCTTTTGCTTCCCTGCTCAGTGGCTGTTGTGCTGCCATTGGTAGCCATGAAAAATCTGTAAACGACTCTGAAAATCCATTTTCAGGCTGTCATCCTTCTTATTCTGTGTTATTTTCAAACAGTTGAATGTTGAAGATTTAAAAATAGTTGGTTAGATTTAGGAAAAGATAAATAAAATAAATCCTAAGAACCTCTAACCTAACAGTGGCTCCTTAAAACTAAGCATTTACTCAGCACTCTATGTCACTGGTTGCACATGTCTCTGTATTTGTTTATTCAAATAGTTTAGAGGCCTAAAGATGTAAAACTATCCAGTAACTGGCAAGATAAAGGAAGATTATGGGAATGTTTAAAAATATGTTCATGTAACTGATACGTTTCTTCTCAGTGCTGTTGTATGTGGCATTACCTGATGTTGTGTACATGCCCCCATAAAAAATAAGCACCACACAGGTCTTAAATCCTCCTCTGCTCCCTGTTCTTGTCTCTCTATACACCCAGGAGACAGACTGCGGAGGAGAGAGAGGCAGAGAGGCAGCAGGCCAACCGGCTGATGCTGCAGCTTCAGCAGGAAGCTTTCCAGAAGACGTTGAGCCAGCCTCTGCAGCCGGACCCACTCTGCCTGCACAACTCCTCCCTCTACGCCCTGCAGAACCTGCAGCCCTGGGCAGAAGACAATAAGGTGACCTCCGTCACCTCCGTGGCATCTGTAGTGTGAGCGAGTGTGTATGTGTGTGTCTGTAGGGTGAGAGAGAGGGAGGGAGGGTCGGAGGGAGGGGTGAAGCTGGGAGTGAAATGTGTGTATCAAATTGTTGTCAGTGTGAATGGACAGAAGGGAGGAATCTCTTCATTCTGTTTCTGACGTGGCTGACGTTCAAAAACGCAGCACCATTATGGGATTGTTATAGATACAGGAAGATGATGCTTGCTTTGGAAAAAAAAAAAAAATTTGAATGGACACTGTGCTTCCTCACTCATTGATCGTTACCAGCAACATGGTGGGGGAGCATGTGTAGAGAGAGAGACAGATATCTGTTACTGCCAAGACCTACAAAACACTGTATGCGGACTTCACAGCACAGGAGCCGCACTGACGTTGTTGGTTGTCAAAATTATGCAAGTCTACAACTGATATCTTGAATATCTAAAGTATGTTGAGTCAATTTCCTGCCTTACACCAAGTTTCCACTTTCCCTTCAGCTGTCGGTCTAAAAGAGAGGAGGGCACTTTATCCCTAAGTGCCAGGAAACAAATGGACACCTCTGTACATGCCCAACTATCAAGACTGTCCCCTCTTTTGCCTCTGGATCCCTTACGAGGCGGCAGAGACTTTCTGCCACAAATGGCAAAAAAAAGGACCTCCTGTTTTTCGCTTTTGACTTTGTACAACGTAGTAAATGCATGTTTCAACCCTTTTCTGTGTGCACTCGGATGTACCATTGAAAGCAGCTGCCGTCGAGGTGGAGCTCCTCCCCGACCGCAGCGTTCAAGTGGTAGTGGATTGGTGGAACTCCTGATCACGGATTCCTCATTATGTTCAATTTAAAGGTGTTTTATATTAAATGATATTGTGACTTTTTGAAAAGATGACAGACCTCTCTGTTCTTCTTGCCTCTTTTTGTCCTCTTGTTGGATTTTTGCCACACACTGCCTGTTTGTTGTTTGTCACCATTATGAAACCCATGCAATAATACTTTATGATTTTAGCAAGGTAGTTAGCCTCGTGGGATTCAGCTATGATTACGCATTAAAGTTTCAAGCCACCCAAAGGTAAGATACCATCAAACTGCATCAGAAGGACAGCGCAATACCTATTTTTTTATACATAAAAAGTGACGACTATGGCTCCCATGTGTGAATGCGAAGCAGGGCGTTACCGGAAAAAAAAGCAAAAGCCTCCCTGGATGAAACAAGGGTTTGAAAACTGATACCAGCTCAAATTAGAATGAGAGTTCAAGTTGTGCAGCTGTCGAGAAGATGTGAAAGGCAGCGGCGATGATTTTGTTTATGCTTTTTATTTTTGTTTCGTTCCAGTGATTTCAGTGGGACATCTTAACGAAACATTCATTCATTCAATAGAGCAGGAAACCTAGATGCAAACCAAAAGATGATACTGGTGTTTTTCAAGCTTGTCCCACACGCCTCTGTTCTTCATGATGGAGTTTGCACACAGTCAACACACAGGACTCAAGTTATCAAGAGTTGAATTTCTTCCTCGCCTTCTTTCTTGCACAGTGTAAAAATCAACTTTCACAAAAATGAGATGATCATTCATAGTAAACAAGAAACTGCAGTTTGATTTGGTCAAAGTTCCTCTGTTTGTTGTATCAGCACTGCTGATACAACGTGTTTAGTTGGGACAGCAGTTTGTTTTGGGCGGGAGTGTGTTTGGATGTTAGCCCCCCCCACCACTTTTGGGCATTGTCTGGATGAATCATGGCCACCTAGACCCCAGACAGTGGTAAACATTTGTTATCATCCCATCTACCCTATCATGCAAATGCTTTTCACCTAAGTCATAACAAAAAGACCCATCTAGAGGCAGAGTAAACACATAATTCAGGTTCCTTGCTCGTAAATGAGCCTTCAACACCAGGAACGTTACAGGAAGTGGGCCTTAATGCACACCACCCTCTCTCCTCCACCTCAAGTCACTCGATTTCTTCGCACTGTATGCATATCGCTGGCCTCTTGTTGATCTTGGCTGTGCCTGCTACTGAGAAATACCTATCACAGACCTTTATGACAGACCTGTGTTTCGCAAACTCCAGGGTAAACATCTTGTGCCTTTTGTTTAGATATCGCTGGCATCTGCCTGTTCGAACCTCCAAGTCTTTGCTCACAGCAAGTTGACGATCTGGTTCGAAACAGCTGTCTGCAACTGCATCCAACCACAACAGCCCACTGCTTTCCCTCAAACATAGCATGTATGTTTAGTCAGTTTTTAGGGCGTCTTGCCTGGTTGGGATCCTGTCAGTAACAGGCCGTTCTCCAGGTGACGCCTCCTCAACCCCTATTTCCTCCGCTCCCTGCTTCTTCTTTCATCTCTCCGTCTCGGATGCCTTGAAGACGTGACTTGGCCCATTTTACAAAAATTCCTCCCTTTTCTGTTTTCAAAACTATGCATTGTGTTTTACTACAGGTGCTTAAAGATTTTTTCCTCTCCTGTCATGGCTCTGTCCTCTTTTCAGTCAGTTTTTTTTCTCACCCCCTCTCTGTCGCCACCGAAGAGCCCTGTCCTTATCCAATAAAATGTCACCACACAAGATGAACAAGAGCAAGAGGCTCAGGGAATATCAGACTTCCTATCAAACACTTTGTTTTGAACAGGGGCACCAAAAAACTATTCACTACATACGCTGTGTTGTGCTGTGTGTCATGCTCTGTCTCCTCCCTTCAGTTGTTCCCATTCTTGACAAATGCAGTAAATATTTAAGTTACTATGAGGCAGCTGTTGTAGCTGCATTGATCCAGTGAGCTGAGCACTGGAACACCGAGGTTGGAGGTTTGATTCCCAAACACACACTGACAGAAATTTTGGTAGGCCTCCTGCAAACCGCATGGTTACTGGACAATTATGCAGTTTGATTATACAGAGCTACAGTGTTCATTTGCTCATAAGGTCATTTGCCACATTAACATGAGCATGATCAACTGACCATAAACTTTTTCACTTGGATCTTTTATATATTTACTAAGTTTATAAATGACGTGTCTGATCAGTGTTGTAACAGCTTATTGGGTCGTTGGTATAAGACAGGCATGATAAGTAAGAAAAGGCCTCTAAAATAAATGGTGTTAAGATTTCCAACAATGAGTATGTTTGGGATTCATCTTTTTTTTGGTGGCACATTTGTTCCTTTATACAAAGCTGAGCATAAGAACAGGAGTGTTTAAACAGTTTACTGAAGAGTTTGATTGATTTTACATGTTTATTTAGCTATGACCAAAATGTTCACATTATCTGCTGTATGTCCATAATTATACAATACATGACCACATTTTATTTTTTACTTGATACCAGATGGAATAATATCAGTTCACAGTCCTAACAACTGTTTTCAGGCTACTACAGCTGCTGCAGCCACCAGATTCTGGAGGAAAGGAACCGCCACCTCTCGCTGCCAAACTCCATTAGATCACTGCTAATGTGTTGACATGTGAGGCTTTGTTGACGAAAGGTTTTTATATGTTCTTCACCTTAAAATACTGCTAAGGCCCGTTAGTTTGAGTTACTTGGAACATGATGATTGCGCATTGCTATCTCTTGTAGACGGATAATGCTCAGTATTGTGCTGTTGGCCCTTAATCTATATATTCTCAAAAACATCGTGATGTGTAATGATCTGTGCAAATATGAAGTATTCATAAACAGGTTTTTACATGTGAGTTGAAATCGGAGTTGTGAAAATCTTGAAGTGGACGCTAATGAAAATCACAAAGAGGCTTTGCTTGACTAGATGTGAAAAATTAGTAGATAGGCCCACATTTATGGAAAGTTAAACCTATTCATTTATAACCAACATTAGTGATGACTCAGAACCACAGTGCTCTTGATCCAATGATCCCGTATGTTATTTGGTCTTTTATTGCTCAGGAAGCAAACGTTGTTCTTCATGATGTCCTTTGGCTTCTTTTAAATCAGGTAAACCCCCTGAGTGGAGACTGTCTGTTTCAAAAGATGGCAACTGGTTTGACCAGACAGATTAACATTTTTGTTCTTGAATAAAGAAGGCACTAAGGAACAGCCTGAAAGTGATTTTAATTGCTATAACTTAAGCAATGTCTTCATTAAAAATCTATAAACATGTGAAATGTGTATCTTAATAGAAGAAAACTTGATAGAGTGGATAGAATTTAACAAAATATTCACATGGGGTGGAATACATTTTCAGTAGCGTAAGTTATCATATTTTCATTCTGTGGGTATGTGATGATTATTAAGCAATTGTTGGCTTTGTAGCTGGAAAATCCAGACGCATCGAGTCACTTCCAGATGAGTCAAGCGGAGATCGAAGATCTCTTTCGGCAGTCCGACTGCATGACGGAGACTTCAGAACTAACTCCGCCTGCTGACATGACACGTTTTAACGACTCTCTCTTTACGTTATCTTTACACACTCATGCATGCGTGTACTCACTCACATATGCACATACAAACTGTTATATGCGGGGACAAAAAGCAAGCATGCACATACTTACACACAAAAGTGCTATGTAGAAACTAAGGAAGCACTGTGACTGGTAGGGCAATAATAAAGAGCCCTTCACCACTTTTATGTTGAATTTGGCCATAATGACAAAAAATTCTGTTGTAACTGGAAACAAATACCTAAAATTGTGATAAAGAATGTAAAATCCATACTTACTTTTGAAACAAGCTGTGTGGTGATAGAAAGGAGATGAGTAGTGAATGTTACAGTTAGAATATATATGTAAAAAAAACTCAACAACCTCTTATATCCTCACACCTTCAGAAATCTGTACCAAAGTGCAAAGCAAATGTGTTGAGTAATTCCATGTGCATCAGCGTCATATCAGCCATGAGAACGGATCTGCAGACGTGTCCTGGCAGCGTGTGGCACATTAAAGCCTTCTCAAGCTTCCAGGCATGCATGAAGACGACTCATTCCTTCTGGGTAATACTGGTACTGATGCTCAGTGACTCAACACCTGCTCAGTATGGGCCAGCTACTGACACACGATAAGGCACTTATTGAGGTTAGAAACACATTTCCCAATTTGGCAACTCAGCTGCAGTTTCACAATTAGATTTCATACATTTTGTTTCAGGTGCCAGTGCGCCCTGAGATGTTTTCTCTTGCAAGAGGAATTGTTTAATGCCAGGTTAGATGAGTCAGGGTTAAACACCGTCTTCTGCCCAAGAAAAATGCTGTTATTGCTTGCAGATGTCAGGAGCCTGCAGAATGACATAGTGAGTAAGTAGCCTGTCCAGCTACTGAATGTTAAGCCATTCAGTAGCTGGATTCTTAAATTTTAATTCAAGCCCTTGTTGCTGATATCAGAATCTGAATTAGAAAAAACTTTATTACTCCCCGTAGGGAAGTTCTTCAGTTAGGGACATAACTAAACCTATAGTAGGTTACAGTAGGTTAGGATATAACCTAACCTACTGGATATAACCTAACCTACTGCAGTTCCTTTGAACAAAATGTCTCTACCAGCTCCAGGGCTGCTGCTCTGATACAGAGAGTGAGACAAGCAATCAAAAAATAAAAATAAAGTCCTTATAATGAAGGGATCTTTTAACATCTTTGGTCTGTCAGTAACATGTACAATTAATCATCTGATTTATTTCATACTCTTTTCAACTTTCAAGAGAATATATGGTCATAATTTAAATCACCAAAGCAATAAGCAGAAATGTGTTTATACACAGAAATCTTTCCTTAGCCTTTTCCCCAAAACAAACTCTTCCACTGATAAAATTATTCAGTGTGCAGTTTGGAAAGTTTCATACTAGGTTAATTTTCTCCTGTAATATCTGCTCTCTGTTTTATCATCAACATTTTTAACAACCACAGAAGACTCTTCTTCTGCCCCCAGGGCTGGACTTTTAATATCACTGGCCAAATGCCTCTTTTATTTAGTCCAAACACACATTAAGTTATCGACAAAAGGGAGAATATCCCAATCTTAATATAAAAGCTGTAGTGCTTAGGAACCCATTACAGTGCATGAAATAAGAAGAAACAAGTAAATGTATAAAAAGAACATTTAGCTAGTTAGTAAAGTGATATAGGCAGGCAAGGAATATCTGTATGGCACTTGCATCCACTTATGTTCAGCTGTATACTACATGTATCTGTGTATAATAGATTAATTGTGTAGCTAATTTTAGCACCCATCCATGCAATTCAAATGAGGCAGCCTGCCACAGCCACTGTCCAGCTGAAGCAGTGACTGACAATCAAACGTGTGAACATGAGGATGTTATTTGCCGTCTGTACTCCCACTGTTATCTGTACTGATCAGTCCTTTTCTTGAACAATTTTCTTTCCTTCTTTTCTTTTCTTTCTTTATTTTTTATTTTAAGTACCATCTGTTATAATGTGATATCATTTGTTGATGGGTGTGTATTCTTATATTGTATGCACATTTATATTGTGTATATGAATTTTATGATATATTGTTATATTTTGTTTTAAAGTCTTATTAATATCTCTGACCAACCTTTTTAGTCTAATCAGAGATATTAATAAGAAGTAATTGCTGAAAAATGATACATAACGTCAGACTTTTTAAAATTGTGATTATTAGGGTTATTTTTATTTTTTCATATTTTTGTTTGCAGCATTTTTTCCCCCCTCAATCGCTATAACAACATCGCCATCTAGTGTTCATTAGAGAGATTATTCATTTTCAGTCGTCCCGCTCAATCTCTAATTCTATTGGCTAAGACATTTTCAGCCTTCGGTGACGTTTGTGCCTTTTCATTGGCTCGGTCACGTGTCCGTCAAAGCAGTTTACGGAACTGTAGCCACCCACTTCAAAGATGGAGGACGATATCTCAGATTTGAGCAGACCACAAATGTACTTGTTTGGTGAGCTCGTTTACTCCAACAGGCTTCAAATTATTCGGTCGCACAATCAGCTTTACTGCCTTGTTATCATGCACAAATAGCCATTTAACATTTTAAGTTAGCTAAATAGCTGGGTAACCTGCCTCCCCCGTCTCGCGCCAATTCAGCTCTTTTGTTAGCTAGCTGTCCAAGGCATGAGGTGCATAGCTAGCAAACAGGAACCCCCCCCCCCCGTATCTCCTACAGTTTTATGCATCTGTGTATGTTGTTCAAATTAAGTACGAGGATAATTTTGGTCACACGTTACGCGTATGTTTGTTTTTTTTTCCCCAAGGTTGCACCCTCAAATCGGACAAACGGGAGTTCAAAGTTGACGTAGACGACGATGATACGGAGCAACAGCTGTCACTCAAAGCAGTAAGGCAGCCACTTTCCACTGCACGTAGAATAAGTGATCTAGTCTGTTAACTGACTGAAAGTCTGTCAAGCATGGGGGCAGAGGGTGGAAATATTCTGCTTTGGGATCGTGAGGCAGGTAGTGGCAAAGGAAACATTGACTGTCACCTGTCATTCTAGGCTTCAGTTAATTCAGTACTGTTTTTAGGCAATAATCGTTTAGTCTATGAAGTGTAAAAAAAATATGAAAATGTTTGGCTTCTTTACTGGGAAAATGACAGGTAATAGTTTACTGTCCAGTTAATTAATCATTTCAGCGGTTTCATTCGTTCATAAAACTGGAGCTGTAGTCGTCAGCTGGTATAACTAGGTGTTTCAGAAAAGTTAGGGTCTACTAATTGGAGGCAGAAATCTTGTTAGAAAACCTTGAAAGAGTTGAAAATGAAGAAACATGGGGGTCGTCAGTTGAAATTTGTGCTTGTCATGGTGCATAAGGTCAGACAAAGGGCATCAGGAGTGGCATTAGCCTGATGATGCTGTGACATGGGGGTGGTGTTGTAAAGAATCAGCTGTATTGCTGTTGCAGGTGTGTCTGGGAGCTGAAGCTGAGGATAAGTTCCACATGGTGGAAGTCGAGGGCCTCACTTACGATGGAAAAACGACCAAAGTGCCACTTGTCGTACTGAAGCCGTCCATCCTGCCATCTGTGAGTCAGTTTTGACACTGATGGTGTTTTGTTTTTGTCAGTTGCTCACTAAATTATATTTTAGTTTTCAAAATCTTTTGTGCTTCATAAAATAACAGAAACTGAAAATTCCTTCATGCATAGTATAAATGGAAATACTACTTTGGATTATTGGATGCAAATAGTACAATAATAACATATATTTTTTTAATCTTATGTTGTCATTATAATTTATAGTTATCTTACATTGTCCAGATGAGTTTAGGTGGATTTGAGATCACTCCTCCAGTTACCTTCCGTCTCCAGTCTGGCTCTGGACCAGTTCACATCACCGGGCAGCACTTTGTTAGTGAGTATCGGTGCAACAGCTGTTGCTTTTACTTCAGCTTGAATCACCTCAACATCAAATTAACTAAAAGTAGAATTGGTAGCTCCACCTTGTCAGTGAAGTTAATGGAGCCTCGTTTTATATCCATAACACATAAACCAGTAACCAGTGTTTGCTTTGTAGGTGTGAAGGATTCAGACGATGAAGAAGAGGAGAACAACACGTCGCCGGTGAAACGACCTGCAGGCCTGTCAGGGAAGAAGCCGCCATTGGTAGTTACCTCAGTTTGTTCTTTGAATTAATTTACTGTTCCAGAAGCTGAGGCTGAAAACCTAAAGGTGTTTTTTAAGCTTTGTAAAATCATGAGGTTTAATTATTGAGCAGTATGTATTTTAGTTTTAGATAAAAGCAGGACTAAATAATGTTTTAAAGGCTGTGCTGGTTATTTGCTGTTGGAGTTTGAAACTCTGAATCATCAGTTTCTAACAAACTGATGATTCATTTTTCTTGAAGAAAAAACTAAAGATGGATTCTGACGACGATGATGAAGAAGACAGTGATGACGATGATGAGTATGTTTTTTTTTTTAAATGCTTAACTTCACTTGGCATGCCTAACAAACATGTTTATCTGCGTAAAATCAGTCAGATGCAGAAATAATATAAGGAATCATTTTATTTAAAGATTCTCTGTCTTTCTGCTTTTATCTCACTTAATTTCAGCTTTTATTCATTCTACTTTTTTGTAGCGATGATGATGACGACGACAGTGATGAAAACATTGTGAAGCCTCAGAAAAATGCCGGAAAAGAGCTCCAAAAAGTAAGCCTGGTCTGATTTTTTTTTTTTTTTTTTTTTAACTCGGTTTATAAGTAGTATTCAAATTGAGACTTTGATTGTGGCTGTGAAAAATAAAACTATCTGCTAACTGCAGGGTACTGCAGAATATAAAAATAATAGAGGACAGTTGTTTTAGTGTTATTTTGAGGTGGATATTTAAATGTAAACACATATGGTTTTACATACACGATTTTACATACTATACATGTAAATAACCATACAACGTCAGCCTGAACGATAAGGTTCTGTCCTTGTCCAACAAAACTACAACATGATTTGTATGCATTTCAAACCTGTTCTGAACCAGATTTAGGGGGGAAAAAAAATTTGAATGCTTGTGGGTATAAGAGCATGATTATTAAGGTTTCATATGTACCACGTTTTGAAATCCTATGGTGACAAAATGAGCCTGAGCTGATTCTCGCTTTCAGTTAATTCTTCATCTGTTCTTTTGGAGTTTGAACACTAAAGAATCTAAAGAGCAATAATAGTTTAGACTGTGTTCAAATCACATTAAATTGGCTGTAATGTTTTTTTTTCTTATATGACATGCGTTTTTTAAGCCATCTGCACTTTTTATTTTTTCACTTTCAGTATTATCAAGTAAGAAATCTTTCTGTTTCTTGTTGTTATTTTTTGCACTGTTTTGTTCCATCACTGTTCAAACCAAACAAAATGTCCTTGGTGGTCACCAAACTTTCATTTCATGTTTGGAGTGTTTCCAATCCTCTGTTGTCCACCAGGTGTCAGGGTAGCCAAGGGCTTGCCCTCAGATTTCTTTTAAGGAAATAAAAGGAATGTCTCTGTGTTGCTGCAGTCTGCCCACTCCCCTTTTGTTTCTACCACATGTAAACTCCCACAGACTGTATCCTATAGTAGCATTTCATCTCAGCAGGCCCTTCCCATCCCTGCACTCATTGACCGTCCACCTTTTCTATGAGACAAAACATGGAACTTTTTCATCCTGTTCGCTCATGTACCCACCTGTTTTCCACGAGTAAAACACAGGGTCTGTGTGGCGTAATGATTGGATTTCTCCTCTGTAATCTGCTTGAATTCCCACCGTCTCACCAGCAAGACAGCACTATGTTATCCTACACACACAGACGCTCACAAGCAGGCATGCACACACACACACACTCACACACAGACACACATACACACACTGTAGACGTGCACACTTAAATGTTAAAGTACATGTACACATTTGCGAAAATGCACTCTGCAAACATTAACAAAACACGTAACATACAGAGATACTCACTACATACAGTTTCTTACACATGCACGTGCACACAAGTGCACACACATGCACCAGTTATGGGAAAATTCTACCCCCATTTTTCTGTAACACTGCATATCTTTGTCCCTCTGTCATCCCACTGTTAATATGATTGCTCCTTTTTATCGTCTCTCATGCCATTTCAGCTTTGCACCTGGCCTTTGCCTTTGAACGCTTGTTTTGCGTGTTACCACAATCACTTGCAAGTGTGTGGGTGCATGTGTGTGTGTTTGCCTCATTTTTAGTTTTTTTTTTTTTTTTGGTCTTAAACACGCTATCCAAGTGCAAACTGTGCCAGGCAAAAGATCAAAGCAGGGCAGATGCGCATACCTGCGACGTGAGTGCCGATCCTTGCCTCAGGGTCAGATGACAGCTGAGCGTTTCTGTCACCTGTTGATTTATTCTGTTGTCTTCTCTTCCAATTCCTCCACCTTCTGCACCACCCCCCATTTCTCCCCTCACTGACCTTAATCCTTTTCTTTAACCTTCTTCTATTAAGCTACATGGCTGTCCTGTCTCATTCTTTAGTAATGAAGGCACAAAGTTGGAGAAAGTAGGGCTGGAAGCAGTTTTTTTTTTTTACTGCTAATTCAGCCAGATTTCAATAAAGTTTTCTTTTTTTTTGTCATCTTGTACCTCTGCTTTTTTGAAGACCAACCAAAATGTCTCACAAGCACTGAGTATTGAAAGTTGGCATAAAATACTTGTTCTGGTTCTTAATCTAGTTTTCTTGTTCTTTGATCAGATATATTTGATCTGAACAGGAAATCTTGAAAACTTGACAAATTTGAGTCTGTATTTTAGACTGTTGGAAGTTCTAGTATGCTAACACTACGTTTGATTGTTTGTTTTACACACTGGCACTTGTAGTGACAAATTTTCAAGCACCTAATCTGAGCTCGAATTCAGGCTCAGTTGCACTCAACTGAAAGTGTTCCTGTTTTTGTCATATGTGACACAGGTTTGATGTTTTCTGCCTGGTGTGCAGAACAAAAGCGTTTATAGAGTTGCCTAATTTTCATTTCAGATTTGGACCAGGCTCCTCAGGCATGTGGCCTACATGTGACTTGTATTTAGATGTTGGCATTGCAATTTGACAGTGTTGCCATGACAAGTAAATCTTACATCATTACTTCAGACAATTATAATAATTCTGGCAACAGAACAGCCTGACTGTGCCAGTGATGGCGTTGAAAACGATATGCTCCAATGTAAAAAGAATTAATCAAAATTGAAATTGCAATGCTTATTTTAATTACTTTAATTTAAGATTCTTGCGCACAGTGAAAATCAGCAAGGGTGGCTTCATACAACAGGATCTGTACCCACAAATCAAGTCATAAACTTTACTTGTGTTTCAATCTTAGGAATATTTTTTTCCCCTGGGCCATAGTTCATGCCTTTGCTTCCATGGAAGAGCTTTCTGATAACCCAGGAACCTCAAATATGACTTTGTAGAGCTGACTGCTCCAACGCAAGGCTTGAGACGGCTACACTCCCTGTACATGCAGACTGTGATCACTAGTGTAACTACTGGCACTTGTAATAGAAACTTGTTGTGATGTGACTGATCATTTACCAACAGTAGTGTCTAAGGTCTAGTCTGAAAAAGAGCAGGATTAAGGCACAGAGTGGGACAATGTGGTTACATGCTAAAAGAGTCAGAAAATATTCAGTGGCTTTTCCCCACATTAAAGACGGAGGTCTGACTTCTGTGGCAAATCCTCCAGCCTCTGAAGCTCTTCTGTCCAGTTTTCATCCAAACATCATACAAACTACAGACCATTACAGAAGGCAAGAGACACCCAACTGAACCAAATATCATGTCATCTAAAATCAGTCCAAATACAGAACACATACATGCAGGTGCATACATGTTAACTGTGCTTTGTATGTTAATATCATCCTGATTTCTAAAAACAAACAAACAAACAAAAAAATGCCTCCCAGCATTTTGTATCACCAGGCATTGCTCAAGGAAATTACATGTGTAATTGCCTTGTAGCAGTTATGTCAACACAGGCAATTACACTTCTATCCCATTCCGAGGTGAACACCAATGATTGCAAAGAAAGGGTTGGTGCTCAGGAAGTGCAGGTACTTGCCTTGACTATTACAAGGTAATTACACAGGTGCCTGAGAGCAATGGAAACCTGACGGGAAGGCCTTCAGTGTGGAGAAGAGCAATGACGCTAAGTATCTGATCAGTGGGAAATTACCAAGGATGTGTATAGTTTCCTCTGTAATCTTGTATAGCACTGGTGCTTGGAGACAGTTTCATTCCAGATTTTGTTTGAGATTCTTAATCAGAATAAATTATTAATTCCTAACATTAGGGCTGCCACTACTCCTTTAGCTTTAGATTTTGTGCTGTTATCCTTGTTTTTTTGTTGTTGTTGTCTTGGGTTAAAGAGCTTTTAAAAGTAGTCTACATGTGGAGCACTCATATTATTATGACTTTGCAGGGGTGAGAGAAAACGATGTGAACGCCTCGTGGCAAAGGACTCTGAAGAAAATTAACCACAATTGAAAACAATTCTACAAACGTGGTTCACATTATGTTAAATGCCAATTATAATTTGTCAGCTATAAAAGAGGCCTGGCAATTAGTGCTTTGATATGGGAGTTTTCAAAACAACACAACAGCAGTACCAGAACCCAAAGAGGCTTATTTATTTTGATATCCAGCACAATAGATCAACAACAGACTGAAAGTCACTAATTGGAAAAAAAGGAACCACAGCCACTGAAACTAACCAACAGGGATATGATGAATACGTACAGTGTATAGGGGTTTGTTAAGTGGCCAGCAGCCTAACCTGATTCACCTTTGAAGTCTTGTTTGCAGTTTTAATTTTGTGCCTTCAAAATTAGTTCATCATGAAGTGTTGACTACACTTACAGGTGCTTGTTTCTCATCTCACTTTTGGTTTTGTTTACTGTGATTAACTGTGATCTATAATCAGTTAGGTTTATATATTTTGGGCCTTCAGGCTGACTGGTAAATTTAGCTAGTTAAAGCCCATGTTTCCTGGGGATGTCTCATTTATGAATCTTGGTTTTGTTTCTTTGCTTCCTCAGAGCTCAGAGTCTTCACCAAAGAAGCCCAACAAGACTCCAGTGAAACAAAACATCCCAGCAGGAAAACCATCAGGATCAGCTGTCAAACCACAGATTAAGGTATGGAAAGTCTCCTGCTCTGCTTTATTAACTTGTAGTTGTCTTGTCTTTATTGAATTAATGGGATAGGGTTAAAAATGTTTGTTGAGCCAATCCATAAATGTAGAGAAAACAAAAATGGGAGCATCTAAATTTCCCTAAACTTTCCCTCATATCCCCCAATTTTAAATTTTAGACATTGCTTGGAATGAATATATCCAGATCTGTGTAGTAGGTCAGTTTAGATCCAAATTGAATTGATATGTTTGACTCATTAATTAGTTCTGCAGTTATTCTTGACTACAATCAAAGCCAGCAACTCTATTCCCATTAAAATACATTGCCGTTTGTAAATCTGTACTGTTTACAAATCTGTGAGCACTCGGATTCGTAATCTGGATTGCAAAACCGGAGTTGGATTTGAAAACTGGCTCTTTTTACTGACCCTTGGGGGGCTCTATAAAAATGTGATGAGGCTTGAAACCAAAATTTGGCATACAATTAGAGCACACCAAGAAATCCATTACAAACAACTTAATATTTGACATGAGCCTGAAACGACACAAGGCGTCTGTGACGAAGAATAATTGTGTGTGTTTATTGCCATTTACAATTAAAACAGGCCTAAAAAAGAAAAAAAAAAAAAACCTTGGAGAGCCTTCCACTGCCAAAGAATGCGATAAATGCACATTGCAATTAGCTCAACCTGATAGTTAATTTCTTGGATGGAATGTCTTGGATGGCGGCCTCTCAAAACCCAAAGCTTGAACTCTGCCTCTCTTTACGCAAACACACCTGACCTCTAAATGGGTTTCCTGGGGCAAGGTTTAAACCTGCGACCCCTTGGCCTGACTCAGTCGTCTTGAGTTGCAGCCACCCTTGATGCCCCCCAACCCCCTGCAGCACATACACAGACCAGGGAATACAAATTGGGCAAACATGTGTGCAAGTATACAGATCACAAAGCATGTTACTGTGATAAAAATGATGGATGGAAGCTCAGTTTAGATAAGGTGTTATGTATTGGCGTGCGAATGCTGCCTGCTTGTGTGATAAAACACGGCTTTGGCTAAAAGCACACCATCGTCCACTCACTTGCAGTGCACACAGGAAACCTGTCATTTTTTTGTTTGACGTCTTGATGGACAGCTCTGTGATTTTTATCATGTTGAACACTAAGCCACAGGATTGTTAAACTCCTGAAGGCTATGAGGTTATTCCCCTCGGGGTCAGTGCTCTTGCTGTGTGGGAGAGTGCAGCTAATTCTGTTGTGGCCGTTGTCCAGACATAACACAGTGGCTCTTGAAATGCTCTGGGGGATTAGCCGGTGGGCAGCTGAATCGCCGAAACCATCCCGCCAGTTTAACTTTCTGGGCCTGTGGAGCTTCCACCGCCCCCATCCCCTCTCCACTTCTACACAACAACTGTTCCCTCTCTACAACCTCTTCACACCCCTCACTTCCTGGACACACCTTCTCCCAATTGCTCTCATTACCAGCGTTTGATGTCTGGTGCAGCTTGCGCTTCCAGATGCCCCTGAGGAGCGAGGAAGCGGGCGTGGATGTCTGTTTTTTTCTTTCCTAAATGCAGGTGACTGGTCATTAGATTGGCCTGTCAGATCTGTTGCCAGTACCACAGTTCGCACCTCTCGCAGCCCAGCATGTAGCTACAGCTTCTTGCGTAACAAGCTTGACATGAGAACCAGCTAACTCGAGTTGTACTGATCCGAAGTAACTTTATCTTGCAGCTGGTGTCTTTTGATTGATGGTTTTGGAGAAGTTGATGCCTTCGAGCACACGTCACAGTCGTAAAGTTGTTAACCACTTCACTCAAGCTTATCCCAAAAAGGTGTGAGTCATTGTTTTAACGACTGATTGACATGTGGTTCAGCAGGTGCCTATCTTGTTAGTGCTTATTTATTTTTCCCGTAAGTTTAGGGATGTTTGCTTCTAACTATGACTGTACCGATTGTTGTACATGTCCAAAACACCAACCCCTACACGTATATACAAATCACCTGATTAGAGTCACAGATTGCAGTAACCTGACGCTATCCTCAGAAATGGGCCCCCAAAGCACTCATTCCAACAAAATGCTAATTACCATCCCAGACAGACCTGATGAGCAAAGGTGTCATAACCATGTGTTTGCACTGGATTGAAGACAAGAGATTGCATCAAATGATAGCATGCTTGTGATTAAGTTCCATGTCTCGTGGCATCTGTAATCAGTGTCTGGCCCAGATGAAAAAGCGTTCTGGGCTTTTTGTGTTTATCAGCTGTTTCAGGTCCACAGCTGTCCTTTGGAAATAGAGAGCTGCCCGTAAATAATAAATACGTAGTGCATTTGTCTGGCCAGGAGCCAGTAGCATATGTGCTCTTTTTTGTAAGTGTGGCATGTTTGTCAAACTTTTTTCCACTTTCTACCTTTTGATCTGTGCTATAAAATGCAGCTCTCTTAGGGACAAGGACAGATTATTGCTTCTTTTTTTTTTAACTAGAGAGGTAATTTATTTTCTTAAGATCATTCCACCTGTTTTTAACTATCTCAAGTGTTGCCCTGCTTTTCATAGCCTGAAGTTGCTAAAGTTATTTGGGTTTGCAGAACTATGAATTTAAACTAGTTCCGAACCACAGTGTAGAATAGCATACTGTTTTTAAAACACCAACCAAACAGTACCCTACCCCACAAAAACTCATCACGGGCTCCTGAGGGTTTTTCTGTTTTTTGTTTTTACTTACTCTGTAAAAAGTTGCTCTATAAGTTGCTCCTCTCTTCTTTCAAATGTGTCTCTGGCTATCAAGGAAACCCTGCAATTTCACTGGATTCCACACTGGCTTTGCATGTAGGGACAAGCTCTGTGGCTTGTGTAGCATGCAGTCATGGTGCATGTTGTGGTTGTGTCACATTCAGACACTTCCTAATTGAGGACCTCTGGGGGGCCTCCACTGCCCAGGTCTGGACACTCCTGTGGGCCTGCTAGCTCAGAGCTCATGCTTCTCTTTTCTTCACAAACACACGGTGGTCTTTGCTGTCACTTTGTCAAAGTACCCAAAAGGTTCCTTGTGACAGTGTTGTTTTTAGACTTTACCATTCATAAACGGGAATGGTAAAGTCTTGAAAAACAAGCACATGAACATCGGTTGCACTTTGACCTTTTTTTTTCCTTTTGTTTCGTTGTTAAGATTTGCCGTCAGTGGAAAACCCCATTTGACAAACAATCTCTATTGCTCATTGGAGAGTCGGGGCTTGCCCTCTCCTGCTTGCAAACAATAAAAAACATAATTTGTACCTGATGTATTTGTAAAAAAAGAAAAAGAAGATGGTGTAATTAGGCTAGAATTTGTTGTCCTTTCTCGTGCTTTTATCTTCTTCCAGCTGGTTGCCCATGCCAAGCCTGTAAACACAGACCTGACTAAATGGGTCACAATAGGGCTGCAGTCCAGACTGGTGTGTTGGTCAGCAAATGAATTCACCGCTAATAAGTTAGAATTAGCAATTTTGTGTTGAGTTCAAATGAGAACACAGAAAAGTAAAAGGTTACAGCAAGAGGTGGAACTGAGTAAAAGAAGAAATTTTGTTGCATAATGTAAAGCTATCTTTTTATCTGCAGCTCTGTAAATCTCTCTCCATTTGACATATCAATCAGTGTTTCTTATCTGGCTGATACATTTTTCAAGACACCTGCCCCAGGAAAAGACAAACTCCAGGCCGGCCCGTCCAAATCTCCCTCTCTGACTGAGATTAAGACCAAGCTGTCGACAGCAGCCAAGGAGGTAAGGCTGTCATCCTGTTTAGCAAATTACCACTCTTAATTGAATGTCTAATGCACAGTTAAGCTGATGATTTAATGGCCTTGTTCATCAGGGAAAACCCCTGCCGAAGACAGAGCAGAAGTTTGAGAATTTCGTGCGGAGTTCGTTTAAAATATCAGACAAAAAAGTAAGTAATCATCAATCATTTGAGAAATTCTGTTTATACTTATTGATTTATATATGTATTTGTTTATTCTGAGACCCCTGATTACCAGACATCTAAGATTGGACTTTATTTCAAATTTTCACTTTTGGTAGCAACATTACACATGCAACCGACAGAAATGTCCTCCCTTTTTTCTTTTGCAATCTACACATTTAGTTTCATAAACATTCAGCCAGGGGGAGATGTTTACTGCCACATTTCTAGAACTATTCCACTACTACTACAGCCAGGAATTCATTATTGTTCCACACTGTCCAGTATGCCTCAAATGTCTCTCCAGCACAGTGTGTTCTCTTTGAATTATACTCATTTTGTGTCAGTGGGCTCTTTCGAGATGGAATGGGAGTGCACCTGCCAAGGCAAAACTCTTTCTTGGTGATTTACTGAAAGTGTGTGTCTTTTGTAGCCTTAATGAAGGGACTGGTGGTATGTGGATGGTACCAGTCTCTTTCACATTCAAGGCCTTTGACCAGCCCCAAAACAGGGTTTTTCTAAATGCAAGACTTAAATCTTTTCTAATACTGCTTGTCATTTTGGAAGATAAACAACAGCTCCTGCACATTGTTTTGCAGAGCATGAATTAATCACCCAAAACCTTTTAGATCATCAGATTACTTAGGCAGTGTGTCAGGTAGTAGTGCTGCGTTTTCTGCAGCGCAACATCTGTTTGGTGATCACATGAGAAAGCCTATTTGAACATTCATTTGTGATTTCATTACAGTGTTAAAACGTTAACTGTACAGTTATGAGAGCAGGTGAAAGCTGAATGAGGGCTGGGTGGACAGAGAAGGTAGGGGGGGAGCTTGTTGATCCCAGTGTGTAGAAACATCTGTGGAAGTGCTTTGGTTTCATCAGCCAAGGCTGAGATCTGTCAGACCTGGAGCACCTAGTCATATACTCTGGTATGTACTGCTGCCCCCACCCAACCCCTCGTCGTTCCCCAACAGCCCCATCTAAGCTCAGCGTTCCCACAGGCGAGACGCACAAAAGCATGTTGTAGTAAAAGTGAGTCATGTATTTCATGCTGCATAGCACTTCATTTGGATGATTTATAATTTCTCTCTCTCTCTCCTTTGTAATTCTCTTGTTATCCCTCCCTCCTCTCTCCATACCTTCCTCAGGTGGTCAAGGACCTCTGGAGTTTTGTACAAACACTGAAGATTGAGAAGAAGTAACAAACCTTGTACTCTGAAGCGTTTGTTTGTTTCGCGTCCTGCAAGACATTTAAAGGCACAGTCAGCGAGATTTCCTACTCAGCCTTATTGTGTCATCAATGGTAACTCTGAACTGGAACGAACAGAAGGACAAAGAGCTGAAAATGGGTGAAGTCATCAATCATTCAGGTGTCATTGTGTTTTTAGATGCAAAGCACCTCCTGGTTTGTTGTCACTCACAAACAATCACACATGATGTTTAGCAGACTACAGATTTTCCACAAGTGGGAATTGTTTACTTCTTAAGTGCACCACCTATAGGAAAGGAAAATAATAGCGGCACCAATAAGGACCTGCAGATGTCTCTTGGTTTCTTACAGACAAAAATAGATGCTGCAGTTTTAACACTTGTGCCACCTGCAGGCAATAAATGTTGCACCTGCAGTTTTTATAGCTGCAATAAATAAGAGATATGTAAATTATTTGGTAACAACAAAGTTTAAATTTCAAGTATTCAGAGCTAAAGACAGACCAGACAAATTAGACTTTTTTTTTTCCAAAAAGCCCCTGATGACAAATCTTCGCCACTTTCTGTAGAAGAGTTGCCAGTATTAACTTGAGTGTGAGGTCGTCATTTAGTTGACTGCATGGTAGTGGACATACACATGAATGAACTTCAAACTTTCTTTCTGAGTGATCATGTTACAAGTAAATATAGCTGAAATCACAGCACAGCTGTTATCTTTAACTTATGTTTGTTATTAGTTACAAAATCAGGATTTTAGCAGAGCAGCAGCTTGGGAATGGTTTAGAAATTACTTCTGGGTGACATGTCGTCCTAATGGGCCACGTTTCAGTCACCTTTTCATACTTGACAACAGAAAAACGTATATGATAATATCTTTATGAGAATGCAGCTGTATTAGATTACAGCATATGTGAGTACAGAGAGTAGGAGAGAATCAAACAGATAGGGCGGTCCAGCCATGTACTATGTTTAGACCTAGTCTATGTTTGTACTGCCAGGAGTGGCCACAGATAAAAAAAAATATATATATATATATATATCGAATCCCGCACACAAAGTTGCTAAGATGTAAAATATAAATCTTCAAACAGAAGCTATAAAAATGAACGCAACAGCAATCTTAACTCTTACTGCTTGTAGTAAGTACTGTCATATGTGCATGTAGTGCTGTCAGATTGCAGAAACTGTTCTTCCCTTGCTTGTAGATGGTGAGATCTGCGTGTCTGCGTATTACTTTCTTTACTTGTTGGTGGTGCATAACTCAAAACTGTTGGTTCTGTGGCAAAAAAAATTGATTAAACAAGCTGAGCCTGGTTTTAGGTGCTTCACATCTGAGACACCATGTGTCCTTGTTAGGTCAGTAATGCAATAGGAAATATTGCAGAATGTGCCTTTAAATATCTCTACTGTAAACTGATATAAATCAGAGTTCCATTTTGTGTGAATTTGAGCAGTGTCTACACCTACACAAACAGTTAAGACAACTGAGACGGGGGGACAGTCAGCCAGAATCAGCCATTTTTCCTCTGAAGTGTTGTTCTGTTATTTTAACTTCTGTCTGGTTTTACAAAGCATTTTTAGCTTGAAGTCACGCTTACAGATTCTGTTAATTAATTTGTCTGGCAAAACTGCTCCATATGTATTGTACAGATATTTGTCAGTGATTCCTGTAAACTCCTTCAGCATGACTGTAACAGGCAGTAACTGTATTGAATTTTTAACAATTTGGCCAATATCACCAAAAATAACTTCTGCTTCCTGCTCTGATAAAGCAAATAAGCAAAAACATACAACTGCTTATCTAAAACAAAAACAAAAATGCAAGCTAGAAATAATAAGATCCATGTATGTATAAGGATGTGTGCAGTTGTAACCTTACTACTGTTACACATCTTAACTGGTTAATCTGTTGAGCAAACAGACATTTTATGCCCTGTGTTTTTTCCCAGGAACACACCTGACATTTCTTTCTGGATGGGAGCAGTGTTATTGTTAACGGGTTTTTATAATTTCAATTTAATTGTTTTTAAAGGACCAATGTGTAGGATTTAGTGGCATCTACCAGTGAGGTAGACCCCTCTCCATTCACCCAAGTGTGTTTGAAAGCCAACGGTGGCCTTCAGGTAACGTAAAAAGTCGAGGCAGCATTTGGTTTGTCCATTCAGAGCTACTGTAGAAACATGGCGGTGCATCATGGCGGGCTCCATGGAACAGGACCCATTCCCCATGTAAAAATGGAGGGCTCATTCAAATGGCGAAAACACAACAATGCTTACTTACAGGTGATTATACACTAATCATGAATACTGTATTACATTTCTGCTAATAGATCCCCTAAATCCTACACAGTGATGCTTTAAGTTTATATCGGGGTCCTCTTAAGTTGTGCAACCTGCTAATATCACAAACCTGCTGACTGGCTCTATTTCAGATGGCTTTTCTTTTAGGAGTGTGAATTCATATCAAGCCCATTAACGTCTGTCATAACCCGTGAGGGTATTCATTACAGTGATTACAGCCAAAAATCATCTGTAGTGAAAATGCTCATAAGTGCAGTACCCAAAACATTCTCAAGAGTATTATGACCTCTATAAAACCAACACAGATGCCATGACTAAATTGTTTTTCTTTAAAGTAATATAAATTACGTGTAACAAGTTAAAAACATGCCGAATAGACTGCTAACTATCTCCAAGAGTATATTTATGAGTTGGCAGTGTTATTGTATTTCCGTGTACTCTAAAGCACTAAAAACAGATTACAAGCCTATGATTAAGACAGCTTATCTTATTTATTACAACATAATCATCAGGTATACATCAGAAAATTGCATCAGAGTCACAACATCGCCTTTACAGAAAGCCCATAAAGAACTCAACCCCATAATTGTTTGCACTCTTGTATATCAGTTCTCGGATGACAATAGCAGGCACTTGCTCTGTGCTTATAATGTGTTTATGATCCTGTATAATGCCTTTTATGAGCCAAATGCTGGCAGTTGGATACCATCCTTAACCACTCAAATTACCTGGTTCAACCATCCCATTGTCTGTAAAGGATATTTGAAGTTCCTTTAGTGCTTCAACAAATGTAGGTCATTAAATTCACCCTGGTAATTTACGTAAATCTAAATGTTAGATTTTGAATATTTCCTCTTTGTAGCAAGGTTTGAGTAGGAGCCGGTTGCCAGCTCTAAGATTTAGTTTTTGCTCTACACAAATTCATGTCCTTTGTTAATGATTTTTCATACGTCCTATGCTTTTTTTTTTTTGTAATTAAATATCTTGCTTTTATTTAGAACTATGGCAGCTGAACAATTCTATTTTTAAGTTTATGCTTAGTTTCCCCTTGCTAATAGCTGGTTTTGCAGCTGGGATCTGTTGTCGTGTTTTTTTTTTTTTAATGTTTTGTTTTATTTGGTATATTGTTTTTATGTTTGATATACGGCCCCTTTTAAAATGTCTGAAATACTGTCCTGTTTTTGTTAACTTTTCATTTTAGCACAACTATTTAGTTCATCTTTAGTTTGCCATCCTTTGATTCTGTACCAAATAATCATGAAGCTGGTACCTAAATATGTTCACGTGAAAATACAGAAAAAGAGGTTATGGTATTTGCTGATAACCTGTTGTATTTTTGGGCTCATTTATTTTTAATAATTTTAGTAATAACAGCTTTGAGCTAGCACGGTAAAATGTGGTAAGCTTTTCTGGATTTTGAGTACTGGTATCTACAGTTGTAAACAGGTTCTAAGATTTATTTATCATTTATACTTTATCAGTCCATTGACTCCCTCTATATCTTCTTTATATCTTTCTTTATTTATTGGACCCATGAAAAAGCATCTGCAAAAGCTAAGTATTGGAAACCAGCCATGGACTGCTTATTGAAACCCTGGGTGTGTTATTCATCGCTAAAAGGGCTGTCAACTTATATTTGCTGATTGCCAGTTATCCATGTAGTTAGTCATCCCAGTTTGTAAACTGGTGTTTAGCCTTTGTTGGCCACTGGACTGCTTCTTTGTGGTGGAACACTTCTAAGGTTTACAAACTGAGGACTGTGCAAACACAGCATAAAGAAACAGTTAAGAGGCATCTGTTTGGGTAACACTGCCCTTTTTATGTTTCCCCTCATTTCTTTCACTATTTAAATGCAGGCTGATTTGCTGTCTAATGGTGCCTCTGCAAATTTCTTTCCAGCTCTCTTGTGATGATTTGAAACACCCATGTTCAGATGTTTTGGGGGTGCCCAACAACACGTGAACAGGTGATATTCACAGCATTGTCAGCTGACATCTGGTTATTGAAGATGATAGAAGAGCAGGATCCTGAACTTCTTTCTTCATTATCATTATCTTACAATAACATTTTTCCTCCTTAATTGTAATTACCATCCATCTTTGTTGTCACCACTGGGTGGCACTGAAGTCTAGCCTTAACTTCAAAGCCCGATTCCGTAATGATATAAGTTGATTAAGCCTTTACCTGAAGTGTGAGTCAAACATTACTTCACTGCCAGCTGAGCACTTTTTGCCCTGTAGCCATGAGGAAGTGAGGCGCACTAGCGGATGCAGCCACGGGATGACGCACAATTTTATGTTCCACACAAGACAACTGAGAGGCACGTGGAAATCCCCTTTTCGTGGTTGACTTGAATTCCAGTCCAGGGTTTGACTGAACCAGCCTGGAGGTATTGACATGCACACACTACAATCCCAAAGTGCACACACACACACACACACACACACACACACATCTATAAAGAAAGGTTGGCCTAGTGGAGAGAAAAAATAAGTAATATTGATGTTTGCAGAGTTTGGTTTATTGGTGTATGTGCGTGTGTAAAAAAAAATATATATATATGTATATATATATATGCACACATGCACTGTGTACTTCAGCAGAATACAATAATGGTAATTTTTATGCTGGTTTAGAATTGCAGGTGTAAACACATTTTTAGAGCAACGTTCAAACTGCCAAAAGGTGAGTTCACCCCTTTTATCAAAAACACACTTAGAGTGGGAGCTTATTTTGTCCCCTTCTCAGTGCGGGTGAATGGAATTTCATTTGTGTTCCTCAGATCACTGAAATTTTTAATTAAAATATTTCTACAGCAACTTGTCTTTCCACTCCCATTGTTCAGAATATACTGTCAACGGTTCAAATTGGGATTATTTATTTGGTTGAATGAGTAATTCCAAAGGAAACTGTTAAAAGTGCACAATTAAAAACTATGACATTTAAAACCAAGAGTCCTGGCCTGGTTAGAAAAGCACTAGATGAAAGTGAAGAAGAAAATGCTGTATGATTTGTAATTTGGGTGAAGTGACCCTTTAATGGTAGTCCACATTCTGTTGGTGCCTTACTGGTTAAACCCAACAGGAACAAAGCAGGTGTGCTGTGCATGTGAGACCGCAGGTATCAGTACCCTTCATGTGGCAGCCAAACACAACATTAGGCCATTAGGGAAATATCGCCCTTTTCTCTAATCCAGCTGTCACACGATATGGGACAGTGCAGTCATGACAGTCTGTTCTCAGTCATAGATGCCTCCATCTGAGGACAATCTCTGCATCCTGTGTGTGTGTGTGTGTGTGTGTGTGTGTGTGTGTGTGTGTGTGTGTGTGTGTGTGTGTGTGTGTGTGTGTG